>OX155980.1:19044420-19114532 GCA_944548615.1 Micropterix aruncella
TAATTGAAAACTTGCATTGGAAAAGTGGAATAATTATTAGAATACATTTCGGTTGAGCTTTCCAGATTATTATAAATATACTTATAACTATCATACATACGAATATAACCATCATCAAGTTACCGCTACATTTTCTTTTTTTGAAAATTTACTTACAAATGTTGATTTTTGGAAATATATTGTAATTTTTAGGTTCAATGAACGAAAAAGTTCTTTGTCCTGAAGTAGTTTTTTTAAGGTACAAATTTCCAGTCGCTCTCCTGATTGCTAATATTGTCATGACTTGCTAGGTAATGGCATTAGTACTACGATGAATTACAATATTTTTGCTTATCATATCAATTAAGGTTTCTCTAATAATGCTTTCTAGGTACAATGATTCATCTGTGATTCTAATTTCCTGTGCATAATTCGATATTAGAATTCGATGGTTTTTTTATATACTCACTTAAATAACTAAGAGTGAGTTTCAGAAAAGCGGTGGAATTTTAATTTTCGCATGCGGCCGAAGTTGATTAATCGAGAGCTACCTTGACATAAAATCTAAGGATTTTCTACCGTAAATTCTGGACAAGCTATGTAATGATCTGAAAATCATCACATGATCGCTTAGCAGCTCTAAGCTAAACGCAAAATAGATTAATCGAATTTTTAAAATTAAATTGTACTTTAAAAAGATCATAGTGACATCTAGCGATTTAATTAGGAACTAAACTTGACAGATGAAGAATGTCAGTTGCTAAACTATAGAGTGCAGTGCAAGCGTCACATAAATAAAGGGGTTTTGAGGGTTTTTGAGAGTTAAGGACATCATTAGGGGTTTAAATATAGACAATCAGGAATATTTGGCAAGGAATTAGCATATTTTGAGATTTTACGAAAAAATTGACGTAAAATTCAACAATTGACAAATAGACAATAGAAGCATGTTTATGGTCTTAAAAAGTCGACCGATTGGTTTTTCAAAGAAATATAAAAGGGGTTCATTAAATAGTAGGAATTATGGGAGAATTTAATGGCAATATTGATAAAGTCATTTGAAGAACATTTAATTTATTATTAAGAGAAATTGGAAAACATAATCGATATCGATAGAAGAAAGCCGAATTAATGAAATTAAAAGAATTTTCACCGAATAATTGCCAGTCAAAATAAAATTTAATTGTTAAAATGAGGAAATTTAGAAACACTTAATTAAAATAGAGGAATTACTAGATAAAAATACTATAAATAAATAAAATTGAAATAAAATAGTTATATTATTTCGCCTTCAAATGTGAAAGCGGAAACGACGCGCGGAAGAGGCGGCAAGATCAAGTCAAAGTATGATAAATTCCCGCCGAATATGAAACATCAATTTCTCATAATCCGTAAAATAAATACTTAAAATCATATGTAGAATTAGAAGCACGAATTATCGTTAAGAAATTCGCTTGTTAGCAATGTAGCAGAGCATTAATTAACGAAAAAATAGATAAATCAGATCGTTTTGTGATTGATTAGTCAATAGTTGTGGGTTAAATTATTGAAAAAAGGTCATATCGATAGGGGTGTTATAAAAGGGATGGACGTGTTGCTTCCGGCATCCATTAAGAAATTTTAGTTGCACGCACTAAAGCTGCGAAAGTTTGGGAAAGAAAAGTATATCTTGGGGCTCAGATGTGAGGATAAAACAGTTTAAAATAAGGGCACTGAGATGCTGTGAAGCATCTTAGTGCCCAGTTCATTTAAATTCGTATAAAGTGTGCAGATCGTACATCACAGAAACGCTTTATCGCACTCGTCATTGAGGCGCTTTTTACAAAGACACTAAAACGAACAAATAATTGAAAATCCAGTGCTAAAAATGTGAATCGAGAGAGCTACGCGAGTTGGCATGTAAAAATCCAACATTTCAAATAAAATAGAAGTACGAGATTTCGTCGGGTTGCAATACGAAAATTATATCAAAGATGGCGGACGACGCAAAGTCAGATTAATATATCACAACATTGCGAGCGTTCTTCAGAGGTGCATAACATAGCGGTGAAATACAATTAACATTGACGAGAACGCAGTAACGGCTTGGAATTGCAGTACGATAGCGAAGAGGTTGGGGTTTCTAAAAAGGCATTCGTCGTGGTAAGGCAGATTTCTAGGAATGCAACAACACATCGAAGATTGACATTTAGTTATAAGTGCATAATTGTGCAATGCAGCTGTAAATACGGGGAAGTATAGCCGAGAGTCATTGTCGGCAAAGATGTACTAAAAATATGTAAGTTTATTTTGCCGAAGCTGGCGTTATTTAATTATTTGGGCCGAAGCTAGCAACCAATATTGTCATTGTTGTATATTTTTTGGGGTTATAAATATTAGAGTTTTGGGGTTTTTTGTTGAGAATTATTAGAAATGATAAGTAGTAGTAACGTAAAAGCGTGATTTCTACATATTTGCACGTTAACTAAAAATGAGGCATTTAACATCGATTGATATAAATAGTCGTTGATAGTTCTACGAGGTAAACCTCTAGTCAGACTATTATTTAATTTGGAAGAGAGTTAGCCTTTGCTAACTCCATTGATTTAGACATCAGCCATTATATAAATGTGCTTTTAATTTGGAAACTAGTTATGGAAACATTCGAATTATACTGAATGTTAGAATAAAATTAAAGATAAGGAAAATTGTAGATTATATTGTAATAAGGGTTTTTTGTTTTGACTGATCGATGGGGTTTCACGGATAACGGGGAGGGAATAGTATTAATAGAAATAATAGAACGAAAACCATATGGACATTCAGTGGACTGAATGGTAACCAGGTCGTAGTTTATATCGGGCATTAGCGACTGCGGTCATTTAAATTCATTATATCACTGGAACGCCATCGACTAGTTGACAGTATGTTAGTTATAAGTAATTTTATTGTTGTATGTAACATTACGATTAATGTTTCAATATAATTTGACATTGAACATATTTAAGTAAATAAGGGATTAGAATCTAATTGTCGAATTTCACGGCGGAGATTTAAACTCATGCATTATCATTATTAATATTATTTTATTAACAATCGACTGAACGCAGCCATTGTTGTCATCGACAAATGATCGATCGAAATAACTCAAGAAGAAATTGTAAATATTTGTGGTGAATTAGGCGCTCATTATAATAAATATAATTCACGATAGTAGTACTTAAACTAAATAGAAGAATTTATAAATTTAATTGTTAATATATGCATTTGGGTTAATATATGGATTATTAATTGGAGAAGATTTGTTTCATTGAGGAAGTAAATACAGAGGGAAATTATTAGACAAGGTGTTGGAAGCCTATCCCACTGGAAGGTAATATTATCACTGTCGCTGATGTGGTAGTGAAGTAAGTGGATCAAAAGTATAACTTACAATTGTGGAAATAAAATATAAACATCTTCTCTGCAAATGACATATAAATCATAGATAAAGTTACAAATAGTAATATTAAGGAAAAGTCGTTCTGACAAATGGCGCCCAACGTGGGGCTGTTTGAAGATTGATTCATAAAATAGACATAAAGAAATAGTAGTAGTATATTATAATAGGTAAGTAAAAATCTAGCTTACAAATGCCGTCCCAACGTGTGGGGCCTTGATAGATTCTAAATAAAATAAATAGTAAATTATTTTCGATCGATCGTAATTTGGGCATTTAATAAATAAAAAATATAGAAACATGAATCGTGTGATATAACTGTATATTTAGCATTGCGAATTGTTGATATATTGTATATGTGTGTTGTTTCTGGAAATCTGCCTATATACATAATTTAATGTTATTGTACATTATGTACACATATTGACTGCAATCGTCGTAATTGAATCGGTGATTAAAATAGTACCTCGGGAATAAGAATAGTTTAAAAATAAAATAAACAAATTTAATTGGAAATAGATTTTATTAAGAATTAGGCTGGAATTAAAATAAATTAAAATAATTGTAATCAGGACGCCGCGGATAATTACTTTTGGCCTTATTTGTGAGAGGACGTTAAAAAATATATCGACTCATGTGATAAATGTAAAGCGTATAAAATAGCTACAACGAAACCACAAGGTTTGATGACTGCTCCTAAATCGGTGGACGAACCTATGAATGCCCTTAGTTTAGATATAATTGGTCCATTTCCAAGAAGTTTATCCGGTCAATGCTATATTTTTTCAGTAGTAGACATATTCTCAAAATTCGTTTGGCTATTCCCAATTAGAGCAGTTACATCGAAAGTTTTAGAAAAGATACTGGAGAATCAGATATTTCTGAAATTTGGAGTACCGGCTACCGTTCTTATGGACAATGCTCAGTATTTCCGTTCAAATTCATTCAAGAATTTTTTCGAAAAGTTTGCTATACCTCGGGTCTATACATGTCTTTATACGCCTCAATTCAATACAGTAGAACGTTATAATCAGGTGGCGAAAATAAGTTTGGGAATCTTAGTAGGAGAGCAGCAAAGGACGTGGTCTAATTATATTGAGAAAGTACAGTTTGCCATGAATAATCACATCAATTTGAGTACCGGCTTCACACCTAATTTTCTCATGTTTGGAAGGGATATATATATTGACGGGAAATTACATGGAATTAATAGTTACGTTCCTCCAAACGCGAAGGATATAGAAGTAGCAGATTCTAGCCAAAGAATACAGCATATTAGAGGTATGGAGCAGATATATCAGGTCGTCGAGAATAGATTGTTGGAAAATTTTAAAAGAAATGCAGAAAGATATAATCTGCGCAGGAAGCGCGTGAGTTATAAAGCTGGGGATTTAATATGGCGAAGGAACCAGGTTCAGTCAAACAAAATAGAATTTTTTACGCATAAATTGGCGCCGCGGTATGTGCAGGCGAGAGTAGTTAAAAAGATTTCTGATAACGCATACGATTTGGAGACACTTGAAGGTAAAGCCATAGGGCGATGCCACATAAAAGATATGGTAAAAATTAGTAAGGGGTGATTAAAGAACCTTACGATTCTATCGGTTGAGTGATTAGTTGTAGAAGCTCAATAAATTATGGGGAGTATAAAAAAAAAAACTCACGGTTTTGTTGATGGTATGTTTTGTGGTTGTCATAGCATTATGATATTATTATATTGGCTGTCATGGCGGTTATTATTATTTTATAGAGAGAATAACCGGCAGATTATTTTGAATATCAGAGTTATTGATTGTAGCGGGGTGTGTGTTCTTGTGTATGTATTGTATTATTATATTAAGATAATAAATTATTTTAACACGATATATCAAACATTGGATTTCATCATTTTTCAAGTTATAAATTACATTACAGATAATATCATTTTCCTGTTCCTTACTAGTAATAGATATTATCCTATCCATCATCCTATCACCATTCCTATCCTACCATTCTATCATACACTACCTATCCTATCACATTCCTTATTTCTATTCCATTACCAAAGTCTTAATAGCAACAAATTATTAATGCCATACACAAAAGCAGTATACTATAAATCAGAAATATTTTAATTACAATACATATTAGCTTACACGTTTAGTTGAGCAGTACACTTTAATTTTTTTTCACATTAGAATCACACATTATTTTGCATATATATATATATAGCATACAGTTACATTTACTAAATATATTATCCATTTGATACGTATATGTATGGAAGAATGCACCTCGTGAAATCGTTGGGTTGTAAAATATTGTTAATAAGCTGACAGTTTTTTTTCATTTGGGTATCTAGGGGAGTGATATTGTTTTGCAAAATTGGGAAAAGAGTTATAACAAGGAGAGCGTTGTGTTGTTTGAATCTCTTCGTTTTAAGCAACAAGTATTCCTTTCCTATCCTATCCTATCTTATCCTAAATCCTATCCTAATCACCTACAACTTGTTGTCCAATCATTCCTACCTAAAGCGAAGAAATACAAGCGAACACGATTAGGAATCTCATTAGTGTAATAAGTTTTTGTTGTTGAACTAAATGGCAAAGCAGTATCGGGATACGATTATTATATTGGAGAGAAGATTCCAAAGTATTATTAGTAAAGTCGATGGATTATTGTTATTGATAAAGTTGGTTGATCGTTATATTATTGAGACTGTATAGGGCCAGATTAAAATCATTACTATAATTATTATAAAATATAATATATTTTTGGAATTGAGTTATAGTGCTATATAGGAAGCGACTATAAGATGAATGATGAGTCATATTAATATTGTTATTTGGTATAGAATATTTGGTGGTATTGTCGACGTCTCGCTATTTTAGAGCGGGATGAAGAAATTAGAATCGAAAAATAGCGCTAATTTTTAGAGCGGCTATAATATTATGGGAATTTTTATCTGAAGTGGGCGGTCTTCGGAGTTGGAGCCACTGCTCGGGTCCATGTTTTGTTTTGTATTGGTAACTTGCGAGGGAGTATATATCGAGGTCTCGGCAAGGTTGAGGTCGCACCTCAACGCGTGACCCTGATCAGGTCTACGCTTTTGGACGAGTTGACACCCAGAGTCGGATATGGTCTAGATTCGACAGGGAGGAGCTCAGATACCCAATGGGATTATTATTATTACGGTGGCATTATGGTTACATGCACCAAGGGGGTTATTATGGTGTTGCGAAATTAGAATAGACCGGATATTGATTTAGTTTATGTTATGAAGGAGATAAATAGTAGCGATCCAGGAGGGTGAGAGAAGAAGGACGATAAATACATTTGTTAATTAGTAAACCAACATAAGTTATGATGAAGGAGGGGATTGATTTTGGTATGAAGATAGAATGAAAGGTGCTGTGAACGTGTGATGTATACAAGGCAGTGTAAGGATAAATTCAGTTTCCAAATTCTGAAATAACGAATGAGAGTTAGAAACCATTTACAGTGTACGTTAAAATCACAAACAATAGACTAGTGAAGAACCTATTAACAATCGTCAGGTTATCTAACTTGAGATTGTGTCTAAGTAAATAGCAGAAGGACAAGCCCAGCGTGAAATAGCATACTATATTAAATAAAAACTTACTATGCGGCTGGTTGGGACAATGTCACGATTTTTTTTAAAATCTAGAACATTAAGGGACGACCAGAGCCTGTTCGAGTGCATTGTTCTGACTTAGGCATATTCAAACTATATTTTTTTGAAGAGTTAGACAGTTAAAATGTTCACCATCGAGGACTCGGGTTAAATCCTAATTGAGCGGAGTGGGTGAACGGAGAACAAATAGACGGAATCAATTTAAATTTTGCAACGGAGAGAAATATTATAATTATTATATTGATGTATTGAGAGTATTTATAGATTGGTCGATAGAACAGAATAAGTAGGTGGAGACATGGTCGAGGACTCGGGTTTATTTCCTAATTGAGCGGACGCATGTTGAAGCGAAAGAGAGGAGGCGAAGTTGGAATATATTATATAAATTTTAAAATTTGCAACAGGAGTGTTTGGAATCTTCGTCATTATTGTTATTATAGGTATCATATTATTGAGGTGAGATATAGAGGAGAAAGTGAGAAATTATATTAAAAGTATTATCATTAAAAGATCTGGGTTAGGAGATTGGTATTATATGGAAACAAGATAGAAATTATAGACTTGAAGAGGGAAGGCAAGCCACAAAACATATCGTAAGGGTACGTGAATTAAACGTAAAATATTATAATTAACATATAGCACAAAACATATCGTAAGGGTACGTGAATTAAAAGTAAAATATTATCATAACATTATAGTACAAAACATATCGTAAGGGTACGTGAATTAAAAGTAAAATATTATAATAACATTATAGTACAAAACATATCGTAAAGGTACGTGAATTAAACGTAAAATATTATAATTAACATATAGCACAAAACATATCGTAAAGGTACGTGAATTAAACATAAACTATTATCATAACATTATAGTACAAAACATATCGTAAAGGTACGTGAATTAAACGTAAAATATTATAATTAACATATAGCACAAAACATATCGTAAAGGTACGTGAATTAAACATAAATTATTATCATTGACATTATAGTACAAACATATCGTAGGAGTTACATAGTTATTTCTATAAAATTATTAACATTAATATTATATTACAAACATCATGAATAAGCGGTTGGAGATTGAACAGATAACAAGAAAGATATGTGATATGATTGCTTGAGGGCAAGCAGAGATTTTGGGAGGGGGTATTGTAATGATCTGAAAATCATCACATGATCGCTTAGCAGCTCTAAGCTAAACGCAAAATAGATTAATCGAATTTTTAAAATTAAATTGTACTTTAAAAAGATCATAGTGACATCTAGCGATTTAATTAGGAACTAAACTTGACAGATGAAGAATGTCAGTTGCTAAACTATAGAGTGCAGTGCAAGCGTCACATAAATAAAGGGGTTTTGAGGGTTTTTGAGAGTTAAGGACATCATTAGGGGTTTAAATATAGACAATCAGGAATATTTGGCAAGGAATTAGCATATTTTGAGATTTTACGAAAAAATTGACGTAAAATTCAACAATTGACAAATAGACAATAGAAGCATGTTTATGGTCTTAAAAAGTCGACCGATTGGTTTTTCAAAGAAATATAAAAGGGGTTCATTAAATAGTAGGAATTATGGGAGAATTTAATGGCAATATTGATAAAGTCATTTGAAGAACATTTAATTTATTATTGAGAGAAATTGGAAAACATAATCGATATCGATAGAAGAAAGCCGAATTAATGAAATTAAAAGAATTTTCACCGAATAATTGCCAGTCAAAATAAAATTTAATTGTTAAAATGAGGAAATTTAGAAACACTTAATTAAAATAGAGGAATTACTAGATAAAAATACTATAAATAAATAAAATTGAAATAAAATAGTTATATTATTTCGCCTTCAAATGTGAAAGCGGAAACGACGCGCGGAAGAGGCGGCAAGATCAAGTCAAAGTATGATAAATTCCCGCCGAATATGAAACATCAATTTCTCATAATACGTAAAATAAATACTTAAAATCATATGTAGAATTAGAAGCACGAATTATCGTTAAGAAATTCGCTTGTTAGCAATGTAGCAGAGCATTAATTAACGAAAAAATAGATAAATCAGATCGTTTTGTGATTGATTAGTCAATAGTTGTGGGTTAAATTATTGAAAAAAGGTCATATCGATAGGGGTGTTATAAAAGGGATGGACGTGTTGCTTCCGGCATCCATTAAGAAATTTTAGTTGCACGCACTAAAGCTGCGAAAGTTTGGGAAAGAAAAGTATATCTTGGGGCTCAGATGTGAGGATAAAACAGTTTAAAATAAGGGCACTGAGATGCTGTGAAGCATCTTAGTGCCCAGTTCATTTAAATTCGTATAAAGTGTGCAGATCGTACATCACAGAAACGCTTTATCGCACTCGTCATTGAGGCGCTTTTTACAAAGACACTAAAACGAACAAATAATTGAAAATCCAGTGCTAAAAATGTGAATCGAGAGAGCTACGCGAGTTGGCATGTAAAAATCCAACATTTCAAATAAAATAGAAGTACGAGATTTCGTCGGGTTGCAATACGAAAATTATATCAAAGATGGCGGACGAGGCAAAGTCAGATTAATATATCACAACATTGCGAGCGTTCTTCAGAGGTGCATAACATAGCGGTGAAATACAATTAACATTGACGAGAACGCAGTAACGGCTTGGAATTGCAGTACGATAGCGAAGAGGTTGGGGTTTCTAAAAAGGCATTCGTCGTGGTATGGCAGATTTCTAGGAATGCAACAACACATCGAAGATTGACATTTAGTTATAAGTGCATAATTGTGCAATGCAGCTGTAAATACGGGGAAGTATAGCCGAGAGTCATTGTCGGCAAAGATGTACTAAAAATATGTAAGTTTATTTTGCCGAAGCTGGCGTTATTTAATTATTTGGGCCGAAGCTAGCAACCAATATTGTCATTGTTGTATATTTTTTGGGGTTATAAATATTAGAGTTTTGGGGTTTTTTGTTGAGAATTATTAGAAATGATAAGTAGTAGTAACGTAAAAGCGTGATTTCTACATATTTGCACGTTAACTAAAAATGAGGCATTTAACATCGATTGATATAAATAGTCGTTGATAGTTCTACGAGGTAAACCTCTAGTCAGACTATTATTTAATTTGGAAGAGAGTTAGCCTTTGCTAACTCCATTGATTTAGACATCAGCCATTATATAAATGTGCTTTTAATTTGGAAACTAGTTAAGGAAACATTCGAATTATACTGAATGTTAGAATAAAATTAAAGATAAGGAAAATTGTAGATTATATTGTAATAAGGGTTTTTTGTTTTGACTGATCGATGGGGTTTCACGGATAACGGGGAGGGAATAGTATTAATAGAAATAATAGAACGAAAACCATATGGACATTCAGTGGACTGAATGGTAACCAGGTCGTAGTTTATATCGGGCATTAGCGACTGCGGTCATTTAAATTCATTATATCACTGGAACGCCATCGACTAGTTGACAGTATGTTAGTTATAAGTAATTTTATTGTTGTATGTAACATTACGATTCATGTTTCAATATAATTTGACATTGAACATATTTAAGTAAATAAGGGATTAGAATCTAATTGTCGAATTTCACGGCGGAGATTTAAACTCATGCATTATCATTATTAATATTATTTTATTAACAATCGACTGAACGCAGCCATTGTTGTCATCGACAAATGATCGATCGAAATAACTCAAGAAGAAATTGTAAATATTTGTGGTGAATTAGGCGCTCATTATAATAAATATAATTCACGATAGTAGTACTTAAACTAAATAGAAGAATTTATAAATTTAATTGTTAATATATGCATTTGGGTTAATATATGGATTATTAATTGGAGAAGATTTGTTTCATTGAGGAAGTAAATACAGAGGGAAATTATTAGACAAGGTGTTGGAAGCCTATCCCACTGGAAGGTAATATTATCACTGTCGCTGATGTGGTAGTGAAGTAAGTGGATCAAAAGTATAACTTACAATTGTGGAAATAAAATATAAACATCTTCTCTGCAAATGACATATAAATCATAGATAAAGTTACAAATAGTAATATTAAGGAAAAGTCGTTCTGACAAATGGCGCCCAACGTGGGGCTGTTTGAAGATTGATTCATAAAATAGACATAAAGAAATAGTAGTAGTATATTATAATAGGTAAGTAAAAATCTAGCTTACAGCTATGCAAGAAAATGCTGTAGGTTTGTGGTAAAAAAATCTATAGGCAGCTAACGGCTACTTGCAGCTTTAGCCATATGACCTGTTTGTCATTTTGGGTCGGCTCAACTCAGGGTTTAACTCCCGTATGGTCGCCTCATCGAAGAGGGATGAGTCTGCAAAGGACACTAACCACAGTATACTAGACAGTAGCTTCTCTTAGAACAAAATTGAAATCGAAGCAAGTGACGTCAGGAATCTTAAGGGCTACCACAAATTGTAATATGATTAATCGTCTTCTTCTTGAAGCATCGTCCAGGCCACATTTACGGTGCCCCGGCGACGCAGATGCTATTATGCTACCGATTTGTTCTGAGAATACTATATGGCATCGACTCGTAAATCTCCACAAAAAAGTAATATTAAAAGCGGATACAAACTGGGCCCACAGCGCGTCACCATCCACAGCGCCGTAACTATGGGCCTAAGGACGCGACGTGACTAACCCCTCGCCCCACTTCCGTCGCACCCTCTTCCCGCATTGCCATTGCCTGTCTCGGCTGAGTTGTGGACAGGTGGGGTTGGCTCCTCTTGGGAAAGACCACCAGCGCATTTGAGCGGTTTGCGCATCGCAGCGCTAGCCAAATGACTGAGCACTCCGGCGAAAAACCCGGGGGGGGGGGGTCTGGAATAGTCTGATACGGTTCTTAAACAGCGGGGGTGATTGTTGACCTGATGTCGCTACTCTTGAAACGAGCCGGTAGACAGCAGAACACAAGTTATATTGCAGGGCACAGGGTATCCACAATCCACGATAAATCCGAACTGAATTCCTGCTAACATTAAGTAGAGGCCGCACAAATGGCTTCGAATCCTCGACCAAACTGGAAGACCCAGAAATCTGGCCAAATCCGTAGTGAGGGCGAGGTTCACATCCCAATGCCCCGCGGTAAGGAGTTGGACTCTCACGGGCTCATCGGTGGAGCTAGATAAATGTAATGTATTTGGCCGCCGTCATTACGTTCACTCCATGGAAGATAGAACGACCTGCTGTCGTTAAAACTCCCTGGGGTGACGAGTTCGCCCGTTGTGTCGACACCCCCAGATATAGGTTTGTGGCCATATAGCTTGACTGTGAATCATTACATTCACTCCGTGGGAGACAGAATAGCATGATATCATTATAACTTCCTAGAGTGGCGGGTTTGGCCGTAGAATCGACACCTCAGTGTAGGTTTGTGGCCATGAATTTAATTGTCGTGTGGAGTTTTAGCGCAATCTACAGTCTACCATTTTATTTGAAGCTATTGTTGAGTGTTCCACCCTGAGTGTTCTCTACGATTTTCTTTAAAAAGTGCACTGCTTGAACGAGGCAATTCGGACCCTACTTTCTAGAATTGCATCATAACGGGAGAACAAGATGAGGGTTTTTTAATACGACCCACAAACTAATCACCAGCCTCAGAAAAGAAATTTTATTGCCACGGGAATCCGGAAACCCCCGTCAAAGTCGCTTGAAGTTTAAAGTCACCTTTATTGACTATCGTGTTTTTGTATACTACAAATTCCTTCCTGAGCTGCAAAGCAGCAAACGGTATTTTTGGTATATTATGAAGCGACTGCGTGAAAACGTTCGCCCGAAAAATGCAAAGTTAGGAAAAACAATTCTTGGATACTACCCCATGATAATATATTATATATTACTCCATGATAATATATTAGGTATTAATTACTCCATCGTCCGACAATAGTACATGGAATGTTACAAAACCCAATCGTCACATAGAAAAAGTAAAACGAGATCATCCCCGTGTGACTTTTGTCATTCCCCAAACATAAATTACCATTTCGGTAATATAAAGTAAGTATATCGCGTCAAATGGGGCAGTTTTTGTCGGCTCCACGTCGGCCTAAGTACCAGTATATCGAGTAAAATGTGGACAATAAAGCCAAGATTTTGTATTTCATTTAATTCACGGTATTTTTTTGACAGGAATAACTGGGATTACAAAATGGCAATTGATCTGTTTAGGTCATAAACAAGCCTATTATTTATCTACTCCTCCTATCGAAATATTATTCATTTGAAGACGTAATGAAAGGCGTAAGAAAGAAGACGTAAGAAACTGTAATGTTTTTCAGAATTTCTAAAAAAATCAGGAATACCTGCTCAAGTAATACTAGAGCTGTTTTCAGTATAACAATTCGCATATATTTAAAAGCGCTGATTGGGGCAAGAGTTTGTTGTTTGTTTGTTTGTTTATACTCTTTATTGTGAAAATATCACAATGGGCGGGTTTATTGTTATATGACAATCTCTTACTACGACTTGTTATATGTATGTGTGCGTGTAACATGTCTGTAAGTGTGTGTCTTGTTACCAACCAACCCTACTATGATATATAAAAGTAAACGGTAATAACGGTGGTGTGAGGGGATCAGCAATATCATGCCGCTCGGTCTGATATACCGAGTGTATCATTGCTATCAGCTTCGCCAATATCGAGGGCATACATTCCTTCCTCCAAGGAATTTTTGAGGGAATAGTTGTGTTTATTCTACTAGCATCAATATTACAATGTTGATGAGAGAAAAAATATAATTGATGCATGTCAAGTACCAATTCTACTCATGAAAGAGGAATCCGTTGGCTTTTTTTACTGGCAACACGCGGCGGATGGAGGGTTTTATTAATGAAACATCAGCGAACTTGCCTATTAGTCACAGATAACAAATAACTTTGTAAGCAGCGCGACACTGAGAGGGTGTCTACAAAAAACAGATACTCAACCGGAAAATTCTAGTGAGGGACTGCTGGATTTTAATCGATAAATTTGGTTCGTAATATCAGCCAAAATAAAATGTCCTAGCGACTAGGACTAACTGTCATGCTCGAGATACAGACAAGAATACATTTTTAATTACATTTTTTTGGGTTAAGTAGAACCCCGCGCGAACTTCAATAGAGACGACGGTTACAAACTCTCTTCTACGTGGAACCCTCTTCTTAAAATGTTCCCGCTGCCGAACGCAAGGACGTAACACAGGATACCGTGAGTGTTGTGTGCAAGACGGATTTTCGAAATTCGCGCGCTCCGAGTCCGCCCCCACCAGCGTTATAACCTATGCAGTAGCGGCAGCGGTATGCGGCCTACCCGCAAAACGACGGATTGACAGTTCTCTCAGTCTACCCTGGACAACGGCGGCTGCAACGTCACCGAAACGTCGGATGCTACAAATTTCACGCGGTAAATTCGTTTCTATCTCATTTATAATGTCAAACAACCGCGATAGTCTTCGATTTTATATTCTCACATTTGTTGTACTCTTTGGTATTCTGTATAATTTGTCTGACCCTCACGGTCAGACAATAGTAAATATGCCTGATTCTGTATATATAACCGACGGTACTGGCATACTTTTGAAAGCCACATTGTTTGGGTGGCTGGGACTGATCAAACCTGTTCGCTAGTAGATTTGTATTAACTCACAAAAGCACTTTACACAGACTTAGTAGAGCGATTGTCCTAAAGTTTTCAGAAGCGTTCTGTCGCCTTTCTTGTAAAAAAAAGATCACAATGCTTTCGCTCCAGGCTACAGGGGTCATTTCATTGTAATAACCTTACTTAGCTTTTGCAGTTATTTTAGGATGGGTGTTCCGCCTGTTTTCAGGAGATCCGACGTAATCCCCAGGAAGTTTGTTAAATTTTAACTGTTTGAGAGCCAGCTTTTACTCATACATACTGATCTCTGGAATGTCCGGTGTAATGTCGGGTCAGTATGGCTGTTTCGTTATTAATGAGAGGAGGTGGGAGGCTGGGTTGAAGCATACATCTGTCCGTAAGATCTTTCCACTTATCTCAAAACTTCCTTATTGGCGTATTTAATACGTTCTGTACTAATAAAGCGACCGTCGTGCTCCTTATATTCGGACAAGATGGCCACGAATTTGACTTCATCGGGTGTATTTTCTTAATCAGAGTCCGAGTTTCATCTGAGTTCTTAGAGAATGCCTGTGCACTCCAGAAGGAAATATTTTCGGCCTAATTCATAATATAACCTTATATGACCTTATTATAACAGGATATATAAATTTGTTTTATGTTATATTATGTAATATATTATAAGATAAAAAGTCATCTTTAGTTAGTAAAATCTTAAAGAGTAGGGGAAAAAGTACATTTGACCGAATCTTGATTTAAATTCTTGGAATGCTTTAATATGTCTAATCTTTTTCATGTGGTATAAAAACATGAAAAATTCTAGTGAGAGGCTATTCAACGCGATATTACTATAGCAACAAAGGAAAATGTATGAGAACTCATCTTTAGTCGTGATGGCAGACAAAATTGAACATTTGCTAGACTAGCTATTGTGTAGTCCAGTCTATTGTGTAGAAGCTTATGGAGACACGTTATATCGTTAAAGGTATTGCGTATATTGAAATCTATGATTTCACTAAGAAGAGGCTGTTCGTCTCTAAAAAGTTTAGCAGTATTTGCGCCTGGTGGTTTATTCAACCAATTCATGCGCCTGGTGGTAAACATTCAACCAACACCTTCTTCTTCGTCTATGCCGACTTATGAATTGAAGTCCCCCATCAGCACCATTAAGTGTGACTTATGATGTTTCATGGCCTTTGTAATACGGAATAAGCATTCCAAACTTCGTCATCTGAGTAATTGTAGGTTGGGGCATATATTTGTATGACCTTCATTGAGCAAAATTAAATATAAATGATTAAATTAATTAAAAAATATAATTTAAATGTAAATGGCGAATAGCTTTATATGCACGTCGTATTTTCGTCCTTCTTAATACATTTCCTAAAGACAAATAAGAAATCAACTACTGCTTTGATTCCAGGGTGTCATACCTACACAATGAAACTACTTTTGTTAAAGACCCGTTATAAGTTAATACGCAAATGAAGGAATTACCATCGAGTAAGTAGGATCAATTTCGATGTTTATTTCTCATTATCTCTATTTCTCCTTCTCTGTTGTCTTGGAATTCATAAAACTTGCATAACCATAATAATCCAATCCGTTCAACATATATAAAAAAAACAGGACTTATCGATATATCTATAACTACCGATGTTTCCCCATCCCTACTGCTCGCCCGTCGCGGTAGCTCTCGTTTCGGCCCAAAAGACAAGACCGCGCGTGCAAAGAGAGCTGAGTTGAGCTGGAGGTGACGTGATTAATCATAATAACGACGTTGATTTATTTATATCACGAAATCCTTTCTGCGCGTGTCACTAATAAGGCGGTGCGTCCGCGACGCGCCAGACTCGGTCGATCCTTTACATTTCCAACTCGCTCACTGACAAATCAATCTCTGAAACTATTGTCGGGTTCGCAGTAGCACTGTCTATTTATTTATACTTATAAATAAATAGTAGACTGCGTTACAGCGGAGTCCACAATTTATACTGAGCGGTTTACCGCCTATCCCTTATAGTATGAAATGCGTTTATCATCATACATTAGCTGGATATTTTACCATAGGGATGATTACGCCGAAAAAACTCATATATGGCAGATCGAGGCTAATCGTATCTCTTTCCACTGGAAATATTCTTTTTACGACTAATAAAAAAATGCGGGTGTGAGCTCCGACGCGCGACAGGAATTTATTTACTCTCTAAGTAAGATTGTCATTGAATATACAATAAGCAAAGGGGGCAAGTTGATTGATTGATTGATTGATCGATAGATCGATCGATCAATCGATAAATCGATCAATCATCAATCACATACCACCAATTGATCAATCAATTATCAATCATCATCATCAATCAATCATCATCAATCAAAAATCCTCAATCAATCATCATAAATCACCCATCATAGAGCAATCACCATCAATCAATTATCATCAATTATAATCAATCAGTCATTATCAATCAATTATAATCAATCAATCAGTCATTATTAATTAATTATAATCAATTAATCATCATCAATCCATTATCATCAATCAATATCGCCAATCATCACCAATCAATCATCATCAATCAATCATCGTCAATCAATCATTATCAATGAATTTGATTGATTTATGGTCAGTATGGATAAACTCGGAAGCTGGCAAATATCATCGAAATTATGGTCTCCTTTTGGGTATTCTTGCCCTCTTTTCGATTTTCGAACTTTACTGCCACTAAACGTAACGCTTTTTATTAATGTTTGATTTTACTATCCATCAAATTCACATACCGGGGGCTTTAAATAAAATCGATTCTTAAGGATTAAACTCCAATGAAATCCAATAAGAAAATAATGCAATGAATGGTCAAAAATCTATTTATTGTATCGCAGGACATTCTCAGTGAGCGTTAAAACCACTTTTGATAAGCATAGGTAAAGCAATTTTCATGTTTGCATATCCTTCGACAGCCTCTTCTGGCGATGAAAATCGTTGTCCGCGTAATTGGTTCCAAGAAGAATTTTTGGGACCAATAAGAAATTACAAGTTACTTATTCGGGCCTGTATGGAGGACGGCTCTTGACTCACGTTTTTGCCATCAAAAAATCGTTTATCTGTCTGGCCGTATGAGAGCTGTTATTGCCATGGCGAAACATGATGCATCAATTTCGGCTGTTTTTACGGAGTTCGCAATAAATTCCGGCAAGAAAATGGTCCTGTATCAATCAGCCTTCAGGGTACGATGTTTCTCCAAAGCAACTGTAGCCACGTATCAATGTTTCCTAAAAAAAGGAACGATCGATCATCCGCTTCGCTGCAGTTACTATCCGCTCCATTTGCATAGGTCGTGTCCGGCTCATCTTAAAAGACCCAAATGGTCGATTGATATTTTGTTTCGGGGTTGTAGTTGTAGATTCATGTTTCGTTACTACGTTACTCTCTACGGCTCGAGGGTTTTTAAATAACTTGGATACTGAAGAATTTCTTCTTTGAAGAGTTGCCTACGACACGACATACAACTTGGCTGCTTGAGTAAGGGTGCTGCCGGTTGGGATTTTACTTTTTCTATCATAATAGCAACCATTGATCATTTATGATAAAAAGTTGTACAAAGGTAAGTCCGTTCTACATGTGAAAAAATACGGAAGGAACAGTTAGCTTATGAAATGAAATCGTTCGGAAAAGATTACAGGAATTTGCGGTACAAATAGCCCCTCACTATAGGGATCTAAGTAGCCCCAATCAGATAAAAAAAAAAGTAACATCGTCAAAATGGCATGAACCCTTTGCGTATATGTAGCGCGAACGTTAGAATAAACTTTTCTGCTATTTTCCCCTAAAGAGCCATCATTAATACTGGCGTTTAGACATTACACATCGTTGAGATCCATTGCAATAATTTAACGATTATAAAATACGTGTCATTTTGTCCTGAAGAGGTATCATTAATACTTACTGACGTTGCCACATTACATAGCGTTAAGTTTCAGTGCGTCGGTGTTACTGTTATAATATTACCTGTAATCGTAAGTTCCACGATACGTGGCTTTCTCACTTAAATATGGCGTAATATAATTACTCTGGTAATATCTAGTTTACCATTACAACTGGTAAACTTATTATTATCCGTGTAAAGCGAAAACATATATAATGTCAGTACCTATTCTTAGGTAAACATAACATTAATTGATCGGACTTCTATATTTGATTCCTAAAATGTTAAAATGGCCATTATTTCTTTGTCCACTATCCGCTGTATGGAAAATCGCCGTATTTCGGACATGACAGAAAAGAAAGCTGGGATAATGGGGTTGATAAGGGCAGCATATTGTCCTGGGGGAATGCATCCGGCGTCGCGGAGGAGGCCAGCTCTTGTGGGAGAAATAGAGGGCCTTTCCGGGAGAGGGAAAGAGGGAGAATAAGAATAAAGTATTCAGGAGGACGACTGACCAGTCCGACTTTCCGAATAAGATAGGAATAAATAGACGTACTACGGTTGTCTCTGTTGTTATTTTACTCTGTCGTATTGATTTGCTATTTAAATATACATAGCTAACGGACAGTCTAGCTGTTTAGAAGCTACTGCTCAAAATAATAGACGAATAAGTAATGTAATATTAGTTTATTTTGATATGTTGCGCAGGAAGCATGTACTCCAGAGCATGGGAGTATCAAAAACTAACATCATCAATCTACCATAAAACAATCTACATATGTTTTATTTGATGATTAAAAACTAGTTTTTATGAATAAACTAATAGTTCTGTGAACAATTGACGTCACGTTTAAAAACAAAACCGTTAAAACGGCCTCGGCCACTATCTTGAAAGGAAATCAAAATATTAAAATCCTTACGCATAATATGCGCCTTACGCAACATATCTATATCTATATTTATTATCATAATTTTACTGTTTCATAACCGACTCTTCGTTTTTATATTTTGACTATCTGCAGTATTTAAGCAGTTCGAATTATTTTAAAAAGATCTTAAATCTTTATTTTAAATTGAAATATTAATTGTTTTACAATTAAAACTTAAGGCTCGATATTTAAAAAAAATATTATACCACATAAGGTATAATACCAGTTACTCAACTTGACTATACCAAGAGTAGGGATTCCTACCAACTGGCTTATTTGAATAAATAAAAAAAATAAAAAATATCGATATAATATATCGATTATAAGGAATTCAAAAAACATACTATTTAAATTCCGTCTAATAGCGTCTGCTTAACAAACAAATTTAAAAACAAACAGACGAAGTTCCTCGACTTAAAACAGGATCTCAGCCACGGAAAAGTATTTGAACATCTACTTCTTTTAAAAGGGACATGGCACTCATAAAGCGTTGCTAAGCAACCTGAAAACAATACCTACTGAATAAATGGATGAGATAGAGATCAGCTTTCCTTTCTTCAGTTTCAATCGCTCGATATTTTGTACAGCGTCACAATTCCAGAATTCCATTTCCTAGTTATCTAGAGCCTTTGTTTAGTTTTATTACCTTTCCTACCTTCTAGATTATTTCTAGATTTTTTGCCGCAGTCTTGTTTTATTACCATATCATGTACCTGCCGCTGTTTTATTTAGGTGAATCAATTGTCAATTATTCAAAATATAAAATTTAAAAAAAAATTATATGGTAAATCCTATTTGTCCAATATAATAAAGTTATTATTAATTTTAAAATAGAATTTCAGTCAGTGAGTATTACTCGTGCCAAATCATGTAGTACATTAAGTGTTCTATTTAATTTTATTTATTTATTTATTTTTAGGAAAACCAACAGCTAATTATAATTTAACAAAAAGACGGAGTAAGATAACATAAAGCCAATTAAAGGTTTTCACGTTTAAGTAACGTTGTAGAAACATATATGATCTTTCAATTAAAGATATCGATTAGAAATGCATCAAAAATTATTTAACAATTAATGCTAAAGAATTCACTGTTCAGCCGCTGCCTAGCTGAGTTAATACTCGTACAGAATAGATCAAAGTCAAAGCGTTTAATCAAGTCATTGAAATTGTCACTTGTTCGCCACAGAAATTCATTTTGCCTATAGTTGGTACCAGCATGAGGAACATGGTTAAATCGATTGAGTATGGAAGGAATACGGAGTTATAATATTCTGAGAATCTTTCAATTTGTCGAAAAATTGGACCACACATTACAATATTTTTTATTATAGTTCTGATTTGAGTGTTATATTTAAGCTCACAATATTTCATTTATAGGCAATAATAGTATATTATTTATTTTTTCATATGAATTGTTCCTACTGAAAGGAACGACCAAATAAAATCATACGCTACTTTTTTAATACTATTACTGTCAAGATACAATCATGTTTTATAATCCGTTCACTTGTCCAGTTGAATATATGACACATGACACAGAAAAAATAAAAGAACTGAAAACAGGTAAATTGACAAAAGTATGGAAAATTAGGATATTATTACTATTTTTACAGTCCTTTGTTATGTTGTCGGAATCAAAAACGACATAGTTGTTTATCTCTGCTATACAACAAAGCCGAATAAATACGGCCACCCACAAGAAGCCCCTATAGTCAACAATGTATAAAAAATAACAGCTAAATGTAAGAAAGAGCGATGTTAACGCTGGCAGTGTTAAGCTATCTGAAAAGCATTAGTGGCGATTTCTAGGAGGGAAACCAATTCCCCGAGGAGTGAGATAGCGGGACGGAGGGGGGGGGGGGGGGGCAGACAGAGCTCCAGTCTCACGATACCAATTCCTCACACGTGGAGGGAGTTATGTTTTGTACTGCATGCAAGTTTTTAAATCTCTTTTACACAACATGGTACTATTCAAGAATGCAGTCGTGAATATTATTCAGGATTAAACGCCAGTTCGACATTCTTTTGATAATTTCAGATATTACTACTTTGATAACATATCGTAAAATTGTCGTGCATTTTGCTAAAGAATTATATTTAAATATCTGCTATGTTAGCCAATAAATAGGTATACTAGAGACTTTACATTTTGAAACGTTACTCTCATTACGTTACTCTCATAGCGCAAACACCAGTATTATTTTATTTTGGAAAAACCATCTCCGAAGGAGGGCAAATTTTGGAACATGAAGGTATATCTCTGAAACAGATTGAATGTTTTGCTCTCTACATTTATCCTTAAACTAGCTGTTGCCCGCGGCTTCGCACGCGTTAAATTTGGGTTAAGATAGATCCCTTTTTCCCAGTCAAGTGGTAAGTTTTTGCGTGTAATATATAAAGGTATCTAACGTCCTTCTCTGTAGGTACTCCTGTCAATATGTACTTCATGATGATTACCTAAGTAATTAAGGCGTGAAGATGTGACGATCGCGGTGCTTGCGCTACGCATGTTATCGAGACAAATGATGAATTTATAATGAGGTTCTAGCGCCTTCTCACGTCCGGGAACCGTCGCGCGCGACTTCTATTTTGATTTTTAGGGTTATTTACCCCTTCTCACCCCCCTAAGTGGTAGATTTTAGGAAAATATGAAACATGCATTTGCTTATTTGTTTATTATCATTTAAACTCCTTTTCGCCACATTAGGGGTTGAATTAAAAAAATACTAAATACGTATTTGCCTAAATGTTTATTAGAGTATACAATTTCCATCTAATATCGTTTCTCCATACAAATTTTAAACCCCTTTTCACGCTTTTAGGGGTTGAATTGTGAAAAAACGCGAAAGACGTATTTAATTATTTGTTTATTAGAGTTATCCTACAAAGTTTCAAAATAAAAAGTCCATCTAATATCGTTTCTCCACACAAACACCCCTTTTTACGCCTTTAGGGGTGAAATTAAAAAAAAATACGAAACACATATTTGCTTAGATGGTTTTTAAAGTAATCCTAAAAAGTTCATCTAATATCATTTTTTCATACAAATTTTGAAACCCCGTTTCACCCCTTTAGGGGTTGAATTTTGAAAAAACACAAAAGACATATTTGCTTATTTGTTTATTCGAGTATACTTACAAAGTTTCGAATTAAAAAGTATATCTATATCGTTTTCCATACAAATTTTGAAACCCCTTTTCACCCCTTTAGTTGTAGAATTTTGAAAAAATATGAAACACGTGTTTCCTTATTTATTTATTAGAGTGACCATACAAAGTTTCGAAATAAAAAGTCCATCTAAAATCGTTTATCCATACAAACTTTAAAACCCCGTTTTACCCCTCTAAGGGAGAAATTTTGAAAAAACCATGAAAGACCCATTTGTTTATTTGATTATGAGAGTAATATTACAAAGGTTTGATTTAAAAAGTCTATCTGTATCGTTTCTCCATACAAATTGTGTAACCCCTTTTCACCCGTTTAGGGGTTGAATTTTGAAAAACCACGAAAGACGTATTTTCTTACTTTTTTATTAGAGTAATCCTTCGAATTTTCGAAATAAAAAGCACATCTAATGTTGTTTATTCATACAAAGTGTGGAACCCTGTTTCACCCCTTTAGGGGTAGAATTAAAAAAAAAATTAACACCTACCTATTTTCTTATTTGTTTAATAGAGTAACCTTACAAAGTTTCGAATTAAAAAGACCATCAATAACGATTCTTCATAATAATTTTATAACCCCTTTCCACCCCTTTAGGGGTTAAATTTTGGAAAAACCACGAAAAACGCATTTTGTTATTTTTTATTAGAGTACTCCTACAGGAATTCGAAATTAAAAGCACGTCTAATATTGTTCATTCATACAAATTTTGAAACCCCGTTTCACCCCTTTAGGGGTTGAACTTTGAAAAAACATGAAACAACTATTTTCTTTTTTGTTTATTAGAGTAATCTTACAAAGTTTCGAATTAAAAAGTACATCTATCGTTACTCCATAAAAAAATCGAAACACCTTTTCACCCCTTTAGGGGCTGAATTTTGAAAAAATATGATACACGTGTTTCCTTATTTATTTATTAGAGTAATCTTACAAACATTCGAAATAAAAAGTCCATCTAAAATAGTTTATCTATACAAACTTTAAACCCCCGTATTACCCCTTTAGGGGCGGAATTTTGAAAAACCATAAAACACCTGTTTGATTATTTGTTTATAAGAGTAATCCTAAAAAGTTTCGATTTAAAAAGTACATCTATATCGATTTTCTATACAAATTTTGGAACCCCTTTTCACCCATTTAGGGGTTGAATTTTAAAAAAAATATGATACACGTGTTTCCTTATTTATTTATTAGAATAATCTTACAAAGTTTCGAAATAAAAAGCACATCTAAAATCGTTTATCCATACAAACTTTAAAACCCTGTTTCACCCCTTTAAGGGTAGAATTTTGAAAAAACATGAAACACCGATTTCCTTATTTGTTTATTAGAGTAGTCTTTCAAAGTTTCGAATTAAAAAGTGCATCTATATAGGTTTTCCATACAAACTGTGAAACCCCTTTTCACCCCTTTAGGGGTTGAATTTCGAAAAATCCGCCCTTAGTGAGCGTTTGCGTTCTAAAAGGAACCTATGTTAAAAATTTCAGCTTCCTAGGTCTAAGGGTTAGGGCTGGGCGTTGATGAGTCAGTCAGTGAATGAATGAATGAATGAATCGGAACTTCTCTCTTTATATATGAGATTAAAAATAAAAATGTTACAAAGGATTATCCAATAATTTGAAGGACAAAATATATATTCCTCATTAACGCGCAGCCGAAACGACTGGACTTTAAATTATATTAGCATTGTAAACCTATTGAACAACATATAGAAGTCTAAAGTTCCCTAATTTGTTGATTCGAATTTCCTAATATTATTGGACTATAGGGGCGGTACCCGTTGCCATAAATTAAGGAGTTACACGTGAGAATGGACTGGAACAACAACGACAATAACAATGAACATTAATATCAGAAATATAGTAATATAATATCTTATGCCCTTTTTGGTGCATCATCGTTTATTACATCTCGAAATAAAAGTCCCACTTGGATAGCACGCTGTCAGCGGAGCTGGTAAACAAATGACTGGAGTAATCAGGAATATTAGTGTGGAACGACACCCCAGGGAAAGGCCGCCGACGTCGCACCGCGCCAAGGAACTCCGAACTTCGCCGTTCGCATTCCTGGGGATTATTTTCGTGTTTAGCCCCGGCCCTGCCTTGTGCGCCCCACCTCACTCTCAGGTGGCTGAAGCCGACGTTGCCATAACATCCAGAATCGATTGCTTCCTCGACAGGACGTTAAGAATTTTATGGATGTTCCGGGACAAATATAATCATACGCCTCTCAATGTGCCCCCGAGGAATAATTTTACATCGCTTTCCTACTTTTTATGCACGGCTAAGACTAAGAGATCGCTTATAAACGCTTTTTTATTTTCAGGTGACCTTACGTTTACCGTGGCAGCCTCTTGATCCTTTTGCTATCACCTGTGTGGATACTTCGCCATAACCCTTAACATCAATCGATAATTTTGCCCCTTATCAACACTTGTAGGTTAGTTTTATATTATATTTTTATTTTTTGGTAATTTGATATGTAATAGGTATTATTGCAGTATAGGAACCTCTTCTAGATTGTTGATTTTTTAACGTCACCAGACTATATTTATCGCGCTGATTCCGAATCTGTAATAATATTCATTCGGTCTCAATAAATAAGCGAGATATAGGCATTCAAAAAAGCGCCAAACCCATATATTTCGGTAGGTTAAGTTTTTTTTATTTTAAATAATACATGAACACCTATTTGGCGGTATGTTAATTTAGATTTTTTTTAAACAATCCTCAAATCTGAGTTTTAACAACTTTTCATTTTTTTATTGCATGTAAATTTGCTCTCGAAATTTTACGCGTCCGAAGCTTTTTTGCTTTCACATTTAGCATTACAATGATCGAATCTAGTAGAATTTCTTTATTTTTTCGATTTTTGGGAAAGAATCCTATACTGCAATAATTTCTTTATAAATATATTCATATTATTTTTCATTTAAAATAAAGCAGACATGCCAAAAACAATAAATATTCCTTAAAAAAATAACGTATATTATGCTAAAAAATCAGCTTCATTTCTTACTAACATGTTTGGAGGAAGAATTAAAATATTACTGTTGATAACACATTTGATATTGATAATATATTGTTTGCACAAAACACTCTCCAAGGCTGTATATTAATCTAAAAAAGAACGTACATGTTTATATTAAATCAAAACTGAGCTGAATGTGTCATCTAAAACACTTTTTGGGTTTAAGCCTAGGTTACCGAAGAAAAGGTTTGTTTTTTGTTCATATTTCCGATATTCGGCTTTTCAATAAGTAACTAAGGCCTAAAATGGGAAAAAAATGACTTCCTACTAAGTTTTTTACGTGGAATAATCTGACTTTTATTAAATCTCCCAATACGCAAATAAAAATAAAAGTCAAAATAACGAAACTCGTTTAATTTTAACGGTTACCCTTGAAATTTGTGTCATCAAATCAGGAACGCCTCATTTATTAGTCTTCATTTAAAAAGCGAAACAAATTGTAAACCTAAAGGAAAAACGATGGTACATATGGACCCAAAAATTATACCTTTCGGGTGGGAAGGAACTACTCTAACCGTATTTGACCCACTCATTAAATCCCAGAAGGCTCATTTTCTTGGTGTCGTCCAGCTATCTCATTGCCATTTCGAGACTTGTGGCTGGTTTACATGCCAAAATCATAGACTCTTATTTGTTCACCCGTTATATGACGCGTTTCAGGAATGTATGTAGGGTCCGAATTGCCTCGTTCAAGCAAGTTTTTAGCAACCTGTTTGCGGTCAACTCTTCGAAGAAAATCTCAAAATGCATTAAAACTCGACTAACAAGAGCTGTAAATTAACTGGTTGATTGGTTGCATCAAAAATTTACCCAGCAATTATATACAGTGCTCCTAAGTTAAATTATTTTGTATTGCTTGTATGTTACTTTTCAAAATAATTCAGGTATTTATTTGACAGTACAAGTTCACAATTGATTTTAATTTAAATGTTGCATCGCCAGTGGCCAACACACCCCTAGGAGTAAGTGGAGTTCATTTGGGTTACGTAATTATCGGTTAACTTGCATTATCATCCTGCAAGACGTCGGTCGTAAGAAGTTGTCCTTTGGGAAAGGCCGATGACTACGAGCGTGGCACACATTTTGAGGTATCAACTAAATTTACAACGGGCGAACTCGCCACCATAGGAAGTGTTAACGATATTTGATTGTTCTGTCTCCCGTGAGGTGAGCGTAGAAGACTTGGGATGAAACAGACCACTGTCTAGTTGCGCCACTCGCCCGTAAGAGAACAACGCCTTACCGCGAGAAGCCAAGTATGCAACTAGCGGGCTGACACTCGCGCACTTACTTTGTTTATGGGTTCGACGTCGCTTACGCGGTCTTCTTCCTTACATAGCTGTGATTCGGTGTCTACGGAATCTATCGCTGACCACGGCATTCTTTGCTCGGCTGTTCACGCGGTATCGGGTAGCCGATTGATCGTTTCAAAAGCAGTTGCCGTACGGTTAACAACCACCCCAGCTCTATAGGAAACAAAGGCGTTTCCAAACGCCCCCGGTTATCAATCGGAATCCACAGTCGATTGACTGAAGACGTACGGTGCGCAAACCGTACAGGAGAGCCCAAAGGGCGATTCCCAGGGGAACTACCGGGGCTCGCTCTTTTGCGAGGAGGCTGTGAGTTGCGTGAACGATCCGCTGGCAGCACGATTCTGTGTGAACTTGATGACCAAAGGGCGCCACGTTCCGCAATAAATTCGAACGCAATAACCGCTAACATCAGAGAGTGGCCGCGCAAGTGACTTCAACTCTGTAACCAGACTACAAGATGGAGTAATCCGTCCAAATCCGGTAGAAAGGGAGGGAGGTCAGCCCGCTGGGTCCTCTCACCAGTACCTCGCTCTAAGGCGTTGGTCTCTTACGTGTTGTTTGGTGGAGTTAGGCAAAGGACTCCCTATGGTCCTCTAAAGTCTTTCATGTTCGTACTACATAGGAAATAGAACGACCTAATTCCATTCGTATTGTCTCCAAGAAGATTTGTCGATTTCGAAGTGCCCGGAAAGCTATTGTATACACGGGCTAAAAATCCGTTATTTTTCCAATTTAAAGAAATACAGATTTAATCAAGGCTGCCATGAACTCCCAAACTTTTTAACACTATAAAAAACATTTTCCGTTGGGAAATTCCTTAATTGTTTGAAATGACAAAGCACAAAGAGCAAATACCTAGAGCAATAATATAAGCATTTGTAACGGGTGTGATTTATAAATGTAGTAGCGAGCATTGTTGGGGTGAAATGTAAGACTGGTGTTTGTATATCCGGCGTAATTCATCTTGATTTCCTTTGTCGTAAAAAAATCTTCAGTCCACGAAGGCGGCGCGCAGGCGGGCGGTCCGCGTCCGACCCCACCGACGAGACGAAATAACCTCCCGTGGCAACTCGGGGTGCAGAAAAGGTCGCAGGAGGTCGCTGGTCCGAACGGACGTGTCCTTTGAGTTCTTTATATTATCGTATCGAATAAATGATAATATCAGATTATTATCTGAGAAGAAAATATTTTTGTCGTTTACATGGTTAACAACGCTGATAAACCGGCTGTCTTCATACATAACTCTAAAACTGGTAGAGAAAATCGACGGTGACATACATTCAGACGATCGGACGGATAACAGAGTCTCACCGATAAGGTTCCGTTTTCGCCGGAGCCTCGAAAACCACATTTGTAAAGAAAAACATCCCTTTTTTTCGAAAGCAATCAATTTTTAACTCTTTAAATATAAATATTTGCGTTGTAAGTCCTAAAACAAAAATGAAAATGATGAAGGGCGAATAATATCCTGGAACCCATCAAAGAGCCAAAGGCTTAGCGCGGAGAAGGTCCTGGTGGCATATAACCAGTTAGTAACCATGATAACCAGTCAGTCAATTAAATGCCACGAAATCCATATTGAGAATTTGCAGTTAGCTTCTCAGTTAGAATCTTATATTTACGATTATATGATTTAACCTATCACAAGAAAATAATTATATATAATCTCTGTAGACGAGTTGAGGTACTAATTCCCGTCAGCTCACCAAAGATAAGCAGGTCAATACTGTTATAAAGGCCGCGTGATGTTATAAAAGCCGGCAGCCTGTAAGATGAATTAATGAATGTTCTGCCCAACGAAAAAGGAGTGTTATGTGTTCAGGGTTCATCTATGTATGTTTTACGTTCCTTTATTTAACCATAACTTTTAAACGTCTGAACCGATTTACAATTGTGTTGTATTCTTAGAATCGTTATGTCGTCATGAGTGCCATAGTCCAAACATCAATAAAGTAGTGGTCGAAATGCCCAAATGTCAATACGTCGACAAAAATATATAGTGTTCAGTTTTAAATAAAAGGTCTGATTGAGTACATTTCGGAAATATACATCTATCATTATGGATACCTACATACATAAACCACAAATATTTAATAAAAATAATTATAAATACAATAGTTCATTTTCTGTAACGGCAATCGTGTTTTTTATTCTTTTTGATATAATTACTTGTTTCTTATAATTATAGAAGAAAATTCAGCAAAAATACATTTCTTTTCATTACCGGAATGCTAAACTTAAAATAGTTTCCGGCTGAAAATTCCATGAACAATCGGCAGAAGGTTGATTTTAGTTTTCATATACGTCTGCTGTTGCCAATCAAACTAACTAGTAATGATAAGTGACAGTTTTATAAAAAGGTTCCCCATGTATGGTATATTTATGTATATCACTGGTGATATGTGACAACTACCATTTGAAGCGCTTCATTTGGAATTGAATTGAATTTCTCACTTGTCAGCGCATGGACCCGTCGGAAAATTCAAATGACTGTCGCTAACTAATGGGAGTGGGCATAAGCCATCATTTTCTAATTTAATTAATTCACACATGGATGATATTCCATCAAGGGCTTTGTTATGTACCTATATACCACCTGATAGTAGGTATACGATACAGTGCCTGTTTCAGCCGAGTGAAAATCTGATAAAAGCAAATAAAATGTTATAAAAAATTGTTAAAATGAAGTGGCGGGGTAAGGTTCGAGGAACTTCGAAATATGTATATTTGTCACACGGGGATGGAAGAATTATATTAATATCATTGCTACTAAGATTCGCAAATTTCTCTACAGTTTTAATCTGCTGAGGAACGTCAATTCAATAAATTTAATGAAAACCATTTATATTGCACTAGCCCAAAGCATATTGAGGTACTTGAGGCGGAGCTTTCCTCAATGTTCCAGTTTCTCTAATATGATAAGCCCATAGGCGGTTTTAAGGGTAATTAATTAAACTCTCTTCGGTTACCTTTGAAATAAATTGTTCAATAAGTTTCAAAATATTCGTCAATTATTAGATATTCGTCAATTATTATAAATACACAAGTAATTACCAATTCCAATTTTATTTATTTTACCATTCTTTGACAACTCCAGCAAAAAACGCTAATTTCCTTTGACTATTGAATAAAATAAGCAGATATGTTTTTAGTGATATTAGCTAAGCTCAGTTAGGCTAGCTTTGCAATTAGGTTTTTGTATGGTTATTAATTGGAAATAAAATATTTCAATTTACTTTTTTTATGTAGTATTATAAATCAAACAAGTCGTCCAGCTGTTATCAGTAGCTAGGTCGGTTTGTTTCGTTTGAAGTTATATAAATTATACAGATCATGTTTAAACCATTCAAGGCATCGAAATAACGTTTCTACTATTAATCAGTGTGAGTGTATGATGTGATGTGAGTGCATTTCTTTGCGCAATACTTGATTATCCTTGGACGTATCGCTACAAGGAACTTGAATCCGCCGACCGCAGAGACCGGACACAGCTTTTGTATAGCCGGCGCCGCGTTCTTTGTGTAAGAAGTGTAAGGGGCATTGCTACCATCTGGGAAAAATATACCGATGATTGCTCTAACAAAAAAGGTAGCCAAGTGACAGTCCGAGTCTGCCTAGCTAGAGATATACCACCCCTTGCTGCTGTGAATTTCTCTGTGTAATGAATGCTGAAAATGAGGTTATAATACTTCCAGGTCGCTCAGAATCTCACTTTATCACTGCTTTTTTGCTATTCTTTAAATCCAGTGAGACCGTCAAGGTGATGTTCTGTATGCGTGTCCTGTGGCTGTGTTGTGATAGATAGCGTGACTTGCATTTCAGTGTCCGCCATTTCTATATAGAAATGGCAAAAAGTGATATAGAAACGCATAACTCTTTATAGAAATTCTATAAAGATCTATATAGAAATAATAATATAGAAATAATAATTTATATATAGAAATTCATGTAAATTAGGATACTAAAGAAGTCTCGTTGTTTGTCGTGGTGTTTGTCTTTCTTCGCTTCCTATGTTTCTTAAGACGGTTCGGGCATTACAAGCACTGCATCCATACTCGTTATATTAAACAAATAACCGGCTTCGATAGGTCAGTTTTAGAATCCTACCGTCTTACCTGTCATTTCATAATTTCATATCCGGCGAAGTGATCTTTCAGTGCGCTTTTGGAATGCAGCATAAGATATAAGCATAAGCAGCATAAGATAAGTCAAGGTCTATCTTCTACATATCTTACTCTGTGTTTTTTATCTGGTAAACTAAATGGTGAGACTCGATTAATTTTCTACAATAATACCTTCTTTATTCTTACGAGTAACCTTTTATGTTTTATTTATTAATAGAAGAATTTGATCATTAATGAAGAATTCAATCATATCACGGCCAAATGTAAATGTAATACAACTGTCTATACAACTGTGTATTAGTCTTTAGGACAATAAATTATTTGATTTGATTTTGATTTGTCTCTTGAGACCATTGATAATATTTTTTCGAGTACATGCGGTCAACTAAAAGCAAAGTCCACAGTTCTGCCATTCGATTTTCGACAAAGCTCGACTACCGAGGGAGACGTATTGAATGCACAACACATACAAAATGATACAATAGGTTTTTCCAGTGCGCGCGAACGGTCGCTGGTCACTAATATCCCCTACGTACACAGTATTGCAAATTCATCCCAACCGATGATAATGTCGCACTACAACCCCCACGCACCCCCAAATCCGCCTCTACCCTCTGCACCCCCCACCCCGCCGACACCAATCTATTGTCGGGCGCCGCCCTCGGATTGGCGGCCGGGCTTTCCCACTGACATTCGCGCAGTAGTGAAAGCTTGGCGGCTAATATTTTTGTTAACTCATGCATAAAATTCGTATTAAACCATCTGCTGTGAAATTGATGTTTGGATTGAACTGAATAATAATGAATATGAAATTGTCATTCGCCAACGCGGCGTAGAAGTGAATCGAAACAAGGTGATGCTCCACTTACAGTTTTAAAATATTAGATTAGAATACAAGTAGATCTATTAATGCTCAACAGTGGGTGGGCGTATAGATGTTGAGGCATTTGGCTGGTACTACAGAGTTTACTACATAGTTTATTATGTACAATAATTAATTAAACTTATCACAAGAAGGAAAACTAAAACAATTCCTAATTTATTCAAGTTTTATGAAATAGAATACTCTGGAGTTATTTTAAAATGATTTTTATGATTTATGATCTATCTGTAAAATGTAGCATTGTACAGATAAATAAAAGGCGGCACATATAGTGCTGATTCATAAATTGGTCTCTAAGATTCAAGTGGAGAATTATAATCTCAAATCAATCCCTTATCAAAGTCTTTGAGAAAGATGTATTCTACCAAATCTATTCGTCAATAGGCGGATCCTTGTCTGAGTCCTCAGCATGGCTTCATAGGGCGGCGATCGATCATGATAATCTTTACTTAATGGTCATACTTCACCTCAGTATATTTTTTAGCAAGAAGACATCATATACAACAACTATTTTTTTTTAATATTATCTTCGATTTAAAGTTTCTTAAATTACTCATTTCATAAATATGGACGTTAAAAGATGATCTGGAGATATACCCACTACTGTAAGCAAAACGATACCAGATAAGCAAAGCTTTACTTCGCCTGCCTGTAGAGCTCCGCAAACATAGTGCTGTCGGAGAATCACCAAACCATAGCTTATAATAGTTTACAAGCAAGTAAATGTACAATTTTAAGATATATGGGATGGGTCGCGAAAAGATGATTTTCGAATATACATATTGCAACTCTCTGCTATGTTTCGAATTCGGTTTCTTCCTTCATGATTTATGTCAAAAAGGGAGCAGGTTGTGGATGTCATAGAGATTCGAGTGATGCAAATGCCACTGATAGATGTAGGATAAGGAGAAAATAAATAGGATTTGAAATAGAAAATATAAATTAATGTTTGACTCGAACACTTTCTATTTGAAGGCTTTTGACTAAGTCGACCGTAACAATTTACTGGATATGTTACGTAATAAATGAATTAATTGCAACCTTACAATTTGGTTGACGTCATACCTGCGAAATCGTCATCAGGCTGTAGTGGTTGGTGACACTTTTAACGAAGCGTAAAAACTGTTCTTATATAAAATTCTCATTTTATATATTTTGTGGGCTTCTTTTTAATAGTGTTAGCGATATAAAAATAATATATTTATATAGTAGAGCGATACTTTTATATAGAATGTACGTCCTAAGATATTCTCATTTCTATAGAATTGACGTAAAGTGCAAGTTTGATATGCACTTTGAGAGTTCAGTACCAACTTTATAATAAGTGGGCCCATAAAGAAGTAATCATTCTTGTCAAGAAACCTAACTCGTACTTGCCATGAATCATTTTCACATATTGCAAATTAACTAGTAAAGAGCTTTAGCAGTCCATTGATATTTTTTACATATTAAACAAGTTCTGCGATGATTCTTTATTAACTGCATGAGGGTGGTTTGTTAGAAAGATTATTAAAAATGATGATAGTCTCAAACTTCATTTTATTCACACGCTTTTATTAGATTTACCTATTAGATTGATTATTGTAAGCAAGCAATGCATATACATTGTAAGCAAATATTAGTCACATTTCAATTAATAATTTTCGTATCATTTAAAGATTTGGAAATTTCTGCAATTATGGTGACTACCTTATAAAACAGGGTGAGTTTTTAATTAGTGACGATCTTGAAAAGGGTTAATCAAAACGCGGAAATAAGAAAGTTTTGATATTTTTTTTGGTAAAAACAAAAATTAAGGTTGCGCCATCTAGCAATATGTAAAATATCGCGAATAGTCAATATAAAAGATATTTTATCTACTGCTAGACAACGCAACGTGCCTAACTTTTATACTGACTTTAACAATATACAATTTTTCAAATTTCAACCAAAAAAATTTTTTTTTTAAAAGATTTTTTTTCGTGTTTTGTTTAAATATTTTTTTAACAGTTGCTTTAATTGTAATACTGATTCACCCACTGAAAGGACGTCACTAATTAAAAACTCATCCTGTATAGTGCCATCGACCTTGTATGATGATGGAGGTGGGAAGTGGCCATAAGAATTTCTCAATAGCTAACAATAAACCCATTTTATGGGCCTACTTTTACTTGTTTCAATAAGTCTGGTTTTATATCAATTATATTATTATTTTTATATCACTGGCGAATTTATATCAATAAAGAGAAAATAAGAGAAATAATGTTCGTTATATCAGATATAAAATATATTTAATTTTATTCAACATCTGACAGAATTCAAAAGCCTCTAACTTACCTGCAAATAATTTACATATCGCGAGCCTAGTTTCGATATGAATCAACTATAATCAGTTGCATACGTTAGGTCAAAATTAATCACTTTACATTTGCTGTTACTTTCCGGGGATTTACTAAACACAGAATGCATTATTTATAATGCTATCGTATCAGAGTTTAATGCCCGGCCACACAATTGTATGATTTGTAATTTCGTTAAGTGTAATTTCCACATTCAGTGGAAATGGCGGCGAATTAAGGGGTTTGCAATAATGGTTATTAGACATGACTGCAGATGAATAGTATTAATGGATTGTTAGTTGTTTATTTGCCTATTTATTGAAGTTGATTTATTTAGTTAAAGCTTATAAAAACAGATTGAATGATATATAAGTTTCCGTCCTTGTATTCCTTGGCTTTTGTTATGATTGTAATGTTAACAGTATATTTTTAATAGCTCTGGACATCCAATAAACCGTTTTAGGACATACCATGACTGTTTAACATCATCTCTAGGATTCCATCATACACAGAATGCTGGTTGATCCTATTTTTTGAGTATATATATTAATACCTCGAAATAAGTGAGAATGTTACTAAGTAGGTACAAAGTAGTACCTATTAATATATCTGATCTAGAACAATTTAAAGTTCCATTTGTGCATTCTCATACCAATCTGTCAGGAAGCTGTTTCTCGACGATCTCACTTGTTATGACGAAACTTGCAAGTGTTACGCCTCTTGAGTATCCTTTAGAAGCCTTCGCAAGGAAGTCAACGCCCTAACATGAAAGGGGTAGAATGCTGTGAAGTTATTCCTACTTATGAAGACTTCATATCAGTTCTCTGTCAACTTTACTTTTCGTATACCCACATACACATTTGCGAGTACAGTCTAGTTAGAGGATGTAACGTTGAAGCCGTAGAAAAAATATTTCACTTTATATTCTAGGGATATCCTTAAATGCTATCAACAATTAAGTCATTAACAAAATCCTTTGTCGTACTTTCTCGTTTTCTGACGCCGTGTTTTAGGGGTCTTCGATTTGTCTATTACTAATGTAGGTGTTTAATCAAATTTCTATTTGACAACGAAAATATAACATTTATTGAATATTTCTATTACTAGGAAAAATATTATTATATTGATTATTTTTATTTGTAATGTAATTACTTTAGTCATTTTAATTTACTTATCGACAATGCTAACATTTGGTTTTATGCTATTTTTAACCTTATAAGTATTTACTGGCATTTTTTCCTTCTCAATTCTACCATCATTGAAATTATTTTATATAATTTTTCCATAATACCATTCTTCTTTTTATTATTTCCATTACGTTTTTTATAATGATATTCCACAAAGTTTCTCAGTGTCACAAAAAAACGATTTCAAGCTGTATACATTTTGTTATTAGGGTTTTTTTGTATATTTTATTATATTATTTTTTTGTAAATTACTGTGATTTGAATAGAATTGTAAATATATCAATTATCTGGGTGTAATTCAATTTTAATTTTAGTATTTTCTACAGTAGGTTACTCGCATTTATATTTTACGAGTATAACTAATTACCATAATAAGTACTACCTAATTTAAATTTCACTGTAAAATAATTTCTGCACAACTGTAAGTGTTTTAAAGAAAATAAGCAATGGCTGATAGTTTGACTTAATAAAGACTCGTATAATATTATGCCAAATACTAGAATGGAAATGTCCTCAATATTTTCCCAGGAGATTAGAATGAGGATCAATATAACATATAGCCATAACCATAGTCGACAGTTTTCCAAACAAAGATTCTCTGACATAAATCAAACATATACTCGTATACAAGAGAAAGAACGATAGGTCAGCGTTGAAACACTGGTTCCTATCAGATCACTAAGCAGCGTCGGCCGTGGTCAGTACTTGGTTGGGTGCCAGTGGCGTAACTAAAAAAGATGGGCCCGGTGCAAAAATGTATAAAAGGCCCCTGCCCCTACTTATTTACATTCATTATGGCATATATGTAGGATGTAATGACTGTAGTTACTGACTTGTTAATGACTTTAGTTACTTTCATAGCATTATGTCCTATGGGATTCTTCTCTGGGGAAGCTGTGCGAACATCAAATATTTATACTACAGAAACGTGCTATAAGAGCTATATATAAACTTGGTCCTCGGGTTTCACTTAGAGAAAAATTCAAAGAGATAAATATTCTTAATGTTGCATCACAATACATAGACGAAAATCTGTTGTATGTCCACAAGAATACTGACAAGTTTAAAAAAAAGCGACACTTATAATGTTAATACTAGACATAAGCATAACCTTGTTGTACGTGCTACTCGTCTCCACAAAATAAGCAATTCTTTTTTCGGACAATGTATATTGATATGATTGTTAGTGAGACCTATGCATTGTAAATGAATTGTAAATTAATTAATTAAATAAATAAATAAATACGCTTCTATTACAAACTTCCTCATACTATTAGAGAGCTATCTGCAAATAAGTTTAAATCTACCATCGAAGGAAAATTTTACAAAATAGCATACTATACAATATCTGATTATATAAATGACAAAACGGCTTGAGATTAAGGCTTGGAGGACATACAATAAAAATAATATTTATTTGTATCTATATGAATAAAGAACATTTTGATTTTGATTTTTGATTGATACCGTTATATTAAATATTTATATTGTAGTTACATATTTATATTGTAGCTACATTATAAATCGGCGTATTCTTTTGGAGGCATCGCCTCGAACATGTTGCGGAATAAACTCCCGAGAACTTCAGCGGGATCACATAGAAAGATTTTTGAGGGAGAATGTTCGAAACATTTGTTCCTATATTTATATGACGCTTTACTGTTAATTCAATTATTATTACTGAGTTATGTTTCTCCACCTTTGAATGTTGGTGGGAAATAAAAAATAAAATATTACTTTATTTTGAGCGAATTTACCAAGCGTGAAACTGCTTTTAAAAATATCCACAATATTATTACAAATGTACCATTTTTTGCATATCTACATAGGTAATTGAAATATTTCATGTATTTTAAAATATATGAATAAATACATTTGAAGGATGGTTTTCGTCTTGATTTCTTGATTTGTTCACTGCCAAATCATTTATCAGTTTTGAGACGTCCATTTTTCAACTTCTTTAGCTTTCTAGTAGAGTTGGATTGAACGTCGATCATAACGGAATTTCCATTTTGGGCCCCGAACAACCGAGGGCCCCGGTGCGCCGCACCGGCTGTACCGGATTAGTTACGCCACTGATGGATGCACACCTGAGTACTGTCGCGTGATGTTATAAAAAGCCGTCCGTCTGTAAGATAATTGTCGTTAAACGTTAAGGTGGGCCGTTATCGAAAGGGCTATAATATTTCGCAAGAAGAAAATCCAGAACAGTGCCACTTCGATTTTATTTTTTTTTCAGTCATTATATTTTGCTCCTGTTCTATGTATTACAGGTTATAGCTTTGGGCATTTTGGATACCAAAAAATAATCCTATTTCGTTTCGTGTATATATCATTTACAGTGAATGAAATAATACTTAGCTAAGTCCTAATAAACTTCGCTATTTGCATTATTTAAAAAAAAACTACTTTTTATTCCTCTCTACGTAGGGTGGACACTACCACGTCTTTTTAAATTTTGAAGGCATTATCATAGACTACTTCTCGTATGCTGCATTACAACCATTTTCTCTGAAATCCTGCCGAAATAATAAATTAATTCAATTAAGTTGGTCTATTCCTCGATGACCGTTGTTACGTCTCTACCAGTATTATTGACGTTGTCTCCCCTCATGTGGCCAAACGGCGAATTAATAAATACAGCAGCAGCACACGCAAGCCATGTAAGACAAATTTCAGTTTCAGGTCACGTTACGGGATGAGTATTGCAATCTCGCGGCTGAAGTGAGGAAGCTGTACCACAAGTGTATGTGTGTGTTCAGTACTTAACCAGTAGGGTGAGGTTTCAAATAAACACAAAGACTACCCAAAAACTATACGGAATGGTGTTGCCATACTGTTAAGTATGGCAATAATAAATACTTTAGATCTAATATAATAGGTTTTGTCGTGAAATATATTATATTAGATCTAAAGTATTTAAATATAACAACTTGTCATCTAAACAGCATGGCAACACCATTCCATGTAGTTTTTGGGTAGTCTTTGTGATTATTTGAAACCTCACCCTACTGCCTGCTAAGTACTGAACACACACATACCACCGTATAACTAACTAACTAAAAAAACACGCAAAATAGGCACACTGGATGTCGACTTGCGGAGGAACGCCCAGTATAACTAACTAACCACCGTATATTTATTTATTAGTTTCAAATATTATTCAAGAGCATTACAGACGAATCCATTTCGCCCTTGAATATTAAATCTAGAGTGTAAGTCTAAAAATAAATGACTTACATAACTAAATTAATGCTAACATTGAACAAGAAAAAAACATAAAAATATAAAACTAAATAAAAGACAGATTATGATAAACATGAGATAGCACGGAGTTGCCTTTTGAGCTGCCAAAGGGATATACAAAAGATGTCTATTCCTGTGAGTAAGGAATTAAGAAGAGCTATAACCCTTCCCACTGTCCTGTCTACAAAAATATTTGTACGATGTTATGGCACAATAAACAATAGAAGCGATCTCGTCGCTGTATAATTTACCGGTACGTACAATTCAAACTTACATAGTATCTCTGTCAAATAAATAGTTCCTTGAATTAATTTATATGCCTACCCTAATTATAATTAGGGTAATATATCGACGAGTTTCAAGAGTGTTGAATCCTACCATTCCAAGTACAAAATCGGACGGAAATACGTATGGATAAATATTGTATTTTCTGTAATAAATATATCTTTTCTTTTCTTTGAATAAGCTCTACCATATGAATGTATTTGTTTTCACTTGTACACCAGATGACCGAATTATATTAAAGTATGCTACGGACTAAACAATTATATAGTTGAAACATTACATGAATATTATTAAACTGTTTGCATATGCGAATAACAAAACCGAACATTTTTCTAGCACGATTGCAAATATTTGTAATGTGTGCACGGTAATAAAACTGCGTATCGAATGTAAATCCCAGGTCCATCACCTCGGTTGACCTGTTTAAAATTGACCCGTTTATTGTGTATGGAAAAAAGCAAGATGTTTTCTTCTTAGTGATGGTTAATAACATAATACCACACAGTAAGTTCACTCAAGAGCTACAAGGCAATGCCGGAAGAAGGTGAGACGGAAGTGGGGCTAGCGGTAAGTCATGTCGCGTCCTTAGGCCCATAGTTACTGCGCTCTGGGCTGTGACGCGCTGTGGGTGCAGTTTGTGTCCGTTCTTACTATTACTTTTTTGGGGAGATTTACGAGTCGACGCCATATGGTATTCTCAGAAAAAATCGGTGGCATAATAGCATCTGCGTCGCCGGGGCACCGTAAATGTGGTCGGGACGATGCTTCAAGAAGTAGACAAGTAACCATATTTCGATTTCGATTTATTGTAGTACTTAAGATTCCTGACTTCACTTGCTTCGATTTCAATTTTGTTCTAACTGTCCAATGTTGTTGAAACTGTCCCTGAGAAAATGTCTATCTTGACATTTTCTTTCACTTGGCTGGTCATCATGGACTACGAATCTTAAACAAGCGGAGCAAATATTTGTAGCCCAGAGATACATCCTTGCACGTCACTTTTTTATGCGATAATGATGTATGTGCATACACTGAGAGAACATTTTCCAGCAGTCGCAATTGTAAAACGGAAAATGTGTGGTCCACAGATAATGATCAACAAGTTGCCCACAGAGAATGATTTATTATGTATATTTTCAATACATTAAAATGCAAATGTTAGGTTCAGCGCTACAAGACACCATCTATAGCTGATACGTATGATTGTTGTTTTGTCGTGCGTTAATATTTAAAGCCTAATGATATTTAAAGTTTCTATGTAAAGCGTTATGTCGATTGATCAAAACGAACAATATAATTTTAGTACCGTCGTTGAAATTATTCCAACACTGTCATCTTACTTGGTTTGTTCAATTAATGGGAATACCTTTGAAAGGCCTGGTAAGGGAGGGATCATTTCACTGTTTGCATGTTCATAGAATATTACAGTATCGGTACTACATACTATATAAATCGTAGCGTGCTGATTGCCTAGCAATATTGAGCTATCCAAATGGTGCTATTGCTTTCACGATCTTAAAGGTGACATGATATTGATGTAATGAATGGCATTACAGCAATGAAAAGGGTGGCACAATAGGGTGTTAAAATAATGCTACTTAAAGCAGTCAATTTAGTGCAGATGTAGCATGTATAATACTACCAGACTTGTAAAGTAAGCAACGATGTTTTACGAGCCAGAAATGGTCATACACCATTATGCCCGATACATTATCGAGCATGGTGACACGTCTGGTCGGAGACATGTCCTTATTTGGCTATTATTTTGATCAGGAAGATCGGTTTTTTAGAAGTTTTGGAAGAAGATTTCGAACTTAGGGGCATAGGTTTACTCAAGCAAGCAAAATACTTTGTAGTAATGTTATGGTCATTCCTATCAGGGAAGCATATAGTGTTAAGATCAATATTAAATATGTTGACCTTACATTTCACACAAGTAGATTTTTTAAATTTGTGAATGGCCTAATATATAATAATTCCGAAAATAATCCGACTTTATCATGTTTTATTATTATTGGATTCAATAAGGCCAGAGCTACATTTAGCGGTAAACTTATCGCATATTCCTCTAGGGAAACTGCCAGAAATTTAGGATTATTCTTTGACTCTTCTTCAGCCAGTAAATTATTTGCAGTTTAACGAAGAGTTGTATGTGGCCTCACTTGTCTCAAGGCCCTACACAGATTTTGATAGTACCTCGGCTTCAAAGTTAGAATCGTTATTTTAAATGCCTGAATAATGTTATTACTACGGCTACTGTATGTACGGACCGTACCTGCATAGGAAGACTAAGCAGCTTCTGAATAGAATTCAGAAGGCTTTCTCTAGGTTCTGCTTTATTATTTCTCCTAGACATCAGGTTTTACCATTCCTCTTCAGAGCATCCATGGTTAACATCAGTCAGCGACGGCACCTTTACCTCGCTAACTGTATACTACAAGTAGCCCAGCTAAACAACCGCAACACATCTCACTAAAACATAATTGTAAATAATTCGTAAACATAAATTTAATTATAATTTTATGTAATTCTCGATTAAAGCGTAATTGTAGGTCTCCTAAACCTAACCCTCTTTTTTGTTCTTTTCCTGTTTACTCCTTCCCTCTGGCGTAGATTAGTTTTTATATTAGGTACATAGTGTTTATGTAGTCTTAGGTTAATTTTAAAATTAGCACAGATGGCCAACATCGTCTCACTGAAACTTGGGTTAACTGGAAGGCATTGATGTAAGTTAGTATTACTAAGCTTTTTAAATCAAATAAACATTATTATTATTATTAATAATATTGCATACACTCACTTCTGAAATGGTTCCGGAACCGCCACTCACTCCAATAAAGCACACGATTATATCTGCTTTATCCCTAAGAATGAAACCACAAGTTTTAAGGGAACTTTTTCCTACTATTAGGCAGCTCTATGAAATCGGCTGGGGTCGATATTATAGCCAACTTTACTAACCTTAAGATAATCTCGACAAAGATGGTAGTAATTTAAAATATATACTCGTCATAAGTCCGACAAATATCTGCGCGGGCATGTGCGTATATATTAAGTTCCTTCAAAAGTTAAAGGCTGGACGGTCATTAATATTCAGGGTATATCTTGAAAACTAGGTCAGTTGACTAAAGGACATCTCCATTTGCAGAGCTTGCAGATTTATCTTGTGATCTTTATCGTTTGGCTAAATAGTTTATATAATTATGTTTATGCGTTTCCTTTTTTTTCTGTATGTATTAAGGTGCCTAAGCGCCTAACACTAAGTCTTGCCGCAAGACGCAAAGCTCTGCGACGCCATATCCCGAAAGCCGGGACAATGGGCCCGGCTCGCACGAAATCCTACGAAAAGGCAGAATGCCTAGTGGAAGATATCACGGGCCTCTAGCAAGGCTCGTCGACAGATACGGCACGGGCGTTTCCTTTTTTTCTGTATGTATTATTATGGGATTTCCTTTGGTCCGTATATTAATTTTCTTTTAAATTCACTTAAAAAACACTTTTATTTTTGTTTCTTGGGAACTTAAGCATCTCCAGAAAATTTCAGTTCTAATGGTTAGGTCGATACTTTCAATAATATACTTAAATATACTATCACTATTTTTCGGTACACCTGTTATACTTCACCTTTAGTTTTACAACTATACTTATTTCTCAGAGAGAAAAAAATGTAATTCATGGTATTTGGCAACACTGTCATGTACAGTCATGTACGTACATCTTTCCGCGGTAGGCCTCAAATAGCGCTGTTTCGTAGAATGTGTGACGGCACTAATCTTCAGCCAGGGGATAAGGGTCGTTCACACTACCCTCTTTTCATAAGATTTTTCTATCACCACTCTGTATCGTGCGGCTTCCTTATTGAATTCAGAACGTATCTATGAGGGATGTAGTAGCAGCTATTGTCTACATACGATAACGCTTAGTAAACGACACGAAATATTGAACTGTACATCTAGAAAGAAATAACAGAACATAATTAAAGACAAATAGTTTTCTTAGTTCAGCGGGAATGGCGTTTTAAGTGACAATTCCAGCCGGTTGTAGGTAAATATACGATAATATATTTTTTTATATTATGTAATATATTTTCTACCATTTCCTCTTCGTCTGTTGGATATTGGACAGCGATCTTGGACCGATATTGGACAGCGTTTCTCACAAGCCCAGAAAACCCTCCTGGGATGTTGGTAGTTCTCAGTTCTATACTGCCATAAAAATGCCGCAATCGTGGATTCCATTGCGATGTTTTATGTCCAGTGTAGAACGAGGATATCAGTATTGAGCAGCCTAATTACTTATTTTATTTTTTTTTTATTTTTTTTTTTCAAGGAAACATACAGTTGTTACAATAAATTTGTTACAGAATTATTAAGTTAAAAAAAAATAAAGCTAATTACATGTTTCCACTTAAACATTCATAATTTAAACACAACAATATATTTTTTTTGAAGAATTAACTAACACTTATCACCTTATCACGTGGGACTTTGTGCAATGCACTATAAATCTGCAGAAAAAATAATAAACACTTAGCTGTACCTACCTAACTGTAGAATGTTAAGGTTTCTGTCATCAATGCGTTGATGCACTTTATAAACGCACCTTACAATAAATGTATGCTCAAAAATAAACCCACGAGAAGCGCATGCCAAGTTAGGAATACCCGTGTTTTTTGTGCAAAAAACAATGCCACAATATTACGGATAGATCACGTAGGATCACGACTGTATGTTCGTCTGGTTTCCAATACTCGTCTAGCCTGTTTTCATTTCTGGGTTTGCAATTAAATAAAGTAATTCAATTAAATAATACGTTTCTCAGATGATTTATTTCTTAACAAAATTTGCGCTAGCCAATTTTGCGGTCGGCTAAAGGCGGCTGTACATAAGGCTCATGTACCACACCTGTAAGCGCGGGTTGGCACCGCCGCTTTCAATATCAGAGAGATACTATCGAAGAGATATTATATCAATATCAGGGAGATATATTTTTAAATAGTCATTCTGAAACTGACTTGAAGAATGCTTGCATATTGTATTGGACACAGTCCCGGGGATCTGGTGGAGTATCTTTGTCCTGCGTAATGTAACGAAATCATTTTCCAAAAATCATTTGATGAATGTACAAAATTAGTTCTCCCGAGCAGAGGTATGTTCCCTCACACTACACTCCTGGTGGATGAACGCTGATGGTCGCCTAATAAGTGGTCTAATAGCTTCTTGTAGGTGTACTTAGAAGCTTATTGTATAAATAGCTGACGAAGATCAAGCTCCTTGAATAGCAAATCAGAGCTGTGATGGAATGGCTTCCTCGATATGATATTATAGTTTGATTTCTGTACTTTCATCAAATGCTTAATTACCGCATTCGAAGTACCCCCGATTAGATAATTTCTTACTCTTTGGAAATGGAAATATTGTTTGTATGCCCTTTTATTGAATTTTCTTATTTTGCAAACGAATATTTGTATCCAATATCCTACGTGTGGCTCAGGCGGATTTATTTACTTATTTGATACGTGTGCGATGCAAGGCGGCCTAAGGAGTTTGTTTAATCTAAGGAGGAGCATAAGGGAGGGGTCTGAGAGACCGCATGCGATTCCCGGTTGGTCGGTATCTTATGTGCCAAGAATATTTTCCTGGCTGTAGATAAGTAGTTACTTCTCGGCCTCTCTTACTCTTACCGTTCCCATTATTCTATTTGCTACCGGAGCGTTCCCTTCGACAAGTGTTGCTACTTTACGGACGCGAACCTGATTGTATCCTTTTAGCAGCACGCTTCTTATAATTGGCAGAAGAATTGACATCCTTGATTAAAGATCGCCATATATTCCTTTTTACCGGTCCACTTTTATCAACTGAAGTTGCTTAATTAGAATGAGCAAAATGTCTATCGCTTGATCTATCGATAAATATATAACTTAATATACTCGTATAGCTTGATATATCAAAAATAACAACTTACCTACCTAAGTATTTTAAAATATTGTAGTAAACATTTGGTTCAATTCGGTTTTTCAATTTAATTTTTTCTCAAAAACATGACCTTTTAAAAATCTTTGAATCCGCGGTGGAAAATGATGTGAAATCATACAGTGTGACTAGATTTTGAAATAACAAAATACGTCTTAAAAGTAGCAAAATTAACGTTCGGCAAATTAATATAGATGATGGTTTTAAAATACTACAAAAATATAACAGTAGTAGAACTGTATCATTTAGCTCGGCGCAGATTCGACCGCTTCGGCAAAGATATGTCTTTAGGTGTGCGCACAGTATACTGACTTTAGCTTGATCTACTCTACTTCTCGTCGCATCGTGCGCCAAACCTTAGACAAAAACAGCTTTGATGGCTTTTAAATTCACTTGGAATTCGTAAGCAAAACTTTGCAAAATATAAAAGTAAAAGTAAAAGTAAAAGGTATTTATTTCCAATACAACCATACAATTGTGTAGGAATGACAGTAATTAATCTTAAACTAGTTACTCAATTTAGACAATTATAATGTTCGAAAGTAACGAGAGACAATGACAAGTAACAGGAATGCCTAAAACAAACTTTTAACAATAATCTCATTATCGTAGAACTTATATCTTCGTGGTTTGTTATGATCTTATTCAAAAAATGCTAACACTATTTAATGAAAGCCTACAAAAATAAAAAATATAAGAATAAAAATGAAATAAAATTAACTAACAATAAGAAAAAATAGTGTCGTAATCAGTCACCCCTTTCAGTCTCTAGCGATCCTTCCACATTATTGAACAGCGACTTTTTAGGATATTGAAGTCTTATCAGTAAATAGTATGAACCTCCGTCGAAGGCTTTTTCTATATAAGAATAGCAATTAATTGAAAAAATGATCGCTTTAGAGAGAGAGCTAAAGAGGGCATTTTAGTAGCTAAATTGGCTTCTGCTATTTTTACTAAAAACATCGTTTTTACAAACAATACGTAGTTTAAAATATTGAAAAATAATAAGCCCGTTGAAGCCCTGCTGCATGATCAATATTAGTCGTTATGATAACACGCCCAGTAAAAATATGTTAAAGTGGTTAATTACATAGTTTGCAGTTAGTAATGCGTTTTTTTTCAAAATATTAGTTTTCTACAAATCTTTCTACAAATTATTAGGAAACCTCGATCTAAAGTGGGACAAAGTACCATAATATTTTTTACTTCTTGTCTGAAGATAATAAATAACATGGGTATACACATTTCAAGAATTTCATATTCCTTAAGCCTTATTTATCATTTTTGCTACCTCTTCCGTTTTACTATAAGAACTTAATAATTTGATATTTTTTACTATAAACAAAAAAGTTTTCTTAAAGTCATTTTTATTATTGATCATGAAGTCGCTCTTTATTAGTTAGTTTATTTTTTGTCCTAATTTTAGAATACGCATTTTCTGTGTAAATGAAGTTTTATTAAAAATGGCAGAAAATTACCCTAAAGAGCCCACCCAATCGCTTATACATATAATACAAGATACAAATTATGTTTTAAATGAAGTTATAAAATTGAATGAAAATTTTTAAAGGCCTTTTTTTTGGGGTTATTTCCATTCATACAAATTCGTAAAGCAAGCGTTTTACGATATTTATAATTATAGATTACGCGTAAACAAGTCCGTAAGCAAAAACAAAGATCTAAAGTTTAAAATATGGAAAGTTTTAGAAATCAAGTTCTATACAATCTTCATATGTCTTATACGTGTACTGATATAGTTTATGAATAATCAACAATTGCAAATTACACAAACAAAATTAAGAAAACGAAAGATAATGTGAATACTGCCAATTAATTTGTTTCTATAACAACTTCTGAAACAGATTTTCTGTAAATAAATAGTAATAAATTATCTACGTCTTTATCATTTCTCTGATACATTACATTATTCACAAATTTGCTCGAGTACGTCGAAATGGCAAGCAATTACCTAACGTCTTTCAAAATTTTAATTTAATTTCATCATCCCGATCGAAAGATAATTAGATTAGTGTTTTTTAATAGGGAGTAAGCGATTTAAGGGGTCTTAGTTACAGGATATAAATATTTTGAAATTTTAGAGACATTACATGTATGAAGGATTCACAAAAGTAAAAATTATAGAGGCTTTTTCTAAATTTTCGACTACCTATTTATAAACATTTTCTTTTAAAATGGTTAGTCGAGAATATACTGTATCTCCGAATTATTCTAATAAATATGTAGATATTCTGATTGGATTGTCATCATATTTGGGACGAAGCTGCCTTCTCTTCTTTCATAAAATTTCACCATGAGAGTGACTTATTGTATATCCATTCGTATTCGTGATTGTATGCGCGGGTCGCGATTCTAAACCCGGGCTTCGGGTCGGGCGACCGTTAACCATTGGACACGTTAGATTTACATATTCAAAGAGCCGTGCTCGGCAGAAGGACTTATGTTATAGGTATAATACTTAGTTGCTATCGCTCCAATCATAACTTCGGTATGATAAACACTACTTCCCCGGTGCTTCCTGTCTCTACGTATTTTAGTGTTTCGTGCTGGAATAATGGCATTTACATCCTCAGCGTGTAGCCTTTAGAGGTTTTCGAAAATATTGCCTACAAAAGTATGCTTAAAAGAAGTGAAGTGAAGTATGTTATACATTTTATTGAAATGTTAATTACTGTTTGATTGTTTGTTAACCCAGTCGAGTGGGATATTATTAGAAATGAATAATTTCTCCTGACATTCTTATATAGAATTTTATGAGCTATAATATAATATAATATCCAATCCACCCTAAAACAATATAAAGCTCAGACATGTATTCTAGATTGCCGTGTCAAATAAATCATACAAAAACGGCGTGACGTGTGCATTGCATTAGAATAATATGGTATAATAATAAATCAGGGCTCAGGTTTTATACATGGGCTCAAATTAAAACGCCCTAAAAGATGGTAGCTGTATTTGAAAATAAAAATATTCCTCATAAAACTACCATTCTAGTATAAATAATATCATACACCAGACTAAAATGCCAAAAAACATTCAACAAAATGTTTGAAAAAAATACTACACGTGGCATAGTGGTTAGATCGCCTGATCTTACATTCTAAGGTCTTGGATTCGATTCCCGACTGGGTGACAATTTTCCGTTGGGAGCAAATTAACGGAATTGCATTTTGAAATCTGTCGATCGAATGCAATAACAAGACACACTTTTACATACATGTTACACGCACACATACATATAAACAAGTCATAGTAGGTTGGTTGTAAGAAATTGACATATGACCATAAACCCGCCCATTGTGAAATTTCACATCAAAGAGTAGAAACAAGCTTGACACATTGATAATTTTCAATAGATGTCCATTGCGTATGTCGAGTATAAGCGAATATTGCTTTCATATATTCTATTCGGTCAGACATAATAAGCCGATCGCCTCGGGTAGTTTCTAAGCCGAGCGTCGCACCGTGGGTTCAGATGGCCACTGTGACTAGACGCTTTTTATTTTTGCTGCCAAAGGGAAAGTTTTGTAAACGCGCTAAATAAAATCGTGTTGAAGACGGAAATATCCATTTGACCCCCCCTTCCCCCCACCCACCACTGAGAGTAGAAAAGATTGTAGTTGAAATCGGTCCACCAGAGGGCGCGCTAGTCATATTTTAATCTCGAAATATTGCAGTTAGACGCAAGCGGCGAAAATAATATTTAAAGTGCGCCATATTTTAGAAGCTACTACATCACTTTGGGGAAAAATACAATGGTAATACCACGGAGAAACTACATATATACGAATTGCGCGCGAGGGGAAGTTGGGTTGACGCCGTGGCAGAAGGGAGAGAGGGAGGGGGTTGGCAGGGGGTGTGTCTACTTGCCGCAAAAGTCTTGGGGGGACAACCGTTTTATTTATTTAATCAAAAATTAAGTCAGACTTCAGTGCCAGCAAACAAACAACCTTTCATAAAAAAAAGGTAAAATTTTGTTATAAAATATTTTTAAAATTTAAAAAATATGTTATTAATTTAATTTTTTTTTTTTTAAGCTATTGCATAGCTTTTATCGCGGGCCTAGGCCAGCGCGGCGACCGAATGAAGAAATTTCTTAACGAAAATTAATGATTTTAAACTGATAATTACGTCTAAACGAGTACTGCTTACGATTCGAAAAAAATATATGTTAAACAAGTACATTTTCCTAATATTCTTAGCTTTGAATGTTTTAGATTTTGTTTATATTACATAGTGTAATTAATTTCTGAAATTAGGTCTAACCGAACACAAAAACGACTACTACGCAAATACTATCTGCGTATTATTATGAAACCTGCACCATTTTAAAGATAATTTAATTATCTATCTTTTTATCTAGGATTTTTTTGAATAATCCGGTTTTTTTGCTTTATCGAATAAAAAATTCGTGCGCGGCGCTCTATCGGAAGACGTTTAAAATATTCCGAATCATTTGCTTCCGCAGCCGCAAATGATTCGGAATAATTTCAACTTTTTCCGATAGAGCGCAGCTATCTGATATCAGAAAAAATAAAATAAATAAAATAAATAAATTATTATAATTGCATAAAATGTTAAAAATGCTATGCAATAGCTTTACCGCGGCAGTCCCCGAGTGCCACACGTATTTTTTTTTTTGCAATATTTACCTTCCTCTAAATGGCGCAGCGCGCTTGACGATTTTCAAACTTTTTCCAAAAGATGATATTTTGAAATGTTAACAAAAGACAGACACTTTTGCTATATATTTTTTGAAGATGTTAATTTGCACATACTGATTTACCCACTTCCAGTGTGGCGATTAATTTATACTCGCCTGTTATAGACGGATTATTTTGGACGATGTCTTGCGGGCGGACCCATCCAATTTAATTTCTACCGTTTTTTATTTACTTTCTCTAAAACTATGTAATAGTATTTGAATAAAATTTACGGGGTTCTCTCTATAAAATAAATAAAAACACATTAGGAAATCCTATCTCCCTTGCGGGGTTGCCCGTGTGTATGTTTATATCCCATTGCTTATGCCGAATAGCAGATGCTCAGCTTGCGAATAATTTACCTATCTCGATGGCACTGCTCCGGCAATAAATATGTCGCCAATCTGTATAATAGGTGCGGAAGTCCGAGAAATGGCTGTCGCTGCAAACAACGGTCCCTCATGCCTTAGGTCACAGAATAATCGAGAGAGTCGTATGTATTCGTAAGAGATGCGACACAAGGTGGAATTAATCCGAGGCCATATCCAGGTGTGAGTTTAAACCTGCTATTGTGCCGTACAAAGTGTGCCATATATGCTATAAATTATATTTTGAGAAAATTAGCTTAAATGTATTTTGCTTAACATCCTGCGAATGACAACATTTCTAAAGTAATATTTAGTTTACCATAATCTTCTAGAGTCTAGAATCTGTACTATAGGATCAATATTCAAACTTAACTTCTAGAGTCTAGAACCTAGACTATAGGAGAAATATTCAAACTTATTATTTTATTTCTTTTTTTGAAATACCTAGAAAGAAAGATACGGCAGTTTTACCTAGGACACTTAGGATGACATAGGTAGCGTTCATATTTCCTATATCACAATATATCGTATGTACCTACTTATAAATATGTATCGTATGTACTTTTATCACTTATTATTACGTTCTATTGAATAACTAATATTATATTTTTAAGAAGCATGCAAAATATAAAGATTGTCTTTTACATAAAATGTTTAATGATTTATAGAAAAATAACAATTCAACCTACTTCCACTAGGCCTCGTGAGGGCGTAATCGACCAGGCATCCCATATATTTTTTTTAAATATAGAAAACGTAGAATATTTAAACATTAAAATAATCACACTTAGGAAAGTAAAACGTAGAATATTTAAACATTAAAATAATCACACTTAAGAAAGCAATGCCATTATAATTAGGCAGATATATAAGTAACGTTTGATGTGTTTTACAGTCATAACGCAAGGTATTAAAGAATAAAGTTAAAATTATTCACGGAAGTAATTAACTAATATGATAGCTAGAGTATTAATTGTTGCATGTACAAATATGTAACCTGATCCAAGATTTCATTCTGTCTTGAGGAATCACCGTTTTTAGTTTAGCCTCATTCTTATCTCTTTTGTCCCGTAAAAACCAGTGTGGGTTTTCTAAATGTGCTCCCATTTTTATTAATTGCCGTTTTGCAAAGTCTTGCATTCTTCATTTATTTTTTTTGCTATTTTATACTTTCAGTTACATTTACGCGTGTAGCCTTTAGTTGCATTTTATCTGCCAAGTAAGGTACGTCAGCTGTATTTACATTGCAAAAAGTTTGCAGCTTTTGATTTGGCTTAGTAGCATACACTTTTATTGTATGCGAACTTTTAGAGGAGTGTCCTACTTTTTTTTTTTTTACATTATTGCATTTATTTATTTATTTATTTATTTAGTAGTAACACATCTAGTAAAAAGTTAATGTCATATTTGATTAAGATGTTAGCAAGAAATTGATGCGACATTATTTTTATGATTGACACAGTCGCCTAACTAGGCCTAGGCCTGTTCTAAGGCAGACTTTTAATGATGATATTAAGTGTGCACTGTCAACTTAATCTATAATTAGTACTTATTTTTAAAACTACAAATATTTACGCATATACAAATATGGATAGATACTTATATACATCTATAGATAAAATATATATCCATGTATGCACACATACACATACATATATTTATACGAAAATAATAATAAAACCAAAATAAATAAAATAAAAACTAAAATAATATACATATATAAATCAATTACATATTGATATGACGCTCACATACCTATAATAGTCATTTAAAATTATCATGGAAAAACTAAATACTAAGTACTAAATACTATCATTCACAATACAACAGTCAACATCTTCCCTAAACCGTCCCTACCCACCTCCAACAACCAATCCGTTAGAGATTTTTTAAAAGTGGATGTGTTCTCACTACTTTTAATTGCGTCGGGAAGATTGTTATACATTCTAGGGCCAATGAACGTGAAATGGCGCTGGCCAAATGTTGTGTAAGATCTTGGCACCAACATATCACCAGTTCTTGTTGCTCTCGTCTTTCCAACTCGTTGATTATAAGGTGTAATTTTTTTTTTAGTATATATTAGGGCCATGCGAACATAAAGCTGTCTTACATCCAAAACCCCGGACTGGATGTAAAGAGTGTCTGACGGAAATCGATATGGTTTACGTGCGATTATTTTTAAAATACATTTTTGCGCTACTTCTAGAGGGTGTAGAGTGGACCTTGTACAACCGCCCCATCCTATAATACCATAGCATAGTATTGACTGACACAATGCATAGTAGGTGTTTTTCAGTGTTCTCGGGTCCACAATATCTCTTATTTCCCTGAATATACATGCGAGTTTGCGCACCTTCATCGCCAGCTTATCAATATGTGGTTGCCAACGCATCTTATTGTCGATCGTTATACCCAGGTATTGTACCTGTTGTGCTCTTTCTAGAGTAGTGCAGTTGCAATGCTGAGTATTTCTGTCGCAGTCATGAATGGTCAGTCTATGGTTTAAATGTGGTTGGCCTTTACTATTGTTGCTGAACGTAAGGTACTTAGTTTTATGTATGTTCAGGCTAAGTAGAGAATTGTCTAACCATTCATGTACTTCATTAATACCCTCATTGGCTACGGAGAATGTTTCATTCCAGTTATAGCCCTCAAAAATAACGACCGTATCATCGGCGAAGGAAATTGTTTTGCCGACTAGATTGGAGAGTTTGTTGATGTAAATAAGAAATAAAATGGGCCCGAGAACAGTGCCTTGAGGGACACCATACTGGAGGTATTCTGGCTTACTGTGTGTATTGTTAACGGTAATAATTTGTTTCCTATTTGTCAAATAGCTTGTAAACCAGTCCAGAGTGATACCCCTAAATCCCACATTCCCTAACCTCTGAAGCAGTTTGACGTGTGAAACCGTATCGAATGCCTTCGCTAGATCTAGGAAAATAGCTAAACATTTTTTCCTCTTATCCACATTATCATAAATTATACTTGTTACCTCTGCAATAGCATCAGTAGTGCCCATACCCTCTCTAAATCCAAATTGATTTTTTGATAGAATATTGTTTTCTTGCAGGTATTTCGAAAGACGCTTTTTAACCACTTTCTCTATGATTTTAGATAGAGTGTTTAGTAGGGATATGGGTCTATAGTTGTCAATGTTTAATTTATCGCCGTTTTTGTAAATAGGGATGACTTTTGCACATTTAAGTATGTCGGGGAAAATGCCTGATTTAAAACTAGAATTCACAATATGAGAAATGGGACAACTTAGTTCTCTTTTTGAAAGCTTGAATATTCTTGAATTAAGATTGTCAATACCAGGAGCCGAGTCTAATTTTAGGGATCCTATTGTTTGCATAATTTCATATGGCGTTGTTGGAGTCAGGAAAAGAGACACAGGAAAATCTATCGACGGAGGCAAATGTCTCGAGAGAGTAATTCTTTTTTGTATTTTTTGCGCTAAGTTGTGCCCAACATTTGTGAAATGTTTATTTATATAATCTGCAAGTCTCTGCGGTGCGATATCCCTACTGATTGTTTCATTTCCATCGATTAATTGGTCAATTGTATGTTTGGCGGGTATTCTATTAGCAATCTCGTTAATAATTTTCCATGTTTTTTTTGGATCTCCGTTAACTTTCTCTAATTCGTTTTTGTAGTATCTAACTTTGGTATTATGGATTAATTTATTGCACAAGTTGCGATATTGCTTGGACCGATTTTTCAAATCGAGGTTATCAGGGTTACGTCGAGATGCCGAGTGGAGTTTATCTCTTCTATGTATGCAGAAGATAAGCCCTTTCGTAATCCATGGTTTGTATATTTTTTCTTTATGTCTTAGTTTAATAAGTTTAACCGTACAATTAGTATTTATCACCTTTTGGATTTGCTGTAATAGTGATTCGGTGGCAGTATTAATATCCTTTTCCTTGTAGACAATCGACCAGTCTATGTCAGATATTTCTTTCTGTATTTTCTTATAGTCATATGTATGTTTTGTAATATTTTCAGTATCTTTTTTTTTTGGATAGTCAGCATTATAGTTCATTTTTAATAAAAGAACGTGATGGTCAGTGATTGTAGTTTGATACACTAAGGAGATTGTCGGATTGGGCGATCTACACATGATATGGTCTATACATGTTTTCGAGTTATTGGCTTCTCGGGTCGGTGTGTCAACTAGACAGTGGAGCCCATGTAGCGAAAGGAGCTCTAGATATTCGTTAGCCTGTTTGCTTTTGTTCCCATGTATGTCTATGTTTAAGTCCCCTGTTAGGATTAAATTTTTGATGCTGGAATTCTGTGTTAGTAAGCGATCTAGGCTCTTTAGGAAATTGTTAATATTAAGAACCGAAGGACTTCTGTAAATAGCTATTATGCAAGTTCTTTTGTTTAATGTAATATGTAAGCAATTTGCTCCAAATAAATTTATCTCATTGACCATTATGTCTGTGAATTTAGCACTTACATAAATACCCACTCCATCATTTTGAAGGTGGTTGTTTTTAGTATGAAAGAAACTGTACCCTGGTATACCTATATGAGAAAAATGTTTTCCTATCCAAGCTTCCGTTAAAATCAGAATGTCGAATTCAATTTTTAAATCATACATCATAACGAGCAGTTGGTCCAAATTCTTCTGCAAACTTCTGATGTTAAGGCATAGCATCCTTAGGGCCGAGCCTCCTGTTAATACTCGTCTGCAAGTATCGACATTCGATGACACATGAGACTCGTGTTGAGTGACATCAATGACATTCGCTACATTATCATCCAGCATTTAAAATAACAAGGGTATGTGCTAATTGACGATGCTAATTCGAAAGTATCATTTTCATATTATATCCAGAACTTTCTACATGATTTTCTTGACGACCACCAATTGTAGCAGTTCTCAGTTCCATAGTATTTCAATTGTATTCTTTGTGATTTTTAGACTACTTAGAAGTAGTAGAATTCGATGATCCCGGTTCTGCACTGTCTCTAATAATCATGCCTGGTATCATGGGTGACCTAGTAGCATTTGATAGCATTCTTTCCATATCATTTCACGTATATACATACTGTTTTCTAGATGACCAGCAGTAGTAGGATTTGATGGCTTCGTTTCCACATTGTCTCCGGCATATCCTAAATATTTTTTTGGTTAAGCAGCAGTCATAGCACTTGATTGTAATATTTCCACCTAATATCTGCGGTATCTAGTGTAGATTTCTCGGTAGGCAGCATCAGTGTTATTATTTTCTCACAAATTCAACGGCATTAGAAGCCATCATATCAACCAAATTAAATGAGTGTTGTGATGTATCGGACTTTGCTGTAAGAATAACATATTCTTAACGTAAAAGCGTACTGTTTGATTACCGTGTTCGAGAGCGGCAGTAATTGATTAATTTAAGGCATTTGGGATTACATTCACATCACGATGCGGGCGATTAAAAGCGATATTGTAAAAATTTATCCGAATTCTTCATCTCCTAGTTGATCGGTCGCTTGCGAAATCGAATGAGATTTTACTAGCGTTCGAAGAGTTGATGATTTGGATGATTGTGGTACGATTTGATCCTCAGTTCATTACCACTTTAATAATTTAAAACGATACATATCTCTAGTTGACGATTTGGGAAACAAACTTCCCACACTAATCCCATCTGCTACTAATACTAATAGTTAGCCAATATAAATCACTTCTCTTACATAATAAATTGATAATCGTTTGCGTGCAAGGTCTGTGCCTGAGGAGTCAACGCTTGTGGGGAACAATTTATAAAGTTTTCGTCCTAAGTAAGTGTAGTGTCTCTGTCCATATTGAGTAATATTGTTTGGTTGTGAGGGTCTGTCTTTTGTATTGTTCCATATTTGTGTTCTAGGTTATATTTACCTAAGCATGTCTTGGTGTCATTACAGTAGAGTTAGAGAGTTAATCGAATATATAGTTGGCGTACGTCTAATGTGTAAGTCTATGTAATGCTCGTCCAATGCTAGACTATATTATATTATAGACTCACTTACGGTATATTTGTTAAAACTTTGGTGAAGACTATATTGATATTATTTGAGCGACAGCCTAACAGCGTACAGATAAAAGAAATATGAATTATTTCAAAGGCAATGTTTGGGTAACATCTGTTACCCAAACATTACACTTTTTCCTAATCTATGTGTCAGTAGTTACAGTGAATTGTAATTTGTTTACTCGGATGAGCCACTAGATTTACTTGATTACCATGTCTTTTAGCGTGGGATGTCGGAACTCCTACCATTTCAAGTACCACCAGTGATAAAGCACTGGTGGTACTTGAAATGGTAAGTACTTGTAATGGTATGTATTGGTAGATCATCATTCACAAAGCCATGAGAGTTTCTGTCTCATTTTCATTTTAATATGGACTTATATTGTTTAAATAAATGATTTTTTTAATTCAGTCTGGGTAGGTATATTAATTATGTATTTACCTTTTTAGAAATCGATCATTTCAATTATTTGAATATAATAAAATGGGTAATATAACACCTAATTATTATAGCAGGTATTATTATCTCTCACGATAAATTGCAAAAAGCTACAATGTAATATTCAATTCTGTGTCTATTCTTTGAAAAATCTCTGGCTTAAAGACTTGGCCTTAAAAAATCTCTGGCTCAGAAACCCTCTGGCCTTGCATAGGTATATACAGTGGTGTCACTATATTACAATTTATTTATTTTATTTTGTATGTTCAGACAGCCATTGGGCTCGATTGCGTTTCTCTTGAACTAAAATAGGAAATTAGTTCGTGTGAACGAGACGGAACAGTACGTCTGAGTGGAATGTGAATAGAACGACTGTCACTTTCACGGATTAAAACTACACACTGAAGATAAAGCAGCTAAATCTAACGCCACACGAAATGATTTCAAACTTATTCGGGCGTATATAAGTTCGACAGTAGTTTTGGTACGGAAATATCGACGACAGTTCATTTCATATTCCGTTCTAACGAATTGCTCTGTGCCATTCGGTTGAACTAAGTTCTTAATTTAGTTCGCGACGAAACGGTCCATTATTTAAATACAAATTATACGTAAAGACTGCGGCCAGTAAAGTATCCATAAAACATATCTTTACTTATAATTATATTAACATGGGTTATAAATATGTAAAAAGATAAATAGATAGATTACAAATATTTCCAGATTATCTTAATAATTACGACTTAGGTTTATTGAGAAATATATCAGTGTTGCTGAACCTGCGATCACAGCAATTTTAATAGATACGTAAAATCGGGTGTTCTCTGTAATAAAACCTTTTTCAAAATTTCCAAAATTGTTATATTTGTTTGTGTAAGCTTTACTCTTTATACGTCGCGGCACATACAAACGTTTTTCTAAAATTATAGTATGATCATACGACATTATCACTAAGCAATAATAACTCAAAGTGATTTGATAAGATATATCGAAGAGATTTAATTACTTTGTGTTTGTCGGCTTTGTAAGCATTTTGATTTATGTCGAAATAAACGATTTCTCTAGCGACAAACAAATTTAATACGAAATTTAAAGCTGTGATTTCGTTTTTTTTAGTCCGGAGCCCTTTGCGGCTTATCTTACAACGGCGATGATTCGGAAACATGAATCCAGATTCCAATATGTGTTTAGTTTCTTGTGATACAGTCCCCATATTCGTGTTCAATAGGTGCAAGGCAAAGTTTCAACAACAGATTTCCGCACGCATGAAAATTTTGGAAGGGTAGAAGATTTCTCTTTAGCTGGAAATTACAGAGAAAAGAATCACTTGACTGATATCTCCTTTTTTTCACAAATTATTAGAATTTTTAGAGTGTTTTCATAATTATAACCTAATATTAATTGTATCTTTGAATCTACCCTGATTTAGTATCTTCAAAGTCTGCCGAGCACCCTCTTTCGACTGGACTTTGTTCATAGAAGTATAGGTAAGTAGGTATTCATTTCAATTCCCTTTTTTAAGGAATATTACACGTTGGTATTTCAAAATAAAAAAGCTAACGAATATCGCCTACCAAAAACTAAATAATGCAATAATCAAGTTTTATTCCTAAAAATAAATTTATACCCCCCTCTTAGAATCTTGTTTCTAAATGATATAAAAAATATATAGCTGATGTCGGATACTGCTGTAGTTATTTTCGTGAGCATATCAATCGTTTATCTGTACAGCAAATTGAAATCAAATACATTTTAAATAAGTTGATATCAGGTCCGGTACCCCGGTAAGTCCAATTTTGAGCCTACCATTGGATATGTCAAGTGGGTCCAAAAGGTGTGAAACGAGATCGATTGCCCTCTCTATCTCGCTTACAACACACAAATATCTAATATGCCAGCAACGAAGTCCACATCTATAGGTATTATAACCCAGGCTCGTCAGATGCCGCCTGACTTATCCAAGTGCGCTTACATTCGCGGCAGTATTTTGCTTTGTTTTTGTTAGTACGGGCACGACGTTTTAGGTGTCCTTTTATTTGGAATTTTTCGCTCTACTTATTCGTACCCAAGTTTAAAAATTCTGCTTGTACTTTACCCTCATATATTGCGACTTTTAAGAAAATTGAGAAATTAAAAGCTTTTTAAAATTCACCGTATCTTATTGAGGTTTTGAGATACAGGACGTGTTAAACCAAATGCACTCGAGTCTCTTCAAAATATGTTTTAATCGTATCTGACGATTAGTTCTGAGATCAATCGGGCAATCGGGCCCACTACTTGCCCAAATTTTTGGACAAGTAGTGGGCCCGATTGCATTTCTTTGTTAGCTAAAACTGAAATTAGTTCAAGCTAATGAGATATAGCAATACGTTAGAGCGGAATTTGAAATGAACGATCGTCGATAAAAACTACCTGAAGTACTTATACTCGATTGAATAAACTTGAACACATTTAGTGCGATTCAGATGCTTTATCTTTGGCGGTTAATTTTAATACGTAAAAGTTACAACCGTTCATTTCACATTCTGCTCTGGCGTATTGCCCTGTCTCCTTCACACGAACTAATTTCAGATTTTAGTTTACGAAGAAACACAATCGAGCCGTGTCGGATTCGAAAAATCGAGTCTATAATGCGTTATCCACTGTGTGTAGGGTCCACTATGCGCTGCACAGTATGTGACGTCCGACAGCCACGAATGCCGGATTGATACTGGCGCAAATTATCTTCCCCTTTTAAAACGAAACTAAGATAGTCACGGTAAGTCCATATTGCCGAGTTATTAAAGTTTAAAATAACTTCTCTTACAACAGATTCAGAAGCTTCGGTCACTTGAAATCAGATGTTTCAGCTCAGATCGGTTCGATTCGTGTGCTCGATGTCGTAGAGTAAACTGCAACGAGCTCCCGATCTATTTCGAGTTTTATTGTTTTTGGTGAGCATGCCGTATTTTAAATATCTGTCGGCGGGCGGTGCGGCGCCTCGACAGTGTTGTCTTCGGCACAAATATATTTATGATTATCCTATCGGGCAATAGACTCGCGTGACTCGCCGATATATCGCTTCCACGTTTTTTATTATTTCGCCTTTTCCCACGTGGCGTCGCTTCCGCTGAATTGTGAACGCATAAACAACACGGCAAAATGTAACTTATGACGTCTCTATAAAGGCGAAATACGGATGCCAAAGTTTCGCGCCGATATAAAGTAGGATATAAAGAGGCAATTTATAGAATGGTCGCGATCTTCAAGCCAGCGGAATATGGCGTAGACGAGCCGGTTGAATGTATCGCGGAGAGAATGTCATTTTATCAATAGCCTGTCTCACTAATGATTTAGTATTGTAGTCTTGGCACAAAATCTACTCGTGGTAAAACCGTATGTAAGTTGTACATACTAGGTACACTTGCGTGCAAAATATCGAGCGACCCTATTTCTCAGAATTGAAGATCAAACAATATACCTACTTAATATTGATATAATATATTAATACTTTGTTCGATCTTCAAATCTGAGAAACAGGGTATGTTTGTGGTATAATTTAAATATCACTTATAAGCCATTTAATTACCAATTAAATGATTATTCCATTCAGAGAAAAGCTCTATTGGATATTAAAGTTTTTGTGATATAACAATATATTGTAATGGTAGTTTAGTTGCGCTTTAACCGAGTGCATGCCATTTAATTTATCCGCCTCTTAAAGGCGGCTAAGTAACCTATTTATTTTACTATTAATAACCACAACAAAATGATAAATCGCTTTGAAATTACCCCCCCCCCCCCCCCTTACCCCCGCCCAAGACACGATTGCTTGAAGCGGAATCATGGGCAGCGAGGAATTGCTTGAAAAGATTATTTGATCCGTGTGATTATCAGATATTATTATTATGATCATTAGATCTTATTATGATCATTTATTAGATTATTATTATGATCATTAGATCATCGATACAAGGGGTACATAATTTAAGTATCGAGAAAAAACTAATAAAAAATGCGTGCACACGAATAGTTTTGAATTATTTTGGGACTTTATTTTATCGAATAAAAAAAATAAATAAACATTTTTATGATCTATTTAATGGGTAGTAGAAACAACCTTTAAAATTTTGTGTCCAATTAAAATTCTATGGTGTATATAAAACCAGTATAAAAAACTGGCAGCTTTTTAATACAGCACCAAAATGTAAAACCAGTTAGGTACATATGTACTACATTCAGACAACGCGTAGAACCTATTATTCCACTTTAATTAGCGTTGACGTTGACGAACACTTTGACGTTGACAGCAATCGTAAGTAAGCAAGTAGATAGGGCGGCTGGCACTCCACCTCACGCCCGTCAAACCGTGTTATAACACAAATAACTAGATGTCCAACTTTTTCTTCTTACAAAACATGTTTCACACATCTCGCATTGTGTCGGTCTGCCGGCGTGGAACCGGGTAAGCCGATTAATATATTTTTCGAGTTGAATGGCGTTTTTACTGCCGGGGCGATAGAGTCCTCACCGGGGCCGGTAGCGAGGAGCGCTTCAACCAATAATAAAATTGGGCTTAATCCTGTCAACGTTATGATTGGCACGTGATTAACTACACCCACGCAGCGTCCAAGAAATTTGTAAGACTAAGCTATTCTGTTGCTGCGACACGAATGAAAGCGTCTATCGGAATATTCACCAAAATGACAACGCGTAGCCTGCGGCGGCGAACGTTGCAACTGGAATTAATTCATTTGATACATTTTTTTAAATATTTTTACTTTTTGTTGCAACTCTTTAAATAAAACTGATTAGGTATAAACCGAATCGAAAGAGAAATTGCCATGAGCAATTGCACCATGAGCAAAATACATTCCAAATAATTTCACAAATTATATATCGGAGACATGGACGTTACTACAATCGGACCTCAACAAATTCGAAGTATTCCAAATGCGATTTTTGAGGCAGATTCTCGGTGTCTCACACCGCGACCGAATTAGAAACGAGACCATCAGAGAAAGATGCGGTCAACTAACAACGATCGAAGAAGAAGTACAAAAACGTCGACTACGATGGTTAGGCCATGTTTGCCGAATGAAAGATAATCGCTTGCCGCGTAAACTTCTTTGGCAAAACCGTCCGATAGAATGGAGAATTTAGCGTTCGGCATTGAAGAAAACCTGGCTAAATAAAATCAAAGACGACCTTAAGAATAAACGATTATCGGCTATCGATGCTCGAGACGTCGCCAAAAATCATCAAGAATGGAAGCGAATGGTGAATGAAGTACGAGATCCAGCGGCACTGACGGCAGCGAATTGGATGCGAGGGCGACCGCTCTACAATCGCCGGTTACGGAATAAATAATAATTTCTCAAAACCGTTTCGAGTTGATCGCTGTAAGCGGCGTGCTTTTAAGTTTCTGTAGGGCGCGAGACGGAGGAGAAACCGCTCCACTTTGAAACATTGTCCCTAAAATAGATGTAGAGATTAAAATATTTCTTTGTTTCAAGCCTTTTTTACTATTAATTCGTATGATTTTTTATGTTACTATCATGAAAATTTGAACGCCAAAGTAAAACTAATAAGTACGTTGAGTTGAATCAAGTTACGAAAATGAATCGGAGCATAAATTGGGGTAGGCTCAATTGTGCCCAAACCGTAGTGCTTTACATGTACAAACGTCACGATTACCGATTCCTCTGGACAATTTTTGTCCATGAAATTTTTTCGATACCATTTACGCAAAAACATCGATATATTTGCGCACAAATCTAGTTACCCCACTGCTAGAGGGTAACGGTTCGATGTGCGTGCCGGTAGTTCAATTTGCCTTCGCCGCTAATCTCCTTCAGCGCTGCTCGGTTCTGAACTCTTTAGGATTAATGCATTCCTTTCGATGCGATCTATCCTCTGACTAGCATTTTCTTTATTTTGAAGTATATTTACGATTCTGGAGCCATTTAATTATTTTGTACTTTCGACATAATAGCAATTTTTATTTTTATTCCGGCCACTATTTGCATTGTCTTACTTTAGGTTCTAGTAGTGCTCCACTAGCTCTTTACAACGGCACCAGAATGAATACCTAGCTCGACGCGTTTCTGCGCTACACTTACTTAAATTCTACACGAAGCTAATTCGTAACTATCACGCTTATGCGTCAACACCCGCGCGTTGACGTCACAGGTAAACCACAGTCTGTGCGACAAACACTTACAAATATGATCTACCTCTTGTAGGTTCAATCATTGAACACGCATTATTAGTTATGACTCTTCATTGGCACTTATAGATATACATAATGTAGGTGTATCAATGCAATTTCGGCCTGTAGGTATACCGAACAAATATACACTTGGTAAAAAGGTCTTAATATAACCGGAGATCTTTATACCAGACAAAAAATACACATTTTACAGTTAATATTTAATATATTAACATATTTGTTTGTCCTAAGACCTTTGTGCCAAACAATAAAACATAATTTTACATCCACGTTTTTTGCTTAAAATGTAAAACCTGCTTTTGACTTGACACTAGTATGTCACATCACTGTGTAAGAGATCAAACTTGCTCTCAGCTCTCACATAATTTACATATTACTTTACGTCATAGAATCTTTGCTCAATGAGTTTTGTTTGAAGGCTATCTCAAATTTAACTCTCTTTAGACTGCCAATTTTACTCGGCAGCCCTTTAATATGTTTAAAACAAAGATATAAGTAAGACTTTTCATATCTACTGAGACGTACTTTCGGAAGGACTTTCTGTTATCGCAGTTTCGAATGAGGTGGTTATGTCTGTCGATATAAACCTCAAATTCTCTTTCATTGCCTTTACAATATAACAAGCTTCTTAGAATATAAAGTTCTAATAATAAGCACTTCTATGCTGCGTGACTCTGTATGGTAAATTTCTACACTACTATACGTACCATTTAAGGGAAACTACTATACGTACCATTCAAGGGTAACGCCGGTGCTATAATCCCTAGCTCGCGAACCAACCGATCTTCACATTACCTTACATGGACATTCATGTTTATCGTGAGGGAAAGTTTCACATTGAGATGCCATAGATACTACGCCTTGACGCAAGACTGTACATCGTCAGCTCGAGTTTCCCTAGGCATAACTGGTAGAGTCTGCCAGAAGTCTTCAGCTAGCAGTGACTCCTCCCATTGTTAATTCAGCATTGCCCTTGATATCTTGAAGTATTCTGCTTAGTGCCTCAAAACCCCTTAGCGATCTATTGTGCTCTCATCCTATACAATGAGCATGCAGTCACGTATTACTTGGACCACATTGATCTGTTTTGATTAGGGGCAGCTTAAGGCAGCACGAGCAGCCGTGCCTCCTTCCAACAGTGTAGCAGCGACGCCAGAGGACGCGACAGTCAAATCGATTAAATTATTACTCCTCACCTTCGCCAGAAGTAAGTTAACAAGAAAAGTCTTTCAAGTGCCGCATAGAGCATCTGGGAAAAGGACCTACCCAGCAACTAATTCAACGCCGTTAAAGACCTGCCGATAGACATCCAGCTGCTTATTCGCAAGAGAACTCTCCTTATTCGACACAAATTATATGAAGTCATTTGTGATGTACCTTTTTCCCTCACTAATCTCAATTTCTAACACTCCACAATAACTTATTGGCCATGATAAATCGTACTGTTGCAATCTGTGTCCTCCCGAATCCAAAAATGCGTCCTCAATCAGCACCGAGCTTATATTGTACACTTCATTGTACACTGCTTTGCAACACCCTCTCCACCTGCCGTGCATTTCATCTGATCATCTGACAGACTCTCTTTGGGCTTATCCTCATTCTACATACTTTAAATTACATAAGAGGCTTGTGGTTATTCTAATTCAATATTATCCTAATGCGATCAAGATATTTTTTTTTGAACTTGTCATTTGGTAGGTACAAAAATCATTGATGTAATTATTCCTTCTAAGAATTAGCAGTATAATAACCCTTTTGTAATGTAATTTGATGTCAGCGCTATCTATGAACTGATTGTGGTACTAATTTTCAACAAATAGATGAGATCCAACAAAATTCCTTCCATTCTACGGACTTTTAAACTTTTGATGATTTCCTTTGTTTCATTTTATTGTACTAAAAGAAGGACGGGGATGATTTAACTCCTGGTTACTTTAGGAGTTTTATAGGGAAAACTCCTAAATATTTTTTAGAAATATTTCTTTCTAAAATTATGTTTGATTAAAAATGATCTCCTACTCCCTAAAAGGAACCTATACGTATTTAGCTATTAGGTATTTTCTGTGAAATTCATGTTTTATTTATTGATACGAGTATATAGTTTATCCCTTTTTCACCCTTTTAGGGCTTGATTTTCGAACAATCCTAAAACACCTGTAGCTTGATTTGAAAGTTTGGGTGGCATAAATAGTGACGTCATTTTTTTTTTTAGATTCTTTACATTTGGATAGGTTTATCCGATAATACTTCATGTTTTTTCTACGATTGGTCGTTGTTAGTTAATGATTTTTTAAATGTGTATTTGCGAATTTTCTACCGGAGGGGCTTCTTATTTCATAGTAAGATTTTTGTGATTTCTTTTTTTGTTATATGATCGTATTAAATTACTTTTCCATACGTAAAATAATTAACTACTCAACATCCATACAAGTTACCGAAAAAAGGGTTGAAATTTAAAATTTTAGGTTTGAGTTGGTGGAAGGTACAGAGACGGAGGAGTTTATATAGTCATAATTCGGTGTTGTCAATATTTGTTGTTATCATAAATGTCATTCTTCTTCACCTATTTATAAAACTCAGATGCAGCATTCACCGTGGCACTCGTGTGGGGGATAAGGTGATTCATTCAATGAGAACTGTTGAAGTAGCGTTAAATGGGATTTTTGACGTTCTGTGGAATGCGTCTTTTGTCGAGTAGTCACCTTGCGCGCCCCTAGCCCCACCCGTGTGGCCGTCTCACTCATCTATGGGCCGCTTTCAACTGAATGAGTTTGAGAAAAAAAAGAAAATCTGATATTCTGTCGTCTCCCACGGATATGCGAGCCAGTGTTGAGAGATTAGGAGTTTTGTCAGCGAACGGGCATGTCACTTTGCAGCCAATTTCGTCCTCAAACAGAAAATTTATCTGGAATTAAATTTAGTGTGTGTGGTTGTATTTCGAGGGCTAGAATTTGTCCCAACGCGCCATAGCCCACGATGACTTTGGAAAAAAGATTATTATTAATACTCATTATTTTCTCTAAAAATAAAAATAATACAAAGAGATCAACTTATTATCACTATTAACTAATCACGTACGCGCGTTGTGGAAATAAAGATTATTAAACGAATAAATTTGTATGAATCAAAAACAAATTACTGTATTTAAATTAAGAATGATAGAGAGGTAAGGAGAAATTTAAGAAAGGGAAGAACTGGTTACTTCTTAAAATAGTAGTACTGTTTGAGGTCAGTCTTAAAATATTCTATAGGAGGCAATTTTCGTTTGCACTATGGATACCTACTGAAACAGTATTAGTAGAAGTCAGTATTATGACAATGAAATACTGAGTAAATTTTCAGAGGCTTACTGAAGAACGCGACCGTTGAATCTTAATGGTTTGTAAAGCCCATCGGGATACGATGGTGTTGATTGGGGAGAACACGGTAGAGAAGAGCAAGGATAAAATATTAACTTTGGCGCACTGTCATCCACTTTAACTGTGCCCTATATTTGGTCACGTGATCATACTTAGGTAGGACGAATATGAACCGAATATAAAAATCTAAGTCATCGCTCTTTCCACCTATGTGTACTATTTCAGGCAGCATTTTCAGGCAACTTTTTTCAGGCAGATATTTTCAGGCAGCTAAACTGGAATGGAAAAGGTATCAACGTTGACGGAGAGCGATTGTCAAACCTTAGATTCCGGGTGACTACACTGAGAAAAATATAACGATGTAATACACGAAAATACGCATGTTTCAACAAGGATTACGTATATATCTCGGACTGTGGTCCATAAGTATGAATTAACATGACGCGTAACGGTGTAGGCTTTACAGTAGTTACCGAACCGTAATGTTAAAACATAATGTTATTGCATTTCGTCGCGACCTAGGGATCTCACTTCTAACATGACAGCATGTAGTAGTATTAGTACGGTTATAGTCGGATACATAACTCACGTTGAAATTACAGTTTACTGTTATTTCCGTATTAACCGTACGGAAAATGTTGAACTTATAATCGAGTAAGCACGGCCCGGTGGCATAGTGGCTAGGGCGCCTGATCTTACATTGTATGGTCCCGGGTTCGATTCTCGGCTGGGTCACCATTTTCCGTTGGGATCAAATTAACGGAATTGCATTTTCAATTATGTTGATCGAATGCAATAACCAGACACACACTTACAGACATGTTACACGCACACATACATATACACGTCATAGTAGGGTTGGTTGTAAGAGATTGTCATATGACAATAAACCCGCCCATTCTGACATTTTCACAATAAAGAGTATAAACAAACAAACAAACAAGTAATGTAGATTCAACCAAATTCCTTGTAATTTAACAAAATTATGATTGAAATATCGTCATTCTGTATAAAACCATAATATCAAATTGGTAAAGTAAGAATCAATCTAATATATTTCTCATTGTATATAGCTTTTACTCTCCAATAATATTAAATAGACGATGTCCATGATTAATAACTAAAAGAAGAAGCCAGAAAAAATGGATTAAAAAAATATTTCAAAGATGAAAATCATGATCAACCTTCCAATAGAGCAGTGGTATTGAAATATCTGATAAATTCATAGGCCACTATCTATCGAGGTGATTGATCAGAAAATCATGTCGAGGGCGAAAACCAATCGGCAAAGTTAGAGAGGCGGATTTTACAATCCAGAGCAGCTTTTGACGCCAATAAAAACATAGTGCATTCATAGCCCTCAATAAAACTGAAGCGAGTAATGTGTCTGGCCAGTCGTTTCTAAGGATCGGAGACTATGACTTCTACTCAGCCGAGAAGCTTAGAATTGCGCAAAGAGCAATGAAATTAATCATACTCGGAATCAGACCAAAAAGCAGCGGGTGAATTCGAAGTCAGACAATAGTTAAAGACACGCTGGAAACCATTTCCCATTGCAAGCAGAGATGGGCTGGACGTATTGCCAGAATGGATCATAGTCGGTAAATCTGGAAAATTCTCGAATGGAGACCGCGCAGGAATATGTAGCCGCGATGCCGTCCAACTAATTATTATAATTGGATAATCTTTGTTATTAAAAAAAAGCTTTATATTTTATTTCATGGAATTTATGAATTTAAACATTTTATCTCTTTAATAAATAAGTAAAGGGAAAACCAACATCAATTGTACCCTTTTCTCTTTTTTAGCCGTTGAGGAAATATGGACTTATTACAGTAATTTGATTGTGGGCACGGAAATTTGTATCTCTATTTACAGTTAAAATTTGTATCACTAGCCAATGAATTTTAAAATAAACATATTCATTTTTCAAAATATATACATACATATCCGTATGAGAAAACATCACAAATACACTAATAATTTACAGTCGATTTCACTGGGCCACGCACGACGCAAAACGAAGCCACAGGCCGCTCTCATTTCTCAGCGAGAGGATCGTAATAGGAGCGAAAAAAATGACAGCAGCAAACGCCCGATACGTCTTTGTTAGCACCACTAAAAGGGCGTTGTTATATTAATAATAGTATTAATTTCAGAGCCGTTCCACCTCTTTTCCATGAACACGTTTTTTCTGCCTGCCCACGTCGAATGCGGGATATTTACGGGATGGGTGGAACCTGAATGCCAACAGAAATTGTCCAGCACCATAATAGAGGGATGACCGACGATCTATTCAGACCTGCTTCAATGACTGCGTAAATAAAATGGAACATATAAATCAAGCGAAGAAAGCGCATAGTTTTACCCGTGAAATATGTAATGTAAATAAATATTTTTAAGTATTTTTAACGGTGCCTAAATAAAATGAGCCGAATAGCTGCTCTTATTTATCGAAATTTATCGATAATATAATAAATCTATATAGACTAGAAACCACGTACGCTTTTATCACTTCATAAAAAAGCAAGTGGTGTTACCGTATTTAGAAACACTTAAATATATTAAAAAGAATAAAAACACGAATGCAGTTACAGAGAGTAAACTATTGTATTTATATATTTTTATTACGGTTTTTTATGATATATTTGTGGTTTATATATTTATCCATTTAGTTACATGTATATTTCCGGAATGTACTTCATCAGACCTTTCATTTGACACTAAACACTATATATTTATGTTAATTCATTGACATTTGGAAATTTGATTTTAGACAACTACTTAATTGATATTTACACAGATAATGGTGGCAACTCTATACATTGTAGAAACGGAAGCATTTAATAGAAGAAAAGGAAAAGTAATATAAAATAATTGGACCCTCAAACCTTACCTTATCTCTCTTCCTCACTTTCTCTCTCTCTCTTTCTTTCTGGGAGTGTCATTCTCAACCTTTTCAATTTTCTCTTAAATTATGCGATGCATTTGTGATATTTCTGTATTACATTATGCAATATACATGTAAGTTTAAACTCTTGAACTCTCTTTAAAAGCTACTTTTAATTTTTAAAGATTTGTCGTTTACCACATATTTAGGAATATTTTTTAATGTACATAAAATAATTAGGCTTTATATATTACTAGACTACTTTTCGCAGTATTTTTTTTGATTTTGTTTCCGTTTGCGATAATTAGTATTTTAACTCGGGGCAATAAATACGTATTTCTTTATGACATACAACAAGAAAAGGCTATTCCAAAATAGGCTAAAAATCCAACAAAACTTTTTTCCAATATTTTTAAGCTATTGCATATCTTTTATCGCGGGCCTAGGCCAGCGCGGCGACCGAATGAAGAAATTTCTTAACGAAAATTAATGATTTTAAACTAATAATTACGTCTAAACGAGTACTGGATACGATTCGAAAAAAATATATGTTAAACAAGAACATTTTTCTAATATTATTAGCTTTGAATATTTTAGATTTTGTTTATATTACATAGTGTAATTAATTTGTGAAATTAGGTCTAACCGAACACAAAAAACGACTACTACGCAAATACTATCTGGCGTATTATTATGAAACCTGCACCATTTTAAAGATAATTTAATTATCTCTCTTTTTATCTACGATTTTTTTCGAATAATCCGTTTTTTTTGTTTTATCGAATAAAAAATTCGTGCGCGGCGCTATATCGGAAGACGTTAAATTATTCCGAATCGTTTGCTAACGCAGCCGCAAATGATTCGGAATAATTTCAACGTTTTCCGATAGAGCGCAGTATCAGAAAAAATAAAATAAGAAAAATAAATAAATAATTATAATGGCATAAGTTGTTAAAAATGCTATGCAATAGCTTTACCGCGGCAGTCCCCGAGTGCCACACGTATTCTTTTTTTTTTATTATTTTTATTTTCATACATAAATCAAAGCCCTTTTAGGCCAGATTAGACCAACAGAACAGGCTCTATATAGTCGAATTGGGCCTGCGGGACCT
>OX155980.1:19114732-19169520 GCA_944548615.1 Micropterix aruncella
GAAATTTGAATTATTTCGTAATGTCACTTTCATTTATAAAACGGCCTTGCCGAAATGATCAATAGTTTAATTTTTAATTTTTTCGCTTAATTCGTCTCATTTGAAGGCATTTTGTGTTGCATAAGGATAAGCCCTATTTATGAGATATATGGATGAATAGTGATCGTTAGTCGACTGCAAAAGGACCTTTAAACTTACATTGCACCTGTCGAAAGTCGTGCACATCCGTAAGTATATCTCATTCAAACATAAGCATTTCCCAATACAACCTGGGATTTCCTTCGCTACTTTTTAAGTAGCTTTTACTAATTTTATTTTAAATAAAAACATGATCCTATAAACGGATTTCTTTACAAACCTTATGAAATATAACAATATATATATATATATATATATATATATATATATATATATATATATATATATATATATATATATATATATATATATATATATATATATATATATATATATATATATATATATATATATATATATATATAATGATGATTCGCAGTAAAATAAAAGTAGTAAACGCTACTTGAATAGCAGCGAAGGAAATCCCAGCTTGGATTGGGAAACGCTTATGTTTGAATGAGATATACTTACGGAAAATATTATACAGTTTTTTTACCATGTTTCTTTATACATTTGCTAATGTTATACAATTTTATACAAGTTTACCTTATTTTGATATTATTATATAGTCTTTAGTATAAACTTCTCTGCCAGAAATTAAGATTGAAGTATCTTCTTTCATTTCATTGTGCATTGGAGGTTTTTTATTTTTATTTCGATTCAATGGCTCGTTGATAACTAACGCAGCCTAATAATGTCATATTTTAAATGTTGGAAACGTACGAAATTTTGAATTATTTCGAAACGTCATCCTCCATTTATGAAACGGCCTTTGCCGATGTGATCAAAGTGTTTTATTTTAGTTTTTTCGCTTTAATTAGCCTCAATTGGAGGCATTTTGTGTTGCAAAAAGGAAAAAGCTCGATTTTTGAGATATATGGATGATGAGTGATCGTTCGTCGACGGTAAAGGGACCCATAAACTAACATGCACAATCGAAAGTCGTGCACATCCGTAAGTATATCTCATTCAAACATAAGCGTTTCCCAATCCAAGCTGGGATTTCCTTCGCTGCTATTCAAGTAGCGTTTACTAATTTTATTTTACTGCGAATCATCATCCTTTGAACGGATTATTTACAAAACCTTATCAAATATAAATATATATATATATATATATATATATATATATATATATATATATATATATATATATATATATATATATATATATATATATATATATATATATATATATATATATATATATATATATATATATATATATATATATATATATATATATATATATATATATATATATATATATATATATATATATATATATATATATATATATATATATATATATATATATATATATATATATATATATATATATATATATATATATATATATATATATATATATATATATATATAAATATATAAAATATTTGATAGTTTTTTGTGGATATTCTTTATAGAATTGATTAGATGGATGATTATGAAGAAAATAATAATAAAAGCCACTTACATACATAGTACATAGTGGAGAAAGGGGTCCCTTATTTGAATTAGGGATTGCTTTATATTTAAACGACATTGGTTGGTTGTCTTTGACTTGCGAACAGAGATGTAGGTTTACAAGGCCTTTTTAATCTAGAAACAATCACCCTTCAAACAACCAATCGCTAAACTAAGCAACCATCCTACCTAAATAATAAAATCACTCGATTAGATCTTAGTTCGAGCAAAAAAACAAGGAAATACTTGTTTTTTGTTGGCTTATGCCGTCTTCTTAAAAACTAGATGACAGCTGACAGGTGAAAAAATTTAAAATTTCGAATTTTCTTTTTTATTTTTAAAATGTGGTTATAAAAAAGCTGCGATCAAAAGTAGTCAGCCAAACCTTAAAATAAAATACACCATTTAGGTTAATAAAAACTTTCCAAATAATTGGAAAGAGCTGAGTGCTTCCTTTCATATAGATAAGGGCATATCACGCTATTAATTTTAATAATATGGTGTTTTACAATTATTTAGTGCCGCGTAACCTGTCTTTTAGGTGTAAAATAATTTCGTTACGTTCAACAATAAATATAAAAAACGCATATTATAGTAATAGTACAAAATCAGTTAGGTTACGTATCAGAGAGTTAAATTGGGTAAGTACAAACATTATTTTACTAATATAATTAAAATTAAACGGGAAAATATACAACAGTAAATATTAACTCAGAATAAATTTTGATACGCATTAACTTAAAAAAATAAAAATAGTTTAAACATAGGCAATAATAAAAAGTATCAATAATAAATTGTCATAATATAACAAAAAAAAAACACAGAAGATAAAACAAAAATGAGGTGCCCTTTAAATCAAAGTACATATATTAGATACTAGATGACCCGGTGAACTTCGTACCACCTAAAATTTATTTAATTGTAACTCTTCATAAGCGTTTATTAATCCTAATCGACCTTCCAAATCTAATTCATTGAAATCTATAATATGGCCGAATCATGTACGGTTTGAGTTTCGTTTGGTGATTAAATGAAAGTCGTTTGTGATTGAAATAAATTCAATGTATTTAATTTACATGATAATATATAGCTAAATGCAGTTCACATTCAACACAAAACATTCTGGTAAAATATGTTTTTCGTTTTGTTTTCCGGCGAGTAAATAAACAAAAATGATGGCTTTCCGACCGATGGCTTGGCCAACACGGGACATACAGTTGTCCATGCGCGAAATACGGAAATTCCAAGTTAATTCCACAAACTTCCAACACGCCTGATTTGTCATCGTGAAGGCCAGACGCACGGGGAATCTAAATTCCGCTTTCCAGAATTACGAAGTGTACAACTGTAGTTTGTCTTTCGTATGTCGCAAAGGAAAAGATGCGCCAAATCGCCTCGTTGCTGCTGACAACGTGACACTCTGATACTGAGATACAACTCGTTTGAATTCCTCACAGCGAAAACAGCCATATCGCTTTATTTTACGTATTTGCATATGTAATTTATCGAGTTGCAGTATTGATTGCGTATTGATCCACATTGATTTGAGCTTTAAAAGCCTTGGACAATATAAGGCACAATCTAACGATTGACCACATTTACATCTAGCCCTTTGACCTTCACTACTGCAGATCGCCCATTGTCCGCAACTGATCGGCGACGATACAATGGGTATCCGTCATTTCGCATTTTTTGACTTTTCGACTTTTTGAAATTTACCACATTGTACGGAATGAATAACAGTTATGGATAGCGCAGCTGTCAAACAATTAGATCGCCGCGATAGCCATCTAGAAAGTGGCCAATGTTCCCAAATGATTAGGTATGTGAATTTAAAACAGAATATCGAAGAAATAACTGGACAATTTGCAATAGATTACATATTACAACGCCCAACGCCCTACAATTACAACACCTATACTCACTTTTTTGATCTCACTCAGATCATTTCCTCATTAATTCACTATTTACCCATAAACTCGACTGCCCTGATCTGCTTAGTGGTTTCCCGCTGAAAGTTTCGTTTACCCACAGAACTCATCGTTATGATGTGTTCCGCCCGCCTCATTGTTCAACCAATAACGCACTCTTCTCGGGTGCCCTGTATCATCAATACATGATCCCCTAGATAAGCCATTCGCTCTCAAAAATGACCCTTTCAAAACCACCACTGAAAGCTGGCCAGTACTAGTTTGATCGCAGTCCGCTGGCAGACAGTCGTCCGTTTCCGGTGTGAGAGCTGCCGCGAAGAATATTGGCGTGCTATTCTCTCGCATACTATTCAATGTATTGCTCTCTCTGTAACATGTTTTACGAGCAAAAGGTATGGAGCCAACTTATTTGTATCTGAGGGCATATATAGCTAATATATCGATTTGTATGATGCGCTCAAACGTGCAAATTGTAAATTGCTTTGATGGTATGCTCCTATGTACGTAAATCACAATTCAAGCAAGTCTCCCCTTCAAAAATTACAGATTAAAATGAAACTGAAATCAAAATATTTTAAATGTTAGAAGTGTATTAATATGTAGGTACCTATATAATAATAATAAGTAGAAATTACATCAAATAACTCCATGAAATAATATTTTTAGTACGAAAGTCTGTTTTATATCTGTTGTTTTTTTTTCAAATAAAGTAGAAACAAAAGAGGAATTAAACGTTATTTACCTTTTAAATTGCGGTGAAATAAATTTCCCTTTCATAATCATGTTTCTTTGTTTAGTCGGCAACAAATCTCAAGTTCTTTTATGGAATAAAATGCATTTTCTGGTAGGAATGTCTTTAAGGCATCACTGAGCTGATTATTCGTTTTTATGTTTTTTTACGCTTTAGGCAACATATTATAATATTCCATGCTAGAATATTCCGAGCTTTGCATATATGTACTACTTTTCGTGAAAGGTAAATTGAAAATTTTGTTTAAATACATTTTTTTTATATACATACTTTCATACACAAAGTACATATCTGCCTGTATTTCAAACTCGTAAAAAATGCCTTTCCATATCCGACCTAAATTCTTGACGTGTATCTAAAAACTTATGTTTTTATAAAAACATAATAGACCCTATCCATTAATATAGTAATTAATTGTTTGCATTGTAACAGGTGGCGAACTGGTAAAATGTTGGAGTAATTAAAAAAAATCGCAGATAACTTAACATTGGAAGAAAATAAAGGACTAGGCGAAAGAACGATCAAGTTTAAAAATTTCTTTCTCCAGTGACAGAGGGTTTTAAACATCGTAGATTAGACATCAAACAAGAGTTTTTTTGGAGTTGCTCCAAAATCGAACAACCGTAAACCCCCGAAATGCGGTGCCTTTATATTCCACCTCAGTTCGCAAATAAATTAATTTGACCACTAAATATAAGTAAGCGGTTTTGCTGTGCTAAATTAATTGAAAAATTGTAATTTTATTGTTATACGAAATCTACATAAAAAACGAACGAAACATCGAGGTCAGTGTGGCAATATCAGTTTCATTCGGATAATATATTATATTGCGCATATACACATTTGGTGGCAACACCGCAACACCTCATTGAAGATACAATCATCCAACCAAAACTATCTGTATCAGGGTAATGCAATACATGCCTGCTAGAGATTAGCTTTCGAACCGAGCTACTCCCCAGACCGCCTGATTTTCTCTCTCCCTCGCTCCCAAGCGCCCGCTATTGACGGCATCTTACTCACTTCCGAATTACATCCACGTAGGATACAACAACACACCGAAGACCAGGAGTTTTCAAGCAGGTCTGCTAACTCTTCATTTTCATCGGCTTAGCCGGGTAAAAAAATATAGGTCTATATACTGGCACGTTGCAAATTATATTGATGGATAAAATACAGTTTCTTTAACACTTCTATAAAACCAGGTAAACCTTGTTACTGTAACTCTTTTTTGTTAAATGACAAAAATATCGCTTGGACGTTTTATGATTTCTTTTATAATAATAAAGAAATAAATATAAAGATTCTTCAAAAGCTACTCATACTCTCACTAAAAATTACAAAAATCGAGATCAGGAGTTGCTTATGAACATTGAATGGAAGTACACTGACTTACATAAGATATGTTATTTATACGTTAAAAATGCCTTTTTAACCCTATGCACTAGAGGCCTTTTTCAAATTTAAGAAAATACTACAACACATTAGAAAAATACCATTTTATTACAAAAAAATACTACAAATATAGTACGAAAATACTACGAAAAGACTATTGAAATTCTATAAAAATCTTAGAATGGGGGTGAAACAAATGACTTTTTCTGAAAATGATGTTGGAAAAATACCATTTTTATACCACGGAAAATACTACATACATAGTACAAAAAAATCTACTAAAATACTAATGGACGCAATAAACTGCCCGGGTGCCGTAGCGGAGCCGCTCGAGTGCAAAGGGTTAATATTGGTAGAGATCTATATGTATATATGCCTACCATCCACACGTCTACTAAAATATCAAGATGTCATTGATAATTTTCATAATAAACATAAGAAAATGCAACGAAATAGTATTAAATTGATATCATTAATATGAAACTAAGAAAACTCGAAACATCATTGGAAAGACAAGATACGCTCTGTACCTTATTTGAAGAGAATCTCATTGAAACTCTCTCATTTGAAGAGAAATCAAGTAAAATAATTTCTTTTAATGGCCACAGCCCTCTCTCTGCCACTACCATTTTTATTCACAAACTCCTTCGACAACAACCAACATATTTTAATTTTATGTTTATTGTTACACATAAATAATATTAATAATCACAATGTTGTAAATATCATAATTGATAGAGATTTACATAATTTGAAATTTTACCTCTCGTACGATTATATACTAAAATAATGTAAATTTTAAGATCTCTCTGGATTATCTAAACATTTTAGATCATAGAGGGCTCCACTAGAACTTTATAAAATAGGATGCCGCCAGATCGGCATTAAGATTTCAGCAGATATGGAATAACTAAGGCCTTTTGGCCTTAGTTATTCCATATCCACTGGACACAGAAAAATCTTAGATCAGACCAGGAGCGACATACTGCTACTAAAAATGACCTCAGACATTATGGTACCCGAGTACATATCCAGTAAAACGTACACCATCCAAAGGGTAAAAAACCTACCACTTTCCTAGCAATGGGCCTATTACATTGGGAAATGCAACCATATACAAAATACTCAGGTAGCTGATCAGTGCTGCATACAGTAAAAAAATCTAAAGCAATCCTGAAAATTAGAGCTCACAGTACTGGAGAAAATGAATAGAGCTAGCCTTATATGGGTAAGAGGAAACAGATGGGGGGTGTTGACTACAACTGGCGAACTCGTCACCCCAGACTTAGACAATGACAATGCACTATCTAGCTCAGCCAACTAGCACGCGAGAGGTAGTTAACCCAGCTAGCAGGCGCCCTCTCTACCAGTTGTGGCCAGTTTTCTCCGGCCTCTCGACTGGTTACAGGTCGAGGTCGCTTGTGCAGTCCTCTACCAAATGTAAGCGGCAATTTAGTTCGAATCATCGCGGACCATGGTGACCTTTGCCCGTATTTCACGCAGTATCTGGTGGTTAATTGGTCTTTTTTAGATCGACTCTCATTAGGTAAACAGCCGCCCCTGCTCCTTAGAAAACAAAGCCTTTTCCATACTCCCCCGGTTATCTGTCCGAATGCACAGTCGATTGGCTGATTCCCAGGGGAACTGACCCGCAGGCACAGAGTCCTACCCGGGTTCGCACTTCTGCTTGGAGGCCGGGTAAGAGGACACAGTAGACTTCAGGGATATGAGAAAGCAAATAAACTGGCGAGAAAGGACTTGGAGGGAATGGCAATCGAACCTGAACCTATACGAACGCTGGCAGTGTGGGGTAACCGAGAACAGCTCTGCGCGAAAGAACGAGAGAATGGGTGAAGGACAGATGAAAAACGGCAAATGCAGGCAGGCAAAGAGATCTACTGTAAGACCCAACTTTCGGCTGACATGGTACTGATTGGGATTTTCTAGAACAAACTTGCGTATAGTAGTGGGCATGCTCATGGGTATTGTAGGTATAACAGAAGTATAACATAACAAAAGACACTCTAGGCATCGTGGATGAGGCCACTGGTCGAGGCTGTTGATTGAAGGAGACGGCTGAGCATATGAGCTGTGCCGCATTACTCGAAAAAACAGAGGGAAACACAGGCAATTACTCGGCAGGTATGGCAGAAATATGCGGGACGAGACCTTCGTGGATTCTACAAATAGAATCCGGTTTGAGCTGACTGCAAGACCTGTAGGCATGAAAGTACACACGGAGTCACTTTACATGTAGGCTTTACATGTAGAGCCATAATCATCAAAATCATCATCATCTAAATGTTTTAATATTTATTGGAGTCACACTCACCAAACTCACAATTTCGCAGGTTGATAGATAAGTATAAATATACAAACCCTATTGCTTTCTATATTTATAGGTATCTAACAAACTGCCTGTTCGGTATGCCTATCTATCAACGTAAGAACCTGCAATTTCGGAAGTTTAAACTAATTTTACAACCCAAGTAGCTTTTAAACAACTCCAAAGTTTCGTATTTTTTTTCAAGGTTATCGACTACATATAAAATCGGATATATATGAATTGTAGAAACCTTTCTCAAAAAGTTACATACGTGGATACCATGTGTGTGAAAATATTCAATCCGGAAAAACACAATAATCAATATTTTCCCAACAGCGCATCAGGCGATAAAATACCACAATAATAATATATATCGGGCGGTAATCCTTAGATATCTTGTTCCGCAACATGTTCAAGGCAATGCCCCCAAATGAATACGCCGATTAATAATGTGTATGCAATATAAATATGTAATTTATATACTGGGCTATATTACACTGGGGTCATTTTTTTACGCCCCTGTTTCTGATACAGTAATAACTATACTTCCAGCGACAATTCCGGAACGTAGGAGGCCAATAATATGGCTTCTCATATCGAACGGGTGAAGAAATCTCCCGAAATTTCATATTTGGAAAACAGTTGGTCATATCAATTACAAGCGGTTCCAAGTAAGGAAAGGGAGTATCTTTGAATTCTACATTCACAACATTCAAACAACGGTGTGGTTATGGAAAACCATGCACTATTTGTCATATAACTCCACGGCAGCCAATTAAAAAAGTCGAAAGGCGCAGCTTATTTAATGGAATAGAAATGTGAGAGTAGCTGTCATGGTCATCAATGTCTGATAGCGGACATCGCACTTGGAAACAAATGACAAAACACCTATATTACGAAACTCTCGTTTCCATCCCCGTTATAATATTAAAAACATACCCGCGGTACATGAGTTGAATCCGCCCGATGTTCGCCATTGTATCCGCAATAGAGACTCCACTTCGTCTGTGTCAATAGATCAAAAAGCAATAGGTTAGCCCTTGAGTGATTTCGAGCATTCTGTACTCTTTCTACTCGCCTGATACTTATTGCTGCGTTTATTTGCACTGGAAACTGTATTTATTTACTCGATACATCCATCGCAATACATTTACTAAAGTGAATTAAGGCTATGCCGATGGATTGGATAAAGGTACAGTGAATCACGAGGTTGACTGAACATATCCTCTCTTATATAGTCGATAGCCTTCATTTCGAGATATAGGCCTCTTCAATTTCTCTCTCTCTCTCTCTCTCTCTCTCACACACACACACACACACACACACACACACACACACAAACACACACACTCACACACACACGCACACACACACACACCAGAACAGTAAAACCTGTTAACCGACGAGTATAAGTAAAAAGTGCAAAAGAACATAATTAATAACACTATATTGAGTATAAAATATGAATAATATTATATTCAAAAACTGTACTCCGATTGTCTGCCTTGCGATACTTGCACCACCGCCATAATATTGTTTACCTAAATACATTAACTTATAAAGAATATTTTTGGTTTCATTACCGTTTCCGATTAAAAATTCTACGAAAATAGCCTCCACTACTACGCTCTAATTTTTTGCCTCCAGAACGGCTCCAGGTTAAATATGTCAGTGAGTAATCAGACATCCAAACAGGCATCACTGAAAAGGTTATATTTCGCAACAATTGTTTCTTTGGTGAATGCTCAAAGAGACCGGGCTGTACCCAGCCGCGTATACAGTTAAACTCATAACGTCACAAATATAAATGTTAATTTTCCCATTTGACCCGAAATTTCGAGTATAATCTGATTATATTCGCCAAAAGTGTTTATTGTCTGGTGGGGTAACATCCCCAGAGAGTGAGGGCGCGAGGTAGCATTTACGGTTGGGTCTCTCCCTCGCCGAGGGTGGGTCGGTTATCCCTCATTCCGGGACGCTTCACACCATAACCCCCTTTTTTGAATATCATTCACAATGAATTTCAATTCTTTATTAACGATATCCCGCGATATTAAAGGATTTACATAGTAATTCGGGGCGAAATCCGGCAGCGCGGAGGAACGAGATTGTCTCGCCGTGTCTCGCGGCGCGCGGCCGCCTCTGCCTCGCTGCCCATTGTGCGATATGGAAATGCCTCGCCCGCGCTAACCATAAACACTAATAAGAAATTATGTGCCTTTTTATTTTTATTACTGCTCCTCCCTAAGCTAATTTCACAAGATGACAATGTCATTGCACCAAGCCGATAGGAAAAGCTTTTTTAATAGTACGATAGTGTATAGAAGTGTGTACTTAGTCCAAGAACATCTATCTTAGACAAACATGGTATAGTTCATTCAGGAAATCGACAAAGTAGAGCTGGCACGACAGTCCAGGAGCTCTGCACGACAGTCCTGCTCATGAATTTTGTTATTAATTTTAACTGAAAAGCCTGAATTTTACCTGAAAAACGTCGTCGGAAAGGTGATGCGATATAATACACTATATTAACTATTAGATGCCTCAAATTCTCTTTAACGAAATAGTAATATAGAAGTACTAACATTGAAATAATAATAATTTAAAATAAGATATATTAATTTTAATTTAATTGTTAAAAAATTAAAATACATTTTTTTACGAAAATACATTGCGTACATACATGAGCTGCTCGTCAAAAGATAATTGTTGATATCAATCATTTATTTGTACATACAAAAAGCTATAAATGTATGAATGCTCATACAGAATTTTCACGAAGCAAAAGTGAAAAATATTAATAAACTATTTTTAATTCTTATATTGTAAAATAAGGCAAACCTAGATAGGTCATTATAGAATACTACTACATACTAGATAAGTCACACGGCGAACCTAGACATAGACATTTCATTCCTAATAATCACTTTCCTTCGAGTAATTCTAGTTTAATGCAGTTGATTTGGAATAAGATAATAATGTTTAGGAATATCGCTATGTGTCACTCAGCGTTAGTAATCTACATTAAGAACACGGCCGTCGTCGTCTACTTGAAGCGCCCGGACTGTTAAAAATTCACAGTTTACTAACAGACGGATGGAAGGTAAAATAAATTTATATAAAACGATTGTTAGTGTAGGAAATTGCATATACTTTGTTATATAACATATTAATTGGCCACACAACGAACAGATCTTTCCAAACGGCCCGAAGGAATTCGTAGACGAATGTTATTTTCATTTCCTTCTCTAGAAGCGTTAAGCGATTGGATTTATTTATTTTCGCCTATAAACTATCTGAATATTCTGAGATTTCTCCAGAAACAATCACAGCGCGAGAGCGAATTGATTCACTAAACTGTTTGTTGCTGCTGGAAATACGAAGCCCATGAACAAAATTAATGTGATTGTCAATTTGATATCACTGCGGGAAAGGTTGCGAAATGAAATATACACAAATACGTTTCCACTTCACCATGTTTCGGAGAATTGGCACCCCTAATAATGGGTGGTATTCTATCCAACGTCAAATTAGCATTCTGAGTGGAGTCCTCGCCTGTCGTTCGATTCAATTTTTATGAGGCCATTTGCGTTGATGAAATATCCATTTGACGTGTAATTAATTTGGGCGGAGCGTCGGAGCGATCGCTGCGGAGCAGTTAAAGCCAGGCCACTAGCGGGATTGCGGCGAGCTTAGCATACATTTGCCGCGAGCACTAAGCGGGCGCACGGCGCTGGCGCGTCGCAGGCCTCACCATGTAAATGGGACAGGGACGCGCCAAAGAGACGTTCAAATTACACTTGGCCATTTCCCCAAGAGCAATGAATTATTCATTATAAGAATGGCGACGCGGCACTGCGCGTCGCGTCGCTCAACTCGACGCGCCACGTATCCTCAACTTATCGATATCGATATGATTGATGCAACTCCGAAACTTGCATCAATCATATCGATATCGATTTTCAGAGAGATATTAAAAATATACCTTCCTCAATAGCATAGTCTAAGAGATGAATGCCAAAAAGTCATATAATTTTATGACAGAAGTACCTACCATATCGAATTGGATTTGACTAAATTGAATATATATATATAAAACTAGATGACCCGGTGAACTTCTTACCACCTAAAATGTATTTGACTGTAACTAATGAACCTTCCAAATCTAATTCATTGAAATCTATAATATGGCCGAATCATATACGGTTTGAGTTTCGTTTGGTGATTAAATTAAAGTCGTTTGTGATTGAAAAAAAATAATGTATTTAATTTACATGACATAATATATAAATGCAGTTCACATTCAACACAAAACATTCTGGTAAAATATGTTTTTTGTTTTTTTTTCCGGCGCTTAAATAAACAAAAATGATGGCTTTCCGACCGATGGCTTGGCGAACACGGGTCATACAGTTGTCCATGCGCGAAATACGGATATTCCATGTTAATTCCGCAAACTTCCAACACGCGTGATTTGTCATCATGAAGGCCAGACGCACGAAGAATCTAAATTCCGCTTTTCAGAATTACCAAGTGTACAACTGTAGATTGTCTTTCGTATGTCGTAAAGGAAAAGATGCGCCAAAACGCCTCGTTGCTGCTGACAAAGTGACACTCTGATACTGAGATACAACTCGTTTGAATTCCTCACAGCGAAAACAGCCATATCGCTTTATTTTACGTATTTGCATATGTAATTTATCGAGTTGCAGTATTGATTGCGTATTGATCCACATTGATTTGAGCTTTAAAAGCCTTGGACAATATAAGGCACAATCTAACGATTGACCACATTTACATCTAGCCCTTTGACCTTCACTACTGCAGATCGCCCATTGTCCGCAACTGATCGGCGACGATACAATGGGTATCCGTCATTGCCTGTGATGGTGTTAGCAATCAGGTCTCTCGGGTAACGCCTGGAACAGTTACTATCGAGCATACAGGGCGAGATGTTGTTATAAACTTCGCGAAGACCATAGATCATTTTCTTAGGCACCACTGCAAGCAATTTCGGATTAACAGCTTCACTTGTATTTCGGTCGAGATGATGGAATCATCTCACATCAGTGCGGTTTGCACTTGAAGTAGGTTGCCGCACATTTGACTAACTTCGTCGACCTATGTTATCTCTTCTTCTCGACATTGTAATGGACACTGTAAAACGACACGGAATTGTTTTCATGCTCACTCAAATCGATCGAAATTTCCATGAGGTCTTTACAGTACCTATTGAAATCCCCAAACTAAGTCCAAATTCGTGGTTATGTCATTAAAAAAAACGGTTGTGTCACCCCAAGACTTTCCTGTCAAGTAGCCAGGAACGTAGTTCATCTGAATATTAATATCATTAATCAAGTTCAAGTTCAAGTTGTTTATTTTTCAAAAATCTTTACAGATTGTAGAAACATACTAAAATAATAATAATAATTGAAAGCATGAGAAATAACTTAAATTTAAAGGAATAACAAATAAAATTAGTGTAATTTAAACGATTAAAATTTCAATTAAAATATCATTTAAAAATATCAAATCACAAAAATAATAATATTTAGTCGCATTCACTTAAAACAAATAAAATTTAAAAAATAAAAAATTTAGAAAAGGAATTACAATTTATAATCACTTCATTTAAAATCGTTATCGTCTTCAAAACTTATAAAAAGTTATTTATACATATTTAATTTTCGATTTTACACAATACTTTCGTTAGCCGTTCTTGGTGAATTGTACGTATTCTTCAAAGGTGTAAAAAATATTTTCTAAAAGAAACTTTTTTAAGGACTTTTTAAATATATTGTTATTTTTGATATCTTTAATATATGGAGGTAACATATTAAAAAAATAGGGACCGGAGTATTCCTTGACTTGTCTCGCTATTTTTAAATTTGCTTTAGGTAAGATGTATTTTGATTTGTTTCTGGTGTTTATGTCATGAATATCTGAAATTTTTTTTTGAAGGTCTCTTTTCTTGTGGAAATCTGTTAGTACATTTAAAAGGTACAATGAAATGAACGTTAGAATTTTCAGTCGTTTAAAATGACTTCTGCAGGATTCGTCCCATTTCAAATTTGCTATAATGCGTATTGCTCTTTTTTGCAGTTTGAATAGAGGTTCTCTGTGGCACGCATAACAATTACCCCAAGTACTAATAGCGTAACTTAAAATACATTCAAAGTAGCTAAAATACACATTTCTAGTCTGGACTTCATTTAGCGTTTTCCTTATGATTCGTAATGCATAACATGCCCGACTTAATCTGTCCTCGAGGTTCTCACAGTGCAAATTCCATTTTAGATTTTCATCGATATTCACACCTAAGAATCTAACACTTGCTGTTTGAGGGACTGTATAATTATTAATTGATAAATGTATTGGTTTGTCATGATTTCTGTTTTTGGAATTTGAAAAATAAATAAAGTTGCTTTTTGAAGCATTTAAAGCGAGGTTATTGCTGTTGAACCATCTATAAAGCTTGGATAAAATATCGTTTGACTTCGATTGCAATTCGAGTGTATCCTTACCCACAACTACTAGGCTTGTGTCGTCTGCAAACATTGTTACGTCTATTTCTTTGAAATTTATTGGCAAGTCGTTGACGTACGCTAAAAATAAAATTGGACCCAAAATAGAACCCTGTGGAACGCCGAGGCTATTTACTATAGGGGCTGAGTAGTTGTTTCGTACGGTGCCATTCTGACGATGTTTAATTTCGACTACCTGCGTTCTATCTTCCAAGTAAGACTGAAACCACTGTAAAGAATATCCTCTGACACCATAATGATCGAGTTTGCTCAATAAAATATCATGATTTACGCAATCGAATGCTTTAGATAAATCGCAAAAAATTCCTAACGTTAACCATTTATCTATTTGTGAGCGGGTTACATATGATACGAATTCCCCAATCGCTTTATTGGTAGACATATGTTTCCTATATCCGAATTGCCTATCACTAAGAATACCATAAGCCTCGAAATAATCTATAAGCCTAATTTTTACAACGCTTTCTATTATTTTTGAAAAAGAAGACAGAATTGCAATTGGTCTATAATTACCTTTTTCAGTTTTCGAGCCTTTTTTATGTAGTGGAATTATTTTTGCCACTTTTAATTCTTTAGGAAATATTCCGCTCTCTATGGAGGCATTGATAGCTTGAGTTAGAGGATGTTTTATATATTCGATAGCTCTTTTGATTATGAACATTGGAATCTCATCCAATCCCGCAGAATTTGTGTTTTTGAATTTATGAACTATTTTTTCAATTTCCCCACTGGTCGTGGGTTTCATGAACAGTGAATTTGTGATCTTTCTTGCATTATTTAAATATAATTTATATTCGTATTTGTTATTTTGAGGCACCTTTACTTTCGAGGAATTTATAAAATATTCATTAAATTCGGTTGCTACAAGGTTCGGGTTATCTATTATTAAATTATCTCCCGAGAGTATTTCAATATTACTTCTGGGTTCGTTTGTTCTGTTCGTATTCAATTTTACAACGTTCCAAATTGCTTTACTTTTATTCTTTTGCGTCTCTATATATTTTTTTGTCGCTAATCGCCGACGAAGCTTTATCACCTTTTTTAATCTGGTATTATATTGTCTACAATGATGTCTTAGACTTTGATCGTGATTATTCTTTTTTAAAGTAACATATAATTTTCTTTTATTTTTGCAAGAAACTTTTATTCCTTTTGTAATCCAGATTTTATTTTGAAATTTGATTTGATTTTGACATTTTTACAAGGAAATGATTTGTTAAAGATTTCTGTCGTAATTGCTAAAAATATAGAAAACCATCTAGATTTATCGGTTTCTTGATTGTAAATATATTTCCAATTAATTTTAGATAGTCTGTAGTTGAATTCTTCTTGTGATTTATTTGAAAATACTCTTTTAAGAGATTTTAAACTGGTTGCTTCAATTAAGTTTGGATTTACATTTTTAATAGTCAGAGATATTGCTTCATGGTCAGAGATACCTAGTGAGAGTACTCTACTTTCATATATGAATTTTGGTAAGTTTGTAAATATATTGTCAATGAGGGTGCTAGAAGTGATAGTAATTCTAGTTGGTGAATTTACTGTTACACTCATATAATTTTCTGCTAAAATCGATTTTAATCTTCTTACATTACGATTGTTTTCTAGTAGATTAATATTATGGTCCGTGGTAATTATATTTTTTTTCGAGATTAACTTGTTTAATATACAACTCAAATTGTTGAAAAATATTTCTAAGTCACCATTTGGTATCCTATAAATACACAATATTATTAACTCGTTTGATTTTAACGTAATTCCGCAACACTCAAAATGTCGCTCTATTGAAATATTTTCGAAAATACTGTATTGCAAAGTGATGTCTTCGTATGGTATATTCTTTTTTATGTATATTGCAACTCCACCGTGTGAGTAAGTTTTTCGACAGTATTTAGTTGCTAAATTAAAGTCATTATGGACGCTCTGGAGCTCGCATCCCTCGGAGACCCAGTGTTCACAAAGACACACTATACTAATTTCCTTTTTTTCATTTAAATATACCTCTAATTCATCACGGCCTGTGTTCAAGCATTGAATATTTAGGAAGAATATAATTAAATTTTGACTTTCTTGACAATTTTCATTGTTGTTGTTGTAAGAGTCAGACTTTTCTTTAATATTAAAAATATTTTTATCAATATCATTGAGATTCTCAATGATCAATATATGTTTTTTTGCAGTTGCTAGGCTTGATTCTCATAAAAAAGATGTTTGTTTTTTGAAGTAATAGTCGATTTTGCCTTTAAGCTGCTTGATTGGTTTATTTTCAAAAGTATTACTTTTCTTTTGTGATTGTGGGATCTCTTTTGGCTTAAAATAGTGATAAATTGTATTTTTGGCAATTGGACAACCTGTCGTGGTTTGTTCTGCGGCTGCCATTTTGTTTAATATAGAACTAAATAATGGTGCACTTTTCTTGATCTTACTTAATTCAATGTTATTATAGGATAAATATTTATTGTGGTAATCTTTTGTCTTTATCGATTTTATGATGCTATCAGCAATATAATTTATATTTTTGACGAGTGACGATCTGTTAACTTCTGTAAAGGACGAATTTTGAAAATATGGTATATATTTTTTAATCTCCCGGTTCAACATAGTTGTATTTAAGTAAAATCCATAATCAATACTAATAAAATGGATGTTGGTGTTAGATGTAACCTTCAAAAGATTTGACAGTTCATAGGAAAACAAGAGAGGATTTTTATCATTGCTTCCTGCAGAAATAATTATGTGGTCTTTTTTTGTCATGTTTTGGCCGATAGTGTTAATATTGATAATTACATCCTTTAGTGACGCGTTCTTTTTAATGACTCCCTGGACCTTGTACCCTTCAGTGTGTAATAAGTTTGATAGCCGTGTGGTCAAACCTGAGGCAGATTGGTCGCCTAATACTACGATTCGTGGATAAATCTTCGTGTCAGCTGGGCGGCAATATGGTATATCGTGCGAAGATGCCTCTTGTGATTTTAACGTCTGTAGTTTCTTGCCCTTGTTGCGTTTGATGAAGTTCAGATCGGTGTTTTCAAGGCATATGGTGTTTCTTGAAGATTTGGGTGTATCCGAAATCGCTATGAATTGGCTATTGTTGAATTTTTTTCCTGAGGTTAACGTTTCTGTGTATAGTTTCTTGTATCGGTTTGATAGCACAGTGGATTTGGATAGCTGCTGCTTTAAAATTTGATTCTCTTGATTTAAATTTTCAATCTCATTGTGAGCACTTTCTAGTTCCAATTCTAGGGAGGAGATTTTATTCATGTAAGAAGAAATGTCTACATCTGGAATCCTGGATAAATTTGGAGCACTTACTGAGCGGTACAATATGCTCTGTTCCATTGAGTTGTTGACACTGTCATCGTTACTGCTGTGACTCCTGCTTGAAAAATCATCATTTCCAGTATGCGGATACCTCATGTATTTTGCGAATTCATTCTGTTTTGTTGCTCTAGTTTGTGGTGTGGAATTTTTATAACTTTGATTTTTAGATGTCCATTCAGAGTTTTTTTTCAGTGTTTGTCTTGTTATCCTTGTCGTGGACATTTCTAGATTTCTTGGTGAATTCTTTGGATTAATATGCGTTATTAATATTACTCTCCTGTTTCATCAAAATTTCCGTGATGTTCGTATTCCGTGATTATTCCCCAAGCTGGCAACGCCAGAAAGCGATATGACAGTTGTCAATATACTTGGAGGTATTCTTGGAGTTATTTTTACAACACAGTAATAATTTTGTTTACCATTTATTTGATCCGTTGTATCTGTGACTGTTTTATGGCGCAAACGATGTTACTTCTCCGTATTGATTGTGTTACAATGATTTCCGTCGAAATATTTGGGTTTTTTTTGGCACTATTTAAATTATTATTATTATTATACCGAAGAAGTGTTTACTTTCGTATGTGTTCCTACAACAACAAACCCCCCCCCCCCCCCCCCCCCACACCCCAACCTAGCGACACCCTTTAAAACTCGAGTCTAGAAATCGAAATCGACTTTGACTTCGACTTCGACTTTTCGACTTTTCCGACTTTTTCTACTTTTTCGACTTTTTTACTTTTTCGACTTTTTCGGCTTTTCCGCTTTTTCTCCTTTTCCGTCATTTTCGACCTTTTCGACTTTTCCGATTTTTTCGACTTCGACTTTTTCGACTTTTTTAACTTTTGCGACTTTTCCGACATTTTCGTAATTTTTAGACTTTTCGACTTTTTCGACTTATACGACTTTTTCGACTTTTTAGACTTTTTTAACTTTTGAGACATTTTTGACTATCGACTTTTTGGACTTTTTCGACTTTTTTTGATTTTTTTCACTTTTTCCCCTTGTTTGGCTTTTTTTTAAATTTTTCGGCCTTTTCGACTTTTTCGACCTTTTCGACTTTTTCGACTTTTTCGTCTTTTTCGACCTTTCCGACTTTTTCAACTTTTTCGACTTTATCGACTTTTTCGACATTTTTTACTTTTTCGACATTTTTTACTTTTTCGACATTTTTTACTTTTTTGACTTTTTTGATTTTTGACTTTTTTTACTTTTTCGCCTTGTTTGACTTATTTTACTTTTTCGGCTTTTTCGACTTTTCGACTTTTCCGAATTTACGACTTGATCGACTTTTTTGACTTTTTTGACTTTTTGACTTTTGCGACTTTTCCGACTTTTGACTTTTTCGACTTTTCCGACTTTTTTTACTTTTTCGACTCTGAAATTTTACACATTGTACGGAATGAATAACAGTTATGGATACAAACAATATGGATGGACAGGTCCTTTCAAACAATACGATCGCCGCGATAGCTCTCTAGAAAGTGGCCAATGTTCCCAAAATGACCAATTTCGATTTTTTCGATTTTCAGTTGCTTCTTTGAGTTTTTCCTAAATATTTTTTTTTGTAAACCACCCCTGAATCAAGCCAAACAAAATAAAAGAAATATAATTCAAATCGGTCGAGTCACTTCGGAGATCCTGCGAGACTAACGCACGGCGATTCATTTTTATATATAAGAAGATGACGAACAGACTTTTATAATGAAATAACCAATTATATTAATCATAAGCAACTCCGTCGTATATCTGCGTACTGTCACTGATATTAATTTTCTCCCTGATATAATCAACTGTAGGAACAACTGTAGGCACATAATTACTTCACTTGTATCTTCTCTTTATTGCACATGCTCACATTTTTAAAACAAATTTTATAGTTTAAGTTTAAAGGTTAAATTATATTTACTGCTCTTTTAAGTGTAATATTATGCATTGCCTTATTATATGTACGACTATGTATGTATTTTTGCATGACTGTACCCTAGACGACTGTTAGGTTTTCCAGGAATCTTGAGTGAAATACGGTGAAAATCATGAAAAAAAATTACAATTAGCTAGTTATCAGTCAAAATGTAAATGGCCTCTCTAAAATGATGCTAAATATTACAAAAGGGATAATTAAAGAACAAATCATCTCAATATCTTCATTAGAATTACCAAAAAACCCTCGACGCGTGAGGTACCGTGCGGGTATTTGTATTAGATTTAAAAAATATATAATATTACTGCCAATTTTCTCCGTTAAATGCACAGCTACTTCACTCGATTCCCTCACATCAATGAAAGGAAGAAGTGAGCTCTTTCTTATTAGTTGGAAATTTTACGTTAACCTAAATGAATTATTTACAATGAAGCAAATATAAAATATCTAAAAATTATTATTTTTAAATATTTCATATTTTTGTGTATATATTCTTTTCAGAATTTTAATTTTTCAGCTGATTATTATTGGAAAAAAAGGTTTAAGTCGCGTATAGATCAACGGTGCATCATTCAGAAATTCCAGAGATTGAGTCTTGATAATATTTTTTTAGAAAAAATAATATTCTATACCCGTTAATAAATAAATTAGTGTCACTCGAGATCAACATTTTCATAACTTTCTCCTTGTTCGTAGAAGATAAGAAAAAAGCTAATAAATCTCCGGGGAGAACACGATCCTGTGTTTTGCGTTACGCTTCATCCGGCCACTGTAAAAATATTAGTAAAACATCTTTAGCAGGGTGAGTTCCTAACACATGTCAGCCGCAGTCGCCTAGTCGCTTCCTCTCGACTCTTATAAATCACATGTCACGTGAGACCAAATCATCACAGTCAAAACATGTTTACTGAGGCGATAAATTAAATACACATTTGGTTCATATATCTCCCCCAGTGCAGTGTATGTGCGACGACGAATAGAGGGTGCAGTTGCCGATTTGATCTGGTTTAGACCCTGTGCACACATACGCTGGTATCGGAAGTAAACGATACATGACGATAGAAGAAAATAAAAAAATGAGCAAGAAAAAATATTGCAGGAAGTATCTAGCCTTACAATTAGTGAGAAAAACAATTTATAGCATTGATATTTTTACATGTTTTATGTAGATTAGCGTATAAAAAAATCGGTTGTGTCATCTCAAGACTTTCCCGATAATTAACAGAGGACGTCATTTCATTCAATTTAAAAATTTAATTGCAAGCGGGTGTCGCCGTAAAATTCATCGTCAACCCTTTAAGGACCATGAGACACATGTGTCCCATAACTTCAAAAATAATTTTTATATTATGGAACACGAATAATTGATAAATTATATTTTTTCCATGCTATTGAGACATCATAATATTAATATTAGCAAATAAAATCATTATTGTTCAAAAATATACCGTATTTTTTTAATATCGCAAATGACCAACGAACTATTGTGATTTTAAATAAATAAATAAAATATTTGTGGCCATTTTTTCTTATATTACGTTTTTTAGAACGTATGATCTCTAAGTTAAATAATAAAATAATGATATTTTGGAAAAAGTTGTATATTTGCATCTTTATGGACCACGGGGACACGTATGTCCCATCAAATTATACAAATTCTATTCAACCAATTTTCACACATGTTATTTACATCGTCCTTTAACAGTTTTATGTATCAAAAATTGTTATTCTCTACCGAAAACCTTATGGTCTTCAAAGGGGTAAACATTCGATTTTTGTACGAGCGACACAAAGATTTGATTTCGTACATTTCGATGACGGATTTTAAATATTATTACTAGATATTCCAACCAAAATTTCACAACGTGATCTAAAGTATAATATTTCGAGAATGGCGTATGACTAGCGCGCCTCCTGGTGGACCGAATTAAACTACAATCTTTTCAGCTCTTGCAATGACCAAATGAAGCCAAATTTCAGCTCAATTTGATGAAGCGTTTCGGCGCTTTCGTGGAGGAATACACACTCACAGACAGATACACAGCATACCTCAGTCTGGAAATGGTCTTAATCGACTCGGGGGTATCAAAATGTATATATCCGTCTTCATCTCGATATTTTTAGCTCGTTTACAATAATTTACCTCCTTGTCGGATGGTAGGCCGATAGAAGTAAAACATTTTTCTACTACAGTCGCGCTGGCCTCTGCTATTTTCTCCCACCAGAGAGCGAATAGGCCAGCGAGCTTGTGGCAGTGTTGACATAATATGTACAATTTAAATCCTATTTGTATGATGATTTTAGTGGTGAACGGTTTCGTGCAGCTTGGGCCACAAGATCCATTTTGTTCTCGGATCGGCTCAACTCACGATTCAGCTCCTATTCAGAAGCCTTCTCGAGTGGAAGGCTACCCCGGGTAAGACTTCCGTGTCTCAGGTCTCCGAGCTGGTAGACCGGCTTCTCCCGGCGGGATTGCATCCCGGCGCCACTGGACGGTTTGCGCACCGGTCGGCGAAGCCAATCGGCTGTGCATTCTGACTGATAGGGCTGCGCGCTGTTTACCTTTCCCGGTGAAAAAAATGAATTTTAATTTGAATTTGAAAATTGTCTTGTCCCCAAGTCTTCTACGCTCATGCCACGGCTGAAAAAGCGATGTATATCGTTATACCAGCCTGGGGTGACGGGTCCGCCCATTGTAGTCGACACTGCTCTAATGTATGATTATTTAAACTGCTGCACGATTTCATCGAAAAATTCCTGGCAACTATTGCGTGTAACGTGCCCACTGCCCGGTTTTCCATAAACCTCAAATCGCCACCTCAAGATATGAAACGTACGAAAATATATTATTACAGTCTCTTATAAGATCACGTTGCGATCACGATTTTCTTTCCAATTTGTATTTTCTACTTGCGATTTGTAATAATTGTTAGCACTTACAGTTAAATAAAATTTATTTTTGTCCAATTTCAAAGCCTTAAATCATATACAACATTAGTTTGTAAAACATCTCAGTGTGAAAAAATATGAAACAATTGCCTGGAACCAACCACAGAGAAAAATATGACGGGATTTAAAAAAGTAGAAAATGCATTTTTACTTTTTTTGAACGGTTTAAGCATTGAGTAGTATTATGTAAGTCAAACTGCATTAATCGACCTTCCGTTTGGTTATTTTTAAAAAAGTAGTTATAAAATCGTTGTTCTTTTTTAAAATTAGATTTCACAATAACAATACTTGTTTACAATATACCAGAACACTTTTTTACAAAATTGACCCATTTATGACCCTTTTTTATTTCAAAGCATAGAAACAATTTGACACACGGTTTGTGGGTTTCGGCTTTTTTGTGTGTGTTTTTTTTTTACTTGAACGTACGGAATACGTTTTATTGTATTCGGGTGATGATATGGCGAACGTATCACGTGAATTCGAATAGTTAGGGCGAGTAATAGATGCGGTGTTTTATTCATTTAATGCTATATAAATTTTTAAAATACAAATTATTTTAATAGTTTTCCGTGAATGTCTTTGAGCTGCAAATCAATCGTTAGTACTAGGATCATATTCTTCTTTACCAATTTTGTGGTACCAATGCTGCGCTAATACTTTGTGGTATCCTTTATATTATTATATTAGTTTCAAAAGTTACTTTAATTTTCTCATACAGCAAAAAAGGAAAGTTTGTGGATAGACAAAAAACACCTCGTGTGCATTCGTTAGGTGCGAGGGAATCACTTTTTTGAAATAATATTTGATTGCAAAGTTCAAGATATGCTCAGCACTAACCACTAACAAATGGTGAAATTTTACAGAGATTGAATGAGAAGGAGTAGAAACAAACATTAAAACAAGATTACGTTTTCACGAGCTCTGTATACATTTATTTATTTATCTAAACTTACAAATACTACCTAAATCGCATGAAACGACACTGAGTCTGCCTATATTTCTGGATAAGACTTTTGGTTTTCAGTTTTAGGACAGGGGTCATATGTCAGTGTCAAACAAATAGGTGTTCATGCGCGGCAATCAATTGCACGTCCCTCGCATTTGAATAGAGCCATTCGGTGTAGCTCTCTGAGATAAGTAAGCGGGGGATGATTCTGTTATAAGGGTCGAAAAATGCGGATTAATACGTCACCCGTGGACAAGTGTGCCGCCCGCATCCCGCTACCCTCCCAAACGGCGCACAGTGTGGTGTTTAATAGAACACCTCTAGGTACATCTCAAATTTCGATTTTATTTTACTACTTTATGCGTGATAAATTATTTTTTTTAATGTCATATACATGACAATTAACTATATATGATTATATTTTATTATTGCAAAATTCATCGGGGCACAAAACAATATTACTTAAATCACTGTACCTATTCATAATCTCATCACTGTATAAACCGCTGTATAAATCGCTATATTGATTTTGTTTATTTAATTAATATTCAGATGAATTCAGTCTTAGGCTACTTGCCATGATAGTCTTGGCTAATACAAATGATATTTTAGTAAGAAAAGGGATAGGGAGGGGGGAGGGAGCGGGTGGGTATGTGTACCTGCCTCATTCGTCAATAATCTGACGATGCTGTTTTCTATTTGTTTTACTTTGATATGTATTCCTAAATAATAATTATGTCTACAAATTTAAAAATACAAATTTAAGAGAAAGTTTTTCAGTTTTTGCGAAAACATCAATACATATACACTTGGCGCGTTTCGAAATAGAATTGAAATGACAGTGGTTGCAATATTTTCTAAAACTGTAAAGCTATCTGATAATAATAAGATAGCTTCATATCGTATAATAATAAGAAGCAATAGCATTATGTACCGTTTAATTAAATATAAAAGCATTAATTGTACCGTCGATTTGTGACTAATGTTTCGGCCGCAAAATTCTGCTTTTCATAGGGACTTTCCCGGTGACGATTGGTCCTTTTTTTTTAAATGTATCATTTCTGGTGGGCCGGACTTTAATTGACTTTATTTATTGAAAATCTACGTTTTTCTATGAATTTCTGGAATGACTTAAAATTTTCGTGACTAAAATGATGTAATATTTCATGCATTCTTGCAATTTCCGATAAAATTAAAATTTATTTGGAAATACCTAAATTTTAGATACACTGTGAGGCGCTTGCCGCGTTTTAGGGCGTCGAACGCACAAAAACAGTCGAAAAGGCAAACGAGTGTCGCGTTGCGATACGCCTGTATTTTGCATATGTAATCGGAGTGGCGAGTAAAAGCGAATACGCTAAGAATCTATTATTCGATGCGTGTGATGATGTGGTGCTTGATGTGATTTTAGGGCTTTGTACAAGGAAGAATAAATAAAGAACGGTTCAATGTTACAGTTGGAATTACGGAGATACCACCACCAATTTTTCAATACGCGATTATATTACCTACTCGCAGATTAGGTAATATCTAATATTTGGAACCTCAAGATATGGAGAACATCCTCGAGTGGTTACTGTACTTGTACGCGGAGCCGTTTGGTTCAGCCATTTTTTGTCAACTTTATCCGATTACAACCACATGTTTTTCTGATAAATCTGCAGTATTGCTTAAAGTATCGACCGAAAGCTAATTTATTTGCCATGGCCTTAAACTCAGAGCCCATTGACGTGAATGTTTCGAGTGTGTCAGGCTTGGACACATCTGAGAAAATTTCGTTTATTATTAAGGTTTATTTAATGTTCACCTTCAATTGAAGCTTGCGAATAGGCATTGTTAACCCCTCATTGTTTTACAATCATCTCTTTACATTTTACAGGAAGCCATCTGACGTAATCTCGTCTACAGGATATGTAGGTAGATATCAAGGAATTGTGAAAGTATTCTAAAATGCGAATAAACAATACTCTATTTTTAGTCAGTCAGTATTTGTAGCTAGTCAATTTGTAAGCCAATAAAACTTCGACCGTGCAAAAGATCACGTAGTTCTATATGATTTTAAGACCAATGCCAATAGTAAGAGACTAATTCGAAAGACAGTACAAATTTGTCTGTATACCTGCGCCGCCAAAGAGAAGTTGGCGGACTGCATTGTGTAACTAAGACTGTCTTTATTCCATCAATCTAACCTATGCATATATACTAATGCAGCGGTAAATCGTTGGGGCCAACCTCCATCCCATCCGAAGTCGAGGCTTGCATGCAAACAAGCTGCGTGGCGTTGAGCGGATGTGTGGGTTATTTTGTGTTACTCCCTGAGATAACTTTATAACGCGTGCGGTAATATTGTGATCCTGGTAACTATATTATAAGTATTACAATGATATTATTTTGTATTCGTATTTATATATCTTTTTTGCAATACAATTAAGATGGGTAAATATACGGGTAACGTGTAAATGGGTAACGTAAAAAAATAATTACTGGAGATGGAAGAGAAAGATCATTATGAGACATTAATGAGACACGGTTTCAAATTGATTAAAGATGATTTATTCGAAGATGAAGCAAAGAACTTTTTAATTTCAAACGTCTTCATCATTCGAAGAAGCGATTGTAACATGTTTCGAATACTAACGAACTAAAACAGGACAATAACAGAATTTCAAATCGTTTAGACGTCTAACCATGTTGTTACGTCACATATTCTCCTGGTAGCTTTTTACTATGAAAAAATATATGGCATTGAATATCATGCAGTCGGCTATGTCCGTCAAAGTGCCTTAGCAGCGATCAGGATGCCGCAGGCAGCAAGGTATCAAACGGGTGGTAAACCGATTTAATACTATGTAATAACCCTATCAGAGTAATACATGGAATACTGAACAAAACGGCAATAAGAAGAACTGGCAAAGACAAGAATAAACTCTACTTAAAAGCCGCACAAATCAATGAATTGGAAACAAGTGGTCTGGAAAGTGAAGACGTCTAACAACGTGGTTAGACGTCTAAACCATTTGAAATTTTGTTATTGTCCTGTTTTAGTTCGTTAGTACTCGAAACATGTTACAATCGCTTCTTCGAATGATGAAGACGTTTGGCATTGAAAAGTTCTTCGCTTCAGTGAAGTGAAGCTCCGCTAAATAGTAATTTGAAATGGATGATAGGAAAACTACTACTCATTTTTTCCTCAATCTAATTCTTAACTCAGCAAGACTTCCAGAATCAGCTTTAGGCTGTTTAATGTCGGCCGCTATTCTCAAAATCCCTCATTTCGCAGGTACTTTCAAAAGTCGACGAGGACAAAAGTCGCTACCTTGACAACTAATTTTTGTGTCAACTGTGATAAAATATGAAGACATAAAATTTCGAAAAATATGTATAAAGCAGACGTTTAATGAAAGCTATATTGAATTTATTGCCTCTTTAAGAAAGCATGTTTGGTTTTGTAACCAAGCTCTCTCACACAAGAGACTATCTTAATGGGTGAAATAGGTCAGTTGGTACGATTCACAAGCGTCGTTAATTTTATTTCTTTAACCATTAAACCAGCCTACCCGTCTGCTAACTATTCTAATTAAAAAGCAGTAAGTTGTGGGGTAGGTAGGAGATATACATAGGCGCTCTGTGCAGGAGAGAGCTATCTCGCCAAGTGGAGCCCTTGTCGTTGGCTCATTTCTTAAGGCCAACGTAAGAGAATGGTAATTATTCCTCGAATGGTGTTTGTGGGGAGGGAGAAATAGAGTTAGGGGAGTGTACGGCGAACCTCAAACCTATAGCCCGCAACTATACATTATACAAGCCGTGAAGCAAGTATATCTGGCACCATCGCAATGTTCCCTGTCAAGTTGTTTTGTCTCCGGTCTCACAAAATGGTAAACTATGGACATGAATTTTCTCTATTTTACAAGCTTTTATTTATCTTGCAATGTTTATCAGTATTTTAGTTTGTTTAGGTCAAATCATGCAAACTGCACATGAATTAGAACCACTTCCTCTTATCTTATAAAGTTGACATTTTACTTGTGAGCTCAGTTCCGATGACAATGCATTTTTATGCTGAGCATGACCTGATTCTATACCCAGGATTGGCTCCCGATGAGGCTTCTCTTCCACGGTCAACAGCACAGATACACAATTTTGTATACGCATTCAATTAAGCCCATTCTAAATTTCACCATGACATGGCTGCTGCACCCACGGTTGGCTCCCGACGAGTGGACTCCCCAACGGTCAACAGCACAGAAACATTTTTTTAAAAACATGCAATTATGATAGCCCGTTCTAAGTTTCACCGCGACAGGGCTGCTGCACCCAGAGTTGGCTTCCAACGAGGGAACTTCTCAACGGTCGACAGCACAGAAACGAAATTGTGTAGGTATACGCATTCAATCATGATAGCCCGTTCTAAGTTTCACTGCAATAGGCTGCACCCAGGGTTGGCTTTCAACGAAGGGACTAATCAACGGTCAATAGCACAAACACGAAATTCTGTATGGTATTCAATTATGTTTTTCTACTATGACATGGCTGTTGCACCCAGGACTGGCCCGCGACAGAGCATTTTAATAAAACCTTGTTTTTAAAATTTTGTTTTTACTATTAACTTATTATCATGAAAAACCGACGTTATTAGAAATACATATATCAGACAAACTTATATTTTTCCATATATTTGGCAATTTGTAGCATAAATACTACTATAGTGCAAACGTTTTCACCACTTTCTTATATTTATTATCTCATGTCATATTATGAGTCTTAAGTTGTACCCTTTTAACTGAAGATTCCTAAGTAAATAAAACCCAAATTGTATTACTTATTCCATTTCGAACAGTAGCTCTAAATTGAAGTTTTTTCGTCACTTTTTATGTATGTCCCTTGTCTCAATTTTAAGTCGAACGGTGACGCGCGCTTTGCAAGTCGGGTGTCATTGTGACCATACAGTTCATAGCTAGATCCATTTTTTTAAGTAACCACAACTGGAGTGTTGGTGGTTTTGAAGTAAAACAAAAACTAAAGTATTTCATAAACTATGATCTGTTGTATTTAATTGTTTTTTTAATTTCAAACCAGTTGATAGGAATTCCTACATCCAATGGTTATGTTAAAAACTAAAAAAAATAACAAGTATAATATTTTAATATATACCTTATCCTATATACCTAATATATACCTATTAAGGTATAAGGTATGAACTTCGGTATTGCAAGGTATGAACGTTGAACATTTAGGTGGGAGCTAATGGGCCCTGTTGCAGTTGGGCCACTAAGACCCAGTTGTAAAGGGTCCGCCAAACGCATGGGTCAACACCCATCCGGCAGCCTCCACGCAGATAGGAGAGCAAGAGTAGAACGCTGGCCGTCGGACGTTGTTGTATTTAGGTAAATTAGGTCAAATCTAGCTATCTAAACTAGATAATTGTAAAATAAAACCAACAGAAAACGTCTATCTATCTGTCTGTCTGTTTGATTGCGCCCAACTCAAAAACCGCTAAACAGATTTTCAATCGATTCCTATCAAAGTCTTTCGAGGTTGGTTTAAGTGTAACGCCATTTATACTTCTAAAAAGGGGGCTGAACAACTAGAGCTGTCAACTACAACGGGCGAACCCATGGCTTCCGCGAGGTGAGCGCAGAAGACTTGGGACAAAAACAATCCACTGTCTAGTTACGCCACCTGCCCGTCAGAGGTAAACTCATTACGGCGAGGCACTGGAAAAGGTACACAGCGGGCAGCCTCGCCTCCTGATTACCAGTTTAAAAGGATATATCCGTCTGAAATTAACCTTTAGGATACCTCCTGCCTCCTTACTGGTTACAGGATCGAGGTCGCTTGCGCGGTCCTCTCCGTTATGAAGCGGTGATACGGTATCTACCGAAGCTATCGCGGGCCACGGCATCCTTTACCCGGTTTATTCACCCGGGATCGGGTGGCCGAACGGTCGTTTCAAGAGCAGTTGCCAAAAGGTTTACAATTACCCCCGCTCTATAGGCAACATTTTTGTTCCTAGACTCCCCGGGTGTTAGTCTGAATGCACCATCGATTGGCTGACTGACGCCGCACCGAGCGTAAACTATGCAGGAGCACCCGAAGGTTGACTCATAGGGAGACTGGCCCGCAGGCCAGCGTCCTACCCTGGATTTCCCTTCTGCGCGGAGGCCGCCGGATAGGTGTTGACCCGTGCGTTCGACCGACCCTATACAACTGGGTCTCAGTGGCCAAACTGCAAAAGAGCCCATTAGCTCACAGGGAGCTGAACAGACGAACGTGTTAGATGGACGAAATACAGCGTCACATTTTCAGACATTCTTTCCGACTATTAGATCGCGGTAATCCCAACAACTGCCGTACACGTTCTAATTTAGTTTTCATTATCCGTTAAGCCATTTTTAAGAAAGGTTAAACCTTAAAAAATATCAATATCTGTGAAAATGGACTGAGCAGTATCGAGTTCATTTAATTAAGTCAATAGAAAACGACCACGATCGCGACTTTTAACTTTTATAAGGCCACAACTTAAGCGATGATCTATAGATTTTCTTTAATTTTAACTTAGAAATCGACATCGGTGGGTCCATTGGTGCATATTTCAAAGTGGTAGTGGTACAACGCGGTTAGTGAGGATAGGGACAAAAGCCTCGAGTTCTTCGAATTAAATTTTAAAATCAATAAATTCATTAACTAATTTGTTTCTCGTTTTTACTATTTTGAGTCTAAAAAGTTTTGGCCAGGAGTTTGACCAACATTTTTGTTACCATTGTAACCTCATCTCAAACATTAACTTTTGAAGCTCTTCCCGTGCTACGCTGGGAAGCAGGTTGTAATAATATATAAAAAAACAATTTGACGAATTAGCAAAAATTGGACCGGTCCATGAATGGGATGTTACTCCTAAGTAACTAAAAAACTAGTTACTCCTAAGTAACTAACAGAAAATTAAAAATGTTGAAATCCTCTGTTGTTATGAGCAATATCATCATTTTGTCAGTCCGCACGGCTTAGATGACAGGCGGGTGTAATTAATCAGCTTGCCCTTTCACCGCCCATTCAATAATTGAATCCTGAACTCTGACTCCAATATACAAATTACCGATTGGATTTATCTATTTTTATAGTTAAGTATTTATTAGTTCGATTTTTACGCTATATTTACGTCTTCATAAAAGACGCTCCATACAAGACGATATTTGAAAATGCTCAATATATTTTATATAAACTTTAAAGCGATAGTACCTAATAATAATTTAATCGTCATTAACCTTTCGAAACCCAGCCTTTGCGGTCAAAAACAGCTCCTCAAATTTTTGGTCGATTTTGTATCTTTTTCTGAATTATCATCCTTTTATGAATTTTTATCATATATTTATATAATACTCGTATATATGGAGGCCGGCCGAAATGGCTATGCGCGGATCTTTAACCCACCGCAACCACTAATACAGAAATACCACAGGTATTTTTTCTGCTACAATAAGTTTTGTAAATATCAATACTGTTGTAATAAAAATATGTTTAATCCCTATTGAAAAATACTGTACGTGCCCAATTACCTGTTCAAATTGTTACAAATACCCCACAAATTCAAATCAAAACAAAATGTCATTCACGTAAGCAGTTGCTGATAAATCATTGAAATGCATCTAGAGTATTACACTACAGAGGAGATAAAAAACGAGCCCGCTATGACAGTCAAGAATTAACATAGTTTATACGGAGATTCATTGAATTTTATTTTTCATATTAAAAACTACTACAAAATTGAAAAAAACTTACTTTGATGGCGCAAAAGACGTATCTCTTACATCGTTTCTTATTTTGACCTATATATCAGAAAATCAATCCTAGGCGTTTTTTTTATAGGAGGAGGAAATATTGTCGTAAAAGCCCATGGGCTGCAGCTCAGATAGCCTATGCCTAATTACGGCCTTGATGAATAATCAGATCTCGATGGCTCTGTGCCGATAATATTTACTATGCTATATACATTATTTACAATATTACACCACATTAGGGAAGAATGCCGAAATTTGTATATTAATATATCAAAATATAAAATTGCTCACTTAATTGCGATTATCATGGTTCCCGTTTTATGTAATTCAAAGTATATTTTTAGTGTTATATATTCTTACATTTAATTATAATATGTAATAGTTGACCATAATAAATATTCATTTCTAATGTAAAAATGCTTTTTTGTTTGCTTTTGCTATATAAAATATAATTTTTCGTTTTCGGTTCAGCTGAAAATGCATAGAATGACAAATTTCCTTTTCAGTTTCAGCCGAAAAATAAAAGTTTTTCTGTTAAACTCTACTTAATATTAAGTGGCTTTATATCCGACTATAAATACAGTACTTATACGCTTATTTATTGTAGATAAGGGCTACTTGACCCCGCGTAAATTTCAAACATCGGTAAAGAAAAATAACAGTGATTGGTTATCATTGTTAAGGCGAGTCTAAGAAACAATTCTTTAAAAAATAATCTGTTTTTAAGAATATCAGATACTGTCTCTGTTCTCATTCTAGAACATCAATGTTCATTATTTTAATTGCAACCTAAAATGAAAAAGTAGCTATGTGAAAAACTCAGAAATCAAACTAAATATAGCAGACAACGTTACGTTTGTTAAGTCGTCAACAGCAAAACAATACAAAAATCACAGTCGGTCCATGTCGCTTCAAACACGTTAATCGATTAATTGAGTGCAGCAAAGGAAATCGCCATAGAAAGTGGGTGCGTCCCTCTCGCTCCCGTTGTATAGATTAGGCGAGGTGGAAGATCGAGAGAGAGAAAGATAGAAGCGGAGCGGGGTCGGTTCATTCGGCGGTTTCTTTGCGAGTGTAAGATTAAATCGAAAAGACAGTCGCGATTTGCATTCAAAAACATTTTCAATGGCGAGCACAGCGGCGAGGAAAAGAGGAGGAGGCTGAGGGGTGCAGAGAGGTGTGGGGGTAGGGGGTCGACTCTCCCCCTCCTAAGTATAATTGCTTATACTTATACTTGCGGAGCGGCTACGCCCACAACTGCTGGCGGCTTCTTTTCCTCTAAATCAGGAGCGATTAATTCCATTTAAGGAAAACCGAGGGTAGGGCTTGAAGGCACTTATCAGAAAATAAAGCAAAAAGTGGAAAAATATAGTCCCGACTTTTCGTAGAGAGTACAAAATAAGTCATGGAAAGATTTTATAATAAATTCTTGTTTATCCTAAAATAATCGTTCAATACATAAAATTGTGATTTGGCTCTATCACATCACATATACGCTGTAATGGAGGTTATGCTGTGAGAGAACACCTAAAGAACATTTTGTGATCGTATCATAGCATTTTGTGACATCTTCAATTCTTGATTACGCGTAAACGGGTCCGTAAGGAAGAACATAAGTGAGTAAAGTTATCTGATAAATATGAGAGTAAGCTTATATCGCGGTTGTTTAACATTATAAAAAAAAAACATATTATCTCTTTTTTGCTTTCCGACCCATCAGACCTTGAAACCAAGCACTTCGCGACTTCTCTTACTATACGTAAAGGGCGTGATCAATCGAATAAGTAAAATGCTAAACAGATTCAATATAAAAACCGTCGCAAACCCCGGTTGTGAATAAAATAGATTGCAGCTGAGGGTTAGCTGACGTTGGAAAAACGAATTGACAAGCCACTTACATGATAAAACACATCAAGGCGATTATAGTAGAACTAACAACTGGGTGCAGGTTTAAGTAACATTGTGTTACACAAAGAACAATTCCATTTCCCCTGAATGGCATGGAATACACCGAAATAAGAAGAACTCCGAACATCAATGAATACGAAGGTTTCAAACTTCAAAATCTGTCGCTAATTATTTTTAATTATACCCTATATAATCTTCTATATACGCTAATTGTAAAATTGCTGCGATAATCACGAATTGAAAATATCATTGAATTCATGCTTTGCGCACATATTTTCCTAGTGGAATATTACCCGATGTTGCCCGAATGGCGACCATGGCGGGTTCATGTTGACCAGTTAAACGGTATAAAAGTTGATATGCTGCAGCGCCATCTGGTGGCGAGTTACAATAAACTTTCTCCGTGAAAAAATACGTATATGTGCCAACTTTCATGGTGATCAGTAAAACGGTGTCTAAGTCTATTAGGCTCAGACACATACAGATAGATATACCAATATCCATGTTTATATAATATATACTAGAGGTATTACCCGGCATTGCCCTTGTTATATACGAGCTCAAATGCTTATGTATACCAATTTTAATGACGATCGGTTGATCGGTATATAAGTTGGTGAGTTATTGGATAGTTACTACAAAGTGAATAACGCGAAAATATTATGCGTCCTCAAATTTTTTTATGCCAATTATCATGGTGATCGGTTGAGCAGTATAGAAAATGATGAGCTGCAGCGCTATTTGGTGGCTTAGGTTATAATAAAGTAAATAGCGCGAAAATAACATGAAATATACTCATTTTCATGGTGATCGGTTGAGTGGTATAGAAGTTTATGTGATGCAGCGTCATCTGGTGGCAAGTTAAATAGCGCGAAAATAACATGCGCTTTCAAATGTCTATGTATACTAATTTTCATGGCGATTGGTTGGGCGGTATAGAAGCAACTGCGCCATCTGGTGGCGAGTTGCAACAAAGTTAAAATATTATGCGTGCTCGAATATCTATGTATACCAATGTTCATGGCGTTCGGTTGAGCGGCACAGAAGTTGATGTGCTGCAGTGCCATCTAGTGGCAAGTTACAACAAAGCGGATAGCGTGAAAACCTTCTTTATGAAAAAATACATATATTGGCCAACTTTCATGGGGATCGGTCAAACGGTGTCGAACTGTATAAGGCTCAGACACAGACAGACAGATATACAAACATCCATTTTAATATAAATAGATTACAGAATTACCCCCCCCCCCCACCATTCTTGTCAGTCAACATTACTTTATATACCTTCTAAATTCACCAACATAATATGAAAAATGATTTTGTAAGTTCGATATCGTTAGAGCTATAAACATAATTAGTTACTCCGTATTTATGGGTGGCCTTCAGTTACTGTTTGGCGAATATTTTATTGCGATTTTCTTTTTGCGCTACCCTTTTGTTCGGTGCCATTGTAATTAAAACAAACTCTATGTAATGCTTCATATCAAACCGATAAAAAGAAGAGATGCCCCAAAAGCTTTAAAAATCTAAAAAAACATAAAATTATAGTTTTTTTTATCTTAAGGAATATAAATGTTAGGCAAAAACGTATTATACAGAAATTGTTGTTGTACAAAATTAGCCTATTTTATCATTTATCACTTTTCTCCTACGAACAACGATTTTCGAGGAGAACGTAAAAATCACATCTTTTCATAAAAATCCATGTGACTTTTCATAGTACGGATTAGTGGCTACAAGTGGAAACAAGTGGTACCGTCGTATTTGATGGTGTTTCCCGAGTAGGAAAAATGACGTTGTAACCTCAATCCGTGGGGTGAGGAGCTATGACGTCACAACATGTCGATTTTTGGTATCAGGTTTCGTCGATTTACTCCATAACTACTTAACCAATTTAGACGCGTGAGATACTAAATGACAGGTATTTCAATGCATAGTAAAAGTAAGTATGTAGGTATGTATATATTTATCTAATATATATATTTATAGATATTATAGCTAGTAAATATTTTGTTTAGTTATATGTAGTTACCTGATATGACGTGCTTATCATTGTCATTATACGTATTGTAATTAGCTCATCTAGATACAGGCCTTAGTTGACCTAGTTAGATGAGTTTTAGGCAGGTGCCTAACACGATGTGACGGTTTCTCCGAACTGTTTATGTTTGATTCTTGAACTTGTTTGGTATAATTAGTCGTAACCATTGTAATAAGTACTTATAAATAAAATAAAGTAGCAATCTTAAGGATAGGATACACTTTTTAAGCTATTGCATAGCTTTTATCGCGGGCCTAGGCCAGCGCGGCGACCGAATGAAGAAATTTCTTAACGAAAATTAATGATTTTAAACTGATAATTACGTCTAAACGAGTACTCCTTACGATTCGAAAGAAATATATGCTAAACAAGAACATTTTCCTAATATTCTTAGCTTTGAATATTTTAGATTTTGTTTATATTACATAGTGTAATTAATTTGTGAAATTAGGTCTAACCGAACACAAAAACGACTACTACGCAAATACTATGTGGCGTATTATTATGAAACCTGCACCATTTTAAAGATAATTTAATTATCTATCTTTTTATCTGCGATTTTTTTCCAATAATCCGTTTTTTTGCTTTATCGAATAAAAAATTCGTGCGCGGCGCTCTCTCGGAAGACGTTTAAATTATTCCGCATCATTTGCTACCGCAGCCGCAAATGATTCGGAATAATTTCAACGTTTTCCGATAGAGCGCAGTTATCTGATATCAGAAAAAATAAAATAAATAAATAATTATACTTGCAAAGGTTGTTAAAATGCTATGCAATAGCTTTACCGCGGCAGTCCCCGAGTGCCACACGTATTTTTTATTTATTTGTATATCTTATTTTGTTTTAAATAGCGCAAAATAGTTTTTTTTAAAGAACTACTATAGTAGTTAGGATATGACGATGTTTAGGGCAATTATATTTTTTTTCAATAATTAATTATTTGCCTAATACTTTTTTGCCTGTAATTAATATTTCGCAAGGAAATTAAAATAGATGATTTTATGTTTATTTTATTTTTAAAATTACTGGGGCACCCCTTTCCTTTATACGATCGATATAAAATTTTACTTTCATGCAAAATTTACACTAATCGGTTAGGGGGGGGGGAGGGGGAGTAGCGCAAAAAGAATTTAAATTTCAAAAATTAATTGCACGCTAGTAGTATACATACTTACTAAAATATTTGATACAATATAATAAAATATCTGGTTATATATAGTAATATAATTATATAAAATAATTATTTGAATGAAGCCATTCCTTTATTTATGAGGCATATATGTATTTTATTAATTTACAGTTTATTAAAAAAAAATAGCATTTTTCATGCTTTCTTGCAAGGTGTTTTTATGCTTTCAGATATTTTTAGGGCCTGGAATATAAAATGTTTATGACCAAATGATTATTAATTTATTAATTTCATAAACAAAACAACATTGCAACCAGTGCCGGATTTTACCATTTCTCAAGTATAGGCCACTTGACTTTGTGCCGCCCTACCTATCTTAATCACTGGTGTTTGTTTACCTATGCCTTATTTAGGCAAATAACCAATTTTCGTATTTTAATAGGAAGGTAGGTATTACAGAGTCAATTAAATGACTGAATTAGTGATAATATAAAAGTCTAATGAAGCAAGAATCACTTTTAGACGGTATTTTTTTATTGGCAAAATCAGCTATAGTATAAAAAAGCGTGATAAAGAATTAAAAAAAACAGAATACCTAAAGAATTAAACAGTTTATCTCGTTCTTACATGAATAAGTAGCGCAATACCCACACCTTGAAAAGATGTGGGCTTGTTTCAAAAATATCCAGACCTGGCTGTCGAACATGGCACAATTATGTGCCGTAAGGCTCCACTAACTTAGGTTGGTTCGCGAGGACGGCTCCGCAAATATTCGATTATCCGGAACAAAGAGACACACCTTCGCTAGCATGCTAGGACTGTGCCTCGGATCAGCTTAAAAACCGATCAGCCTTCTCTGCCCACTATGCCTAGTAAAAATGATACAATAATTATGATGCCGATCGTTAGAGAAAACGTTAAAGAGGAAGAAGCTCTTGTTTTTTTTTTGTGAGGGAGTATGACTATTTCATCACCTAAAGAACATAGTAATTATCTGTATTATGTACAGCTGATATACACCCAGAAACATATATTCACAAAGTAGATTTACAGAAGGGTATCTAAATGGTTTGGACTTAATCAGCATAAGCGCTGATTTATGTGTTTTTATAACTGGACCTAAAGCCGTTGTTACCAGCGCTACCCCAACCGATAATGCTATAATTAAATATAGATTGACATATGTAGACAAAGGCATACTATTTTAACCGAATTGGAGAGCAAAAACATAAAGTTCATACCATCATAAAGTCTGATTATTAACACAGTAAGATAAGATATCAATTTTGTCCCTATATTCAAAGCGACTACTAGAATTTGTGCGAGTTTCCATTTTAATATATATGTTGTGTAACCAGTATGATTGTCATACATAAAATATAATGTAAGTTGTATTTTCATAGAATAATATACAATAGAATAATAACCCCATGGTACACATTATTATGGCCACGTGCCATATTGACGGAGTTTTAGTATTTAGGTCAATTAAAAATATAAATCAGTATAATTTTTAAGCTATTGCATAGCTTTTATCGCGGGCCTTAGGCCAGCGCGGCGACCGAATGAAGAAATTTCTTGGCGAAAATTAATGATTTTAAACTGATAATTACATCTAAACGAGTACTGCTTACGATTCGAAAAAAATATATGTTGAGCAAGAACATTATACTAATATTCTTAGCTTTGAATATTTTAGATTTTGTTTATATTACATAGTGTAATTAATTTGTAAAATTAGGTCTAACCGAACACAAAAACGACTACTACGCAAATACTATCTGGCGTATTATTTTGAAACCTGCACCATTTTAAAGATAATTTAATTATCTATCTTTTTATCTACGGTGTTTTCGAATAATCCGATTTTTTTGCTTTATCGAATAAAAAATCGTGCGCGGCGCTCTATCGGAAGACGTTTAAATTATTCCGAATCATTTGCTACCGCAGCCGCAAATGATTAGGAATAATTTCAACGTTTTCCAATAGAGCGCAGTTATCTGGTATCAGAAAAAATAAAATAAATAAAATAAATAAATTATTATAATTGCATAAGTTGTTAAAAATGCTATGCAATAGCTTTACCGCGGCAGTCCCCGAGTGCCACACGTATTTTTTTATATGATTTTTTGGTTTTTAAGCTATTGCATAGCTTTTATCGCGGGCCTAGGCCAGCGCGGCGACCGAATGAAAAAATTTCTTAACGAAAATTAATGATTTTAAACTGATAATTACGTCTAAACGAGTACTGCTTACGATTCGAAAAAAATATATGTTAAACAAGAACATTTTCTAATATTCTTAGCTTTGAATATTTTAGATTTTGTTTATATTACATAGTGTAATTAATTTGTGAAATTAGGTCTAACCGAACACAAAAACGACTACTACGCAAATACTATCTGGCGTATTATTATGAAACCTGCACCATTTTAAAGATAATTTAATTATCTATCTTTTTATCTACGGATTTTTTCAAATAATCCGTTTCTTTTTGCTTTATCGAATAAAAAATTCGTGCGCGGCGCATAATCGGAAGACGTTTAAATTATTCTGAATCATTTGCTACCGCAGCCGCAAATGATTCGGAATAATTTCAACGTTTTCCGATAGAGCGCAGTTATCTGATATCAGAAAAAAAATAATTATAATTGCATAAGTTGTTAAAAATGCTATGCAATAGCTTTACCGCGGCAGTCCCCGAGTGCCACACGTATTTTTTATTCGTCTAGAGAGACCATGGAGCAATATATGAAAAGAGGTTTGGGAGGAGATGGAGAATAGATGGTAAAACAGCAACTATTTTCTTAAGCCAAAATTGAGCGTTGATGTAGCCCAAAACCACCACATTCTAAAAAAAACCTACGAAAGTATCTTCAATATGTGATAACTAAAGTATGTGACCTGCTAAAAGACCAATAGCTGTGTAAACCCAATAACTAAACACTAACGATTTTTGATTTGTCTTTTCTAAAACCTTTATTTTTTTAATATATGTATAATAAGCGTATTATTTCTATTGTTTTCAATGTCACTCAATTGGCTAATTTTCTATATCTGTTAGGAATGTGAAATTATCAAAATATATTTTTTTCAGTTTCTCATATATTTTAGGAAAATATATATTTGACTGTTATGGCCGTGTTGGATACTTGTACCTTATTTGATAATGTAATTTTGGAGATTACGTCCGACTTTATCGGATTGTTGTCGTAATGTAAAACTGTAAGTAATCCATTCTGTTTAGGAGCGAACAGAAGTCGGAGGGGTGGGGGGAGTGGGCGGAAGGCTGGCGATTGTGATTCCCCGTCGGAGCTCCGACTGATTGCATTAGAGGAAATTCATTATCCAGTTAAGAGGGAGAGGGAAGGCGCTACGCGAGCGAGAGGGATGCCCGTCGCGAGACAATGGGGCCAAACTTGTCTTTAAAACACAAAAGGGACTTTAAATTAAAAGTCAAACAGCTACTGGCGGCTGAATGGCCGAAGGATTCGCCTCGCTGCTTTTTTTCAGCGGATTGCCAATGACGACGCGGCGCCCAACCACGCGCAGCCGACCAAGTATACCCCGATCTTCTTTTGTCGCCGCCCCGCCGCCGTCCCGCTGCCGCCAGACGCCCGCACCGAGTTTACCTATTTGTGAATATAGGTAGAAACCTAACTATATAAATATTTTACGTGTTAGGTAGTATAGACAGATTAGGTGGTGAACGGGTTCATGCAGCTTGGACCACAAGATCCATTTTGTTCTCGGATCGGCTCAACTCACGATTCAGCTCCTATTCAGAAGCCTCCTCGAGTGGAAGGCTACCCCGGGTAAGACTCCCGTGTCTCAGGCCTCAGAGCTGGTGGACCAGTTTCTCCCGGCGGGATTGCATCCCGGCGCCATTGGACTGTTTGCGCACCGGTCGGCGAAGCCAATCGGCTGTGCATTCTGACTAATTTCTGAAGGGTCTGGAGACTATGGTAACATACTGTTTTCTAACCAGCAGGGGTGGATGTTGACCTGTTGTCATGCCACTCTTGAAATGACCTTGGGCTATTCGATCCCGTGTGGCACTACGGGCAAAGAACGCCCAGGTACGAGATAAATTCAAACTGAATTACCGCTGTAATACAACAGGAAGAGGTCCTGTAAGCTACTTCGGACCCGTAACCAGTCGAGAGGACGGAGGTATCCTGAAGGTTAATTCCAGACGGAGATATCCTGCTAAAACTGGTAGTCAGGGGGCGAGGCTGCCCGCTAGGTACATTTCCCGGTGCCTCGCCGTAAGGCATTGGCCTCTGACGGGCAGGTGGCGGACTTGACGGTGGATTGTTTTGTCCTAAGTCTTCTGCGCTCACCTCACAGAGAGAACGTTACACTTCGTTAAAACTTTCTGAAGTGACGGGTTCGCCCGTTGTAGTTGACAACTCTAGTTGTCGAATGCCTTTCATGTTTACTACTCCGAAATAGCTTCAAAAGTATCACAGTATTTTTTAAAGCTCTTCCTTAATTAAAGGTTATTAGTTATTTAAAAAATACGAGACGTTTTCTAGGTTATTTTTTTAGCCCTGGCAGTTTTTTAGTCTAGCAGTAAAAAAGCATTATCATCGAGCTAGTTAGGTATGTCATACGCGGTTTTAATTATTTCCTAATTCATTATATTTAATAGCGATTTCGGTCTAGGGTGCTCATTTAGTTATTGCTTCTATGTATTATAGAAAAAATCATATTGTAAACCTGTGTTAGAAAAAATCGTATTGTAAAATGTAGGCGTTGTGCCTCTTTTAGTTTTTATTATTATATCATTCTACACGAAAAAATGATTGAAAATCGTCTATAACTCTATTTGTTTTATGCTTATATTATCGAGGGAAACAACTATTTGTGTTCAGCTCTCGGATATTTAGTTTTTATTTAATTTTACGGACAATAAGTAAAGAAGCTGAAGTCTGTCTGTGTGTGTGTGTGTGTATTCCTCCAGGATAGCGCCCAAACGCATAATCCTATTGAGCTGAAGTTTGGTAGGTAGGCATCATTGGTCATGGCAAGATTTGAATTTGTGGTTGAAACCGGTGCACCAAAAGGCGCGCTAGTCATACATCAGCCTCAAAATGTTGGGCCGAAACCACATTGTGAAATTTTGGTTGATATATCTCACATACAAGCAATACAAATATAACTTAAAACACGACATAAATTAATTTTGTAGTAAGGCCCAGCTTTTGAAAGGGGCGCACCTTGCGATGCGTAGATCGTTCGAAATTCGAATTCTAAAGCTCACGGCGGCCCGCGTTTGCAATATGATTTTTAAATGCAATGAGATGATGCGCGTTCGAAATTTATCTGCTAATCGCCAATTTTCGTCAACTGCTCATAAAATTTATTTATGAAATGAATATTCATATGAAATAGGTCCCTGGCTACTAGCCGAGAAAGTTTTGTGGGTGAGACCACCGATTTTTGCACGATATCAAAGCATTAAAACAAAAAAACTGAAAATTATTTTCATCTTTTTTATGTGTAAAATAATACTGTTGTTGAAAATATTCTAATATTCAAATACTTTTTTTATCAGTGTTAAGTCAAAATCCAAAAAAATATAGGTTTTTCTTGATTTATATGGGTACAAGTTCTGCTATTTAATCGGGAACACGTTGTATAGTTTTTAGCAGAACATTTTTTATAAATGCTAATATTTGGTTCTTCTGTCACTGTGCATTGTCACTGTGCATGTGCAAAAAGAGATGTGAAATATTTTGCCATAATACCAATTCACCATTTTACGGATACAACATCATATCACGTTCAGTGGCGTAACTAGAAATAAAAATAAAGGCCCCTCCCCTTACTTACTTACATTCAATATGGATGTAAGTACTGTATACCTAGCTTCATTAGATATTTATTAGTCCTACTAAGACCCAATCAATTATAATTGGCAGTCAACAATTACTGTCTCCTATTTCTCTATCATCTTTACGTCAAGTAGAAATCGAGGGCAACGTCATTGGGTATTCTAAAGTTGTAAAGAATTTAGGCATACTCGTGGACGAGACATTTTCCTGGCAAGCACAAGTCAACGAAGTAAGCAGGCGAATAATAATGGCTTTCATAGCCTTCGGAGGTTGCAGAGATTCCTCCCTGTAAGCACTAAGCAAACCATAATTCAAAGTCTGCTTCTGCCGTTACTAGACTATGCCGATGTCGCATATTTGGATCTCACCGAAAACAGACTGGATAAACTTGAGCGCCTACAGAACGTTTGCATAAGGTACATATTCAATCTGAGGAAGTATGACCATGTTTCCGAGTACCGATCAAAATTGCAATGGCTTCGTATACGGGACCGGAGAAATTTGCATATCCTTTCACTTCTATATAATGTCCTACACAACCCTACATCTCCCTCCTACCTCAACGAGGCTTTTACCGGATTAGGAAGTCATGGTCTCCCACTTCGTTCAAGTCAGAATAATATCCTACGTATCCCAAAACACAATACCACTTTTTTTAAGCTATTGCATAGCTTTTATCGCGGGCCTAGGCCAGCACGGCGACCGAATGAAGAAATTTCTTAACGAAAATTAATGATTTTAAACTGATAATTACGTCTAAACGAGTCCTGCTTACGATTCGAAAAAAATATATGTTAAACAAGAACATTTTCCTAATATTCTCAGCCTTGAATATTTTAGATTTTGTTTATATTACATAGTGTAATTAATTTGTGAAATTAGGTCTACCCGAACACAAAAACGACTACTACGCAAATACTATCTGGCGTATTATTATGAAACCTGCACGATTTTAAAGATAATTTAATTATCTATCTTTTTATCTACGATTTTTTTCGAATAATCCGTTTTTTTTGCTTTATCGAATAAAAAAATCGTGCGCGACGTTTAAATTATTCCGAATCATTTGCTTCCGCAGCCGCAAATGATTCGGAATAATTTCAACGTTTTCCGATAGAGCGCAGTTATCTGATATCAGAAAAAATAAAATAAAAATACGTGTGGCACTCGGGACTGCCACGGTAAAGCTATTGCATAGCATTTTTTAACAACTTATGCAATTATAATTATTTATTTCTTTTATTTATGCAGTATGAAGATTTTTTTCTGATATCAGATAACTGCGCTCTATCGGAAAACGTTGAAATTATTCCGAATCGATTCGGGATAATTTATACGTCTTCCGATAGAGCGCACGAATTTTATTCGATAAAGCCAAAAAAACGGATATTATTCTTTGACTATTCGAAAAAAATCGTAGATAAAAAGATAGATAATTAAATTATCTTTGAAATGGTGCAGGTTTCATAATAATACGCCAGATAGTATGTATTTGCGTAGTAGTCGTTTTTGTGTTCGGTTAGACCTAATTTCACAAATTAATTACACTATGTAATATAAACAAAATCCAAAATATTCAAAGCTAAGAATATTAGGAAAATGTTCTTGTTTAATATATATTTTTTTCGAATCGTAAGCAGTACTCGTTTAGACGTAATTATCAGTTTAAAATCATTAATTTTCGTTAAGAAATTTCTTCATTCGGTCGCCGCGCTGGCCTAGGCCCGCGATAAAAGCTATGCAATAGATAATACAATAATATGGTACTGTCGAACTGATCTGATGATGGAGTCAGAAGATATGAACTGGAACTTTATGATGGAACATCGTATCATAGCTTTGTTTGGACTTGTTAGAAAAGTCTTGGAACGAACTTTGACCACGATTAGGTTTCAAGGTCTGATGATGAAGCCGGAAGATAGGCACTGGCATTCCATGATGAAATATCGTATCATAGCCGTGTGTATGTGAATATCGTATCATAGCCCAAAAGCGTGTTTTTAGTGTTTTTTTAACTAATAATTTATTATTACTTTAGTTCGCCACGTTAGCTGCTTTCATGAGTAATTTCATTGGCTTCCTATTCGCGATCGAAGAAATTTGCATACGTTGTCGCTACTCTACAACATACGCAATAAATCTCACCCTCCTATCTCAAGGAGAATTTCCACCCTTTGGGAAGCCACGGTCTTCCACTTCGATCAAGCCGGGATAACACACTCGCCATTCCGATACATCATTCTTCTGTTAACACGCACTGTTTTACAGTCCATTCTGCTCGTTTATGGAATCAGCTCCCTCACTATCAGGCATGCACCTTCGCTGCATACTTTCAAAAAGTTGTTGAAGAAACATTTATCTTTACACAGCCACTAACCAAATACCTCACTTTGTCCTCTCCTTTATCCTTCCCTGGGCAACCTTAGCATAAGTTACTGACATATATCTGTATAAGTTTATTTTTAATTTAACTTTACTACTTCTTTGTGTATTGTACGGCGAAAATTATCAAATGGTTGACTGTAAGATATCGCTATAGCGATAAGTCCGCCATTTGTGCATAAATTATCTTTTTTATAAAACCAGCGTAATTTAATTAAGTTATGTTTTTATAGCACAATAAAGTTATTCTATTCTATTCTATTCTATTCTATTTTCAGTAGATCTACCAATTGCAAAACTGGTAAGACTAACAAAAACCCACATCAGTTTTGAAATGTCCAGTTTTTCGGCTTCCTTAGCTTCCTAGTAGATTTGGATGGAAGGTCGATCGAACGGGAGTTCCTCTGTAGGCTCCCGAGCTACCGTGGGCACCGGTGCGCCGCACCGCCTGCACCGGCTTAGTTACGCCACTGATCACGTTATTTCTTAATATACGTGCTTCGACAGAATGCCTAAACATCTCATAGGGATTATCCAGTTTTATACCAGTTTTCGAATCTTTCGTATAATAACTGAGTAGTCTATATATTTGTGCCGCCAAATGGAGTCTCAGTTTTATCCCCTCCTGATCCACATTTACGAGTGCAGCATTAGTTAATCGTATTAATTCCTTGCGGTACAATGTCTTGTGAATTCGGCGCTTGCATAGCAACAGATATATAACTCTTTCAGATGGTTACGCTTGCGGCAAAATTGTAAATTTAGTTGCTACAAAGTATGTACCAATTTCCATGGTACGAGTATTGTGTTTTATTAGAATTTCTTCACATATTTTGCGATATATATATAACAAAATGTAAAATGTAACTCTTTTAGATGGCGTAGCGAGATCGTTGTGACAGACAAGTAAATATATTAAAAGAATAAAAAACACGACTGCCGTTACAGGAAGTGTACTATTGTATTTATAATTTTTTTTTATTACGGATTATCATAAAATATTTATTGTTTATGTATTTATCCATATAGATACATGTATATTCCGGAATGTACTCAGTCAAACCTTTCATTTGACACTAAATACGATATATTTATGTTAATTTATTGGCATTTGGACATTTAGACAACTACTTACTTGATATTTGGAAAGTTAACGTTTAAGGTATCCTATGACATAACGATGACATAATTATTCTAACAACACCACACACTTTTACAACGGTTTAAGCGTTTAGAAGTTATGGTGGAATAAAAATCGGAAAACATACAATATCAACCCTGAACACATTACACTCATGTTTTGTGATTACACTGATCCAGAAAGTACACATGTAATGATAAAACCTTATCGATAAAAACGATAAAAACGAAGAAGCAATTGCTACACGTTCGAGAGTAACGAACTAATTCAGCACAATAACAGAAGCCCGTTTCGATTAGACGTTTAATCAATTGTGTCAATCACATATTCTCCTAATACCGTCAGTACCACATAACGTGATAGCTGGTCGTACTGTTTACTATGGATGGAGTACGTGCTATACCACGTTGTCGGCTATGTCCGTCAAAGTGTTAAGTAGAATACGGCTCGCGAACGACCTTTAAAAGCTTTTAATTCTAATTGCCGGTCAATATTAAGCGGACATAGCGATCGACCTTTAATTCAGTGGAGGTGATGAGGAAGACGGTAGAGGTATAATAAAGGTGAGGTGAAGGTGGAGGGTGACAGCGCGAGCGGGCGCAAGACGATAAGAGCATTTAAGTCGGGTGCTAATTAACGAAGCTGAGTCGGCCGTGTATCAGCTTGCAGTGATCGTGGACCACATGTCGTCTTCGCCCCTCGGCGACGCGACGCGACGCGACTCGTCAAATTGAGGGGAACCGGCGAAATATTTAACCCTGGCACATTAACTGGATAACGTTACCAATTAGCCGGCTATGCGAACCCTGGGCTCTGAGCCGAGCTCAACCCCGCCTCCCGCGAACTATCGATATTTTTTTTTACTATTACTTATTCCTTAATTTTGGATATTATTGCTTAATATTATTTGACATTTTATTTTATTTACCACGATTATTTATTTTCTGTATTCTGTTTCAGTATTATGATTGACGGATTAATAGCAATTTAGAAATTACCAGCTTCTATGGTAGATTAAGGTCCAACCAAGTCTTTGCGATAAATCTAAGGCTGACAAGACAACAATGACCGTTATAACATCTCAAAATGTCAGGCTCGCCCGCAGCGATTGTCAAACTTGAACATCAAAAGGCGTATACCTACTCCAATATTTTGGCCTTGTAATAATGGGAGGAGATAAATATCGATTATTCCAAATTCAGATGCAGTGATAGGCACAGAAGAGACACAGGCCAGAAAGAGTATGAACCATCGGCAAACTTCGCTATTAAATGTCTACAGAAAAAAAATACCAGAGCAACTGCTGTTAATGGTGTTATATTCAGAAATGAAATTGTAACTGCGTCTCGGTATGAGGCGAAACCTGTGATGGAACAATACATACGCGGTGGTTCCTTTGTAGCCCTGTGTATATTTAACCGACTTCCTGGAAATATTGGAGTACACATTTTTGTTTGAAAAATCTTTGTATCGCCTCGGAGAATTCTGGCAGTGAAGTCTCCATTTTAACAGCTTTGTTGACATTAAATCTTGTTTTTTTACAATGATTTTTCTTGTTGATATTATGATACTAACGTAAGCAGAAAATGCTAAGAAGTAGCTGTCACAAGCTTAAGCTTTATTTAAGCATGCATGTTATATGCGAAATAAGGAGTTAGCACATTAGGTTAATAATGTATTGTAGTTAGGTATTTATTATATTTATTATATTTAATAAAATATATTCATTAGATCTGACTACACTGGAACTGTATTTATTTCAATACTCGTTAATGTTAATTTCAATCTTATTTAAAAATTATAATACACCCTTGCGGCAAAGAATAAGGTATGTATTATTCTATTCTATTTTAAGTAGATTTAATTTCTAATGTGGCTTTTGCCTCCGAAACATTCCTAATTTGTAAACCCGCCAGCAGGGGAAGATTTCTCTAAATACTATTTACACTGTCTCGTTTACGAGAGTTTCCTGGAATAATACATACCTGTACAGACACGAGCAAATATTATTGTCACTTTAACCGCTTCAAACCTTTGCCATTTTTAAATTCGAATAGAATTCACAAATTAGGATTTTTTAAAATTCAGTCTAGAAAATTATCAAGTGCCTACGTAATTATTTGTTGGAAAAGCTTTCAATATATTCTATCAAAATCATCCCGTTTTTTATTGCGTACTTTTTTGGGGAATTAGTATCTTTAATCGAGCAGAATTGGATAAGGTTTTATATTGTTTTGATTCTGTTAAATTTACACATCTTTACTTTTCTGGCTATAACCTTCTTTCAGAGTTAATTATTAGCGTTTCAGCACTAATCTATTTTCTTACTTATTTTTTAAATTATTTTTTAACCTCATGGCCTAAAACTGGCTTTAACTCGCTAATCAATGTCTAATGTTAATCCTGGACTAATTAAAGTTCTTCAATATTATCAGTGGTCAACTAGATGTCGGTAATATCATTATGAAACAAAAGCTTAAGTATATCGATTTGAAATTCGTCAATGCAATAGTAGTAAATATAAAGGATTTATTAAAATCTCTACAAAATAAACTCTATTTTTACAAGCTTTTATTTAACCTGCAGTTTTGTCAGTATGTAAGTTTGTTTGGTTCAAATCTTGCAAAGCTGAATTAGAACAACTTACTCTTTTCTCATGAAGTTGAAATTTTACTTGTTGGTCGGTTCCGATGACAATGAATTTTTATGGTGAGCATGACCAGATCCTACATCTAGGATCGGCTCCCGACTGGGCTTCTCTTCCACGGCCAACAGCACAAAAACACAATTTTGTATACGCATTTAATTATGATAGCCCGTTCTAAATTTCATCATGATATGGCTGCAGCACTGGCTGCTGACATGGGTTGGCTCCCGAAGCGAGAACTCATCAACGGTCAACAGCACAGAAACGAAATTTTGTATAAGCGTACAATTATAATAGCCCGTTCTTAGTGTCACCGCGACATGGCTTCTTCGCTCGGGGTTGGCTTTCAACGAGGGAACTCCTCAACGGTCGTAAGCACAGAATCGAAATGTTGTACACGCATTCAATTATGACAGCCCTTTCTGAGTCTCACCGCAATAGGCTGCAACCAGGGTTGGCTTTCAACGAGATGACTCCTCAACGGTCAACAGCACAAACACGAAATTCTGCATAGCATTCAATTATGAAAGCCCGTTCTAAGTTCCACTATGACATGCCTGCTGCACTCAGGTTTGGCTCGGGATAGAGTATTTTAATAAAAGCTTGTTTTAATATGTTTTAAATCGTACATCTAGGTACAGACGTAAGCCTCGTAAGGTGTGTGTCGGGCTTAGTGTTGCATGGGATTGGGATGAACAAATGTTTCCCTCATTTTAATTTAAGTATATTTATTTTAGACCTAGTTTAATCATAGTTGCATTATAAGATATGAAACATAGGATAAATTAAATAGAAATAAACTCCTATTATGATGCAGATAGTAGCTCTCTTTCTAATGTCAACAAATCTTTTTTATTTCTTCGCGTGTTGATACGCTGACAGATCGAAGCCCGCAGAGGGAAACGATCTGCCGCCGCGTGCTTCATAGAAATGACACATCTTAACACCCAATTATCTCCGCAGCCGCATTGAGACACATGACGGTCTACGCAACATTTGACGCCATATGGTCCGTTTCGGTGGCGCTTAGGGTGTTGAACGTTGACATGCCAAGCGCACCCTAATATACCTCATATCGAACCGAGCGTTGACGGAGGGATTCGCCCAAATTATTATTGTCTTTTCCTTGTTTTTCCTAGTTACGACGGCGTTCTATAAATATACGTCCATATATTGTTGAATAGGGACTGGCAAGTAGGGAACTAATAATAAAAGAAAGTTTTCAGTAGGTAGATTCATGTGGGTTGGTTTGTATTGTGGTGAAACTAGAAGAAACTGAGGTTTACTAAAATGAAACTATGTCATTATTTTAATTGTGTATTAGCTTACAATTAGGTCGGAAAATGAAGCCCTAATAACTCATGATATTGTTGCTCCGAACAAAAAAGTAGCATCATACATTTTCGTACTCTTACCCCATGATGTAGGGGTAAGTGTAGCACTACTATAGAGTAAGAGGCGGATAGTTGCCCCACTTTTCAAAAAACCTCTATTTTTTAAAAATATGTAGCTACTAAAAATAATGGAACATATATATCAAAACATATGTCTTTAATCTTTTATTGAAGATTATTTTTGTTAACATAATTGATATTGGTTTTGAGTAAATCGCATTATATTTGACCTCTCAAAAAAGCGATAGTCGCCTGCTGTAGAGGCTAGAAGCCTAATGTTAAAAATGTTTTTATTATGTTTTAATGTTTTAATTATATGTGAATTGATGCGCATGGAATTGTTTGTCTCAGAATAATAATATTTTTAAACGGTCTAAATACTGTTGTGTCTAATGGCTGCAAAGCAGAAGAACCTTGACCAGGGTAAACCAAGTAATACCATATCATTGTTCCGAGCAGTTTCTAGCATATTGACAGAACTTGAGTGCGATAAATGACCATCTAAAATCAGTAACACCTTCCTGGCGGCTTGAGTAGAATAAAATGTTCGGTCAGCCGTTTATAAAAAAAGTCTGAGGAAATCTAATGTAAATAGGGCTACAATAATGAATCATACAATCAATGAATTTGAGGAGTACGTTTTCCAGTAGTATCTTTTTAAATTTTGGTAAAATTCCTAGAAGTAACTGCGGATAGATTATTTATATAGGTAAGCGACGTTTATCTGATGTCCCAGTTGATTGTGACTATAATTTATTGAATTTTACTTTAATATCATTATTGATTAGGGTAATATTAAAGTTATCTAAAGGATGGCTATATGTCACCATTTTAAATATTATTACTATTTTCCTCTTGACTATTTCATTGCTCTAATAACATTAAGTCTAGGAACTATGTATGTGCTTACATATAAGTATTAAGTGTAATATATTATTACACTCAATGGAAATTTATTTAATAATTTACACCTAATAATAGTACACATTTATTACCTGGAATTATCATCCTGTTTTGATATTTCTTGGGGATAATATTGTAATATTATTTAATAAGTGGTAACCTCTTCGAATTACGGAGCGGAAGTTTCTCTTGTTTGTTCTGTTTTTTCTGACGTCTCGTAAATTTCTAATTGCCATTCTTGTCTGTGGAAACAAATTTTTTCTGTAAACGATCTCTGTAAACAATGTTTGTTTCTGTAAATAACTAATCTTCAAAGATTAAATAATATTTACAAATCCAATAGTGATTATACACTGATTCGAGAAGCCTATATGTAAATGTAAAAATTAAAATATATATGATTTTATATGTTAACTGTAATATTGTATCTTATATATGTACTAATTAATTTAGGAACTAAAGTATTGTGAAATAATTTATACACTATTAATCTCATGATAACCTAATTGGCTAATATTTTAGCAGTTTTCTTTTTGTATCCTACGGATGAATACCACACAAAATATCACCCCAATACAGGTTTTGTCTAGTGAGGTGATAAAATCTCGTCGAAGTCTTTTATTTAATGAATTTCTATGGCCTTATTAATTATAATTATATTACTTATATAAAATAAGGGATAAATAAATAATATGAAATAAATAAAAAAAAGTGAAGTTTACTTTCATAATTTATTACCAGTTACGCAGGAGAAAGTGGGGAGGTCTCTTAACTCGGCATAAAGTGCATATAGGGCGATCTGAGGAAATATAATATTTATATCCCTCCACTACGAGCTAATCTATCGCCGGCCAACAGGCTAGAGTTTTTTAATTAAACGATATACCTTTATGTTATTGTGCTAAAGAAATATAAGAACAATTGCCATATTGTTAAGTAAGTACAAATATTGACTAATCCAATAAAGATTTATATGCTGATACGAGAACCCTATATAATTATGTAAATTTAAACATGGAAATGTATGTGACTTTATATGTTAACTGTATTATTTTTATCTTACAATTAATTTAAGAACTAAAGTTTTGTGATATATTGTATACAATACTTACCTCATGATAACCTAATAGCCCAATATTATAGCAGTTTTATTTTTGTACCCCATGGATGAATAATTCACAAAATATCACCCAATACAGGTTTTGCTAGAGAGGTGATAAAATTTCGTCGAATTCGCTCTTTGATTTACTTCCATGGCTTTATTAATTATAGTTATATTATTTATATAAATTAAGGGAAAAATACATAATATGAAATTTAAAAAAAAGTGAATTTGACTTTTATAATTTATTACCAGTTACGCAGGAAAAATTACGTAAGAGAAAGTGGGGAGGTCTTAACTCAGCATAAAGTGCACATAGGGCGAACTCAGAAAATATAATAGTTATATCCCTCCACTATGAGCTAATCTATCGCCAGCCCACAGTCTGGGTTTTTTTTATTTAAACCTTTATGGTAAATATACCTTTATGTTATTGTGTTATGTTAAATATACCTTTATGTTATTGTGCTAAGTTTGTACTTACTTAACAATATTGTTAAGTAAGTACAAACTTAGGTTGTATTATATTAGTTCACAAAGGCATGGTGATAATATTGCTCAAAGTGATATATCACAGCCAATCATTGCTTATTGAATTTTTAGTAATTAATTATATCAAGTAGGTATGCCATGGCTACTGAATTTTCAAAATGTATAGATACTCCATAAAATTAATGTTTTTCCCTACAAACATAATTAGTAAGCTTGTAGCTTTTACAACTTGCATTTAATAGTCAAAGTTTAATCTCCATTTAGGAGAGTTTCTGTTTAATTGTTACAGATTTTAGCCGTATGGAAGTAAACACAAATACGTACCTATTAGGGTTACATTTTGTACATATACTTACCTCATAGACCTAAGATGTTTAGTTATAAATATATAAATCTATGCGGGTGGGTCTCTAGTTAGTGGTTGAATACTGTCAGTTTATGACTTATTAGCTGTTGGGCGTTGTGTTTAGTCCCCTTCGCTGCAATCCTTCTGGGTATCCCTTTCACAAACAATATGATAAATCGCGCATTAAGAGTAAGCGACCAATACCAGGCCCGAACTTGATGGTAAACAGTGATATTTATTTGCTTGGCATGGCCAGTGGCGTTGGTAGTCTGGACATTGGAGAACAATTGATTAATATTAAGATTCATAACAGGTTAAATTTTGATTTCCTACGATTTATTATATAAATATATGACATACGATATTTATCAAATATATGACTTATGATAGTTGACAAATATAGGACGTATGATACAAATCCTGTCAGTTTCTTGAATTCGGTTTTGATCGATAGATACTTATCCTGGATATCTAAAGTTTTATATTTCTCTCATACTAACATATAGTTTGAGACATAAAAACTTGACAGATTAAATTACAATATGGAAAAATACACCAATGGCAAAGCCAACGAAAAAAGGCACGTTATTTTTCTTTCGTATTTTGCACTTTGTAAGATTAAGACCCCGTGTAAGACCTTGTAAGATGTACGATCCCGCACACGCTATGTAAGACCCCGCACACGCCAATAAGAAAACTTTTTAGGGAGTGGAAAAAAACGAATAACTTCGTTCCCGAGAGGTTTTTTAAAATGTGTAAATGAAACAAATTTAAGAAAAATATTAGTTTACTATATTAACAAAGTCTGTCTAAAACTGTCAATGTTTTAAGTTGTTGCGAGGTCACTACTAAGCACGTAAGAAATATCACCGGATAAAATCATCAAGTCATACCTACGAGATTTACTGACAAAACTAAGCAAATTGAGCTTTCGGTATATAAAAAAAAATAATCCGGAGCGGGATTTAACACCAACAACAATAAAAAAACGCAAATTCGAATTAGTTGTGCGTACGAGGCTCACATATAGATCGACGATATAGTTTCAGCCCGATGCTGATATGGCCCACAACCCTTTTGAGACAATAAACTTGTTTGGGATTAATTCCCGATTGGTGTCATCTTAAAATACGATGACAGCCTAATATAAAATAAAAAACAAATTATTTTATTTTTTATTTTTTATTTTTATTTTATTTTTTATTTGTTACAACTTGGTATAGAGTTAACAGTGAGATCGTACAGATATGATTTGTAATTATTTATATAAGTAATAAGAAAATGAATACATCCCATACGATCATTCTAGACGAATGCCAACTAGACCGAACAGCCTGTATCTGGGCATACGAAATATATAGCCTTTGTTTTTTGAGTAGTAGTGACGTTTGAGTAGTACTGACTAATAGACTACTTAGCAATTCATTTGCAATATTTTTCTACATTTAAAAGTTAAAAGGTTTAAACGTTCTAAAAATTGTAGATTTTCTAGATTTAAAGATTTAAAAGACCACTTAAAAGTTGTGCATGACTTTAGACCTCCTGAGGGATAAATGAAAATTCTTCATTTTTTTAATACCAAATTAGGTATATTAATTATGATAATATTTATAATAATTTCGTTATATTAAAGTGATTTCTTTTTTGGTAAATGATTCTGCAATTGCGCGCCCCTGGCTTCTGGTGTAGTTTCAGCATATAACATATTCTACGTTTCTATAGGCTACGACTGCGGAACAGATGTCCATAGGAGTGGCATTGAGAGAGTACCTACACAGTAATTACGTTAGTTTGCGTCTTTTATGACCCCAGCGAATGATAGATAGGGAACTAATATGACAGCAGCTGACCCCTCCACAGCACAGGGCCTAACTTAACACTAGTTCAAAATTAAAACAACGTTATTATTTCAACAATATAATATCTCGTTTGTAGATATTTTTTGTAAATATGGCTAAAGGTTGTTGCGTTATTACCGAATACTGGTGAATGATC
>OX155980.1:19169720-19242220 GCA_944548615.1 Micropterix aruncella
TGGACTTTTTATAACTGCATTATCTCGATCATAACAACTTTTAATAGGTATCATTTGTTTAAGAAATGAATAATCTTTTTTTTTGTAAATATATAGTATTTCCTTTGAACATTTTCAGTCGTCGATATATGATCCCTTCAGCGATATATGCTAATATATCGATTTTTTAGTACAAGAACATTATATAAGTGTCTCACTATCTAATGCTTTATTAATAAACTGGTTGATACATGTTACTATAATAGGGCATTTCCGCAATTTCTTCTTGATGAAGCGACCCACAAAGTGTCGCTCTAGGTTGGTTATAATTAGCGTGAACATTTATTTTCATTAGATTTTCAAATTTATTTATTCCTTCTACTCAATTTAATGGCTTTCTAAACAGTTATAATAATAAAGATTTTCAGGTTCGATTTTCTAGTTCATCATTTTCTACACATAATTTAAATCATTTAACTCTTTAACCAGTAAAGGTATTAAGAAATAACTTAACAATTCAAATATATTCTAATAATAATTACAATAAGCCAATCCAAATTCGTTCCTCGAAAACAGCACTTTCCTTATTGACATATTTTGTATAAAACGACGTATTTTTTTGGGAATGTAAATATTCAAACTATTTGATCGTTTGGTTATCGCACAGCTTTTAATTAATATATTTTGGAAACATATAATGTTTAAACGGCTCTAGTGATTTTGTTAAAAAAAAAACCTTTTTTTTATTTTTTTTTCATAATGAATTTTAAATAAGGGATAGGGACCAATAAAACGACGATTCTGAAAGTAGGTACCTAAACGCGTACCTAAAAACTAATATGACTCTTTACCGCCAGATGTAAAAGTAATTAACCTTTATAAGTAATTATATTCCAGGCGCAATTCAAAATATTATTTTATGGTAGGTACATAAAACTTGTGGGGGTTAATATTAGATTGTCTAGGTGAGTATTTAAGTTAGTACAGACATTGTTAAAGCGCTCTTTGATGTTGAGTTATTCCCCTGTTGATCAATCGGCGATATTAAGGGTGGTGAGTGTGGTGCGATGGCGGTGGCGGTAGCGGCGGCGGCGGCGGCGGTGCGACGCGACCGCCACGGCACGCCCGGCTGGCCTGAGTCGATCGCTCGTTACACGGCCGAACACGTTTTATAATAACGAGTGAGCCAGGCTTGCGGCGGCCATATTGCTTGTCCGGCTGTGGCCGCCGGTGGCGCCATTCGGCCTCACCGCCACGGCGACCAAGGGGGCAGGGGCGCCAAAGGGCCCTCTGTACGTCGCGCCAAACGAGCTGGCGAGCAACGCGCAATGGGACTTGTAGCCTAATCTAAGAGATAGCGGCCAAAAAAACACACTATATTATGTCAAAAATATCCTATATAATAATAATCTTAATAATAAAAACTCTTTCGTGAAAATATCTTTAAAAAATCTCCGATACTAAGGTTTCGCTAGAAATAGCGATGATACGCGTTGTTTTCTGCATTATTTTTTAAAATTTATATATCTCATCTTCCAAGGGTTACGACGCGAAATGGCATGTATTGGGTCCTATGAAGTTGCTTTTTATAAAAGAATTCTGAGGCCAAACACTTTGTATGAAAAATATACCTATATTTGATTAATAGAAATATTGAAACCTATTATCTATGCAGATTTGTCATTTTAATGGGAATTGCTTAATTCCTCTGTTCTAAAACTTTTGTAGACAGGAACCAATGAATGCTTTGAAGGCGTTTTTCACCGACTTTTAAAAGTTGTTTTTTTCATTTGTAAAAAGTTATTAAAATTCTGAAAAAAAACTTTATTGGAGCAAGGTCTAGCTGGTGGGGTGCGATAGAGGTCTACCTCCCGGTGGGCACGAATCCCTCTGGCCCAGACTAGTCCCATTCTACTAGGATGAGAAAGAGTGGGTAAACGTGCCGGTGCACCCTGGAAACTCCGGTTAGCCACAACAGGGAGAGAACCCTGAAGTTGATGACTTGGAGGCCAAAAGACCTCCACCCTAAGCCAAGGTGTTACCTGTACCGTGCCAACAGCTGCGTGGCTGAGGGAGAGCTCAGTATCTAACGGCGGCTTTCTGAAATCAGGGCGAATCGGGAAGTAGAAAAGCCTTTTGACCGACAAAAGGCTCTGTTGGTTTTTTGACGACCCTTTCCTGACTACTCGTGGGAACAAATATGGACAAAATAAAAGATAAAAATTCCCCTCAAAACTCCAAAGAGCCAAAAGAGCAACATGGAAAAGTTTCTTCGTGAACATAGTGGAAACGCCTCAAGGAGCCAGAGTATATAAATTGCTCGCAAAGGACAAACCTGACAAAATTGATCTTCTGAAAAAACCAAACGGAACCTTTACAACCAATAAAAACGAAACCTTGGAGAAATTAATTACGACCCACTTCCCAGGTACTGTGAGAACTAGCAACGCCGTCACTAATTCATACAGACCTCGAAACGAGGACTGGAGTAGGGCTGCTAGAATCATAAGACCCGATCAAGTTAAATGGGCCGTAAAATCTTTCGAACCATACAAATCATGCGGGGACGACGGAATCATGCCCGTGCTTATGCAACAGGGTATTGACATTCTAACCCCATATCTGGTTAAAATCTTCAGAGCAAGCTATGCCTGGGGACATATACCAGAAGAATGGACCAAGGTCAAAGTGCTATTCATACTTAAGGCTGGCAGGAAGGACTACGTTCTGTCAAAGTCCTTCAGGCCAATTAGCCTCACATCCTTTCTACCGAAAGCAACGGAAAAGATACTGGATAGCTATATCAGGTAAAAATCTTAACGGTCAACCCTATTAGCTATAACCAACACGCCTACCGCAGAGGCAAATCCACGGAAACCGCTCTGTTCTACATACCTAGTAGACAGAGTGGAAAAGGCGTTGGAAGACAAACAAATCGCATTATGCGCATGTTTAGACATTGAGGGCGCCTTTGACAAAACACCAATTACATCACTGATGAAGGGGCTAGAGTCAAAACAAGTTGAAAACACTACAACCAGATGTATGAACGCGATGCTCTCAAACCGCACGGCCAAGGTAGATCTTCACAATACAAACCTTGAAGTTTCCACCACAAGAGGCTGTCCACAGGGAGGCGTACTCTCGCCCCTACTACGGACTCTTGCAATAGATCAACTCCTGCATAGGAAAGCAGAGGCCAGGATAAACACACAGCGTTATGCTGATCACCTAGTAGTGATTATCGGGGCTTGCACACATGATGCAAAGAGCGTTAACAATGGTTGGCAATTGGTGCAGAGAGAACGAATTATTGGTCAACGCCGATAAGACCGTCCTCGTGCCATTTACCAACAAACGTCAACTAGGTGGACTAAAAATACCAATCCTAAACCACAGGCAGATTCCTTTCTCCAATGAAGTAAAGTATTTGGGTGTCACGCTCGACCAGAGACTCACCTGTAACAGCCACCTAGACAGAACAATTCAAAAAGCTAAAAGTGCTTTGGTTATAAGCAGAAGACTGGCAGGGAAAAATTGAGGCTTTACCCCCAAGATCTTTCACTGGCTATACACTGCCATTGTCAGGCCAATAATCACGTACGCCTCGGTGGTATGGTGCAACAAAGCCAACCAGAAAACTGTGATTACCAAACTAAACAATATCCAAAGGACCGCGTGCCTAATGACTACTGGCGCAATGTCCTCCACTCCTGGAGCAGCTCTAGATGCACTGCTGAACTTACCGCCCCTACACATTCACTTGCAACAGGTGGCGAAAACCAGCATGTACAGGTAGTCTGCCCGGGAGAAGGTAAACTGGATCTCACAAGCACTATGATCAGTTCTTGACTCGGTTAGTGAAATCCCAACCATCAACATGGTATCAGACATCATGCTTCCACTCCTAAGCTTTGGAAAACTTTTTACAGTGGATCTGCCGCCCAGGGATGACTGGCTAAATGGCAAACGGCACTGGGAGACCGGTAGCCTTAAATGGTATACTGATGGGTAAAAATCGGAACTGGACGTAGGCTGCGTAGACTTCTAGAGAAATGTAAACTTGGGGAAATACGCCTCCATATTTTAAGGGGGGTTATACGCCATTATTGAATGTGCGGATATCAACCTCCATAAGAACTACTCTATCCACCGTAACTATATTCACCCGGATAGCAAGGCAGCTCTTATGTGACTAGCCTCGAATTATATTAATTTAAAGCTAGTGGAAAACTGCGGATCACTACTGAATTCCCTGGGCGAAAAGAACAGGGTAATGCTAAGATGGGTTCCTGGCCATGCATGAATCGAGGGCCCGTTGATGCGTAGAAGATACACCCACTTGGGTGGTCATTACCTCCAACCTGAAGAGGTAAAACAATCTGGCGGCAAAAAATTTTGCGGTTCTTAAATGACACGAGGCTTAGCGCAGTACTTTAGTAGGTGACGAACACAATAGATCAGCAATGGTCGCAGTGCTACAAGGCTCATAAAGACCGTAGAAAAGCCTCACATAACAAATAAGGTCTGGCGGGTGATCAAGTACGGTGGGTGACCAAGAGTCTCCAGCCGCAACTCCTGCTTCTTTGCACTTTACGACTATTTGCATTGAAATCTGTGGTTCTGCGTTGTCATGGAGAAGCAGTGGCGATAAGCGATTGACCAATCACAAGATACTCTGTCATTATTTGTACTTATTAACAGTTCATATTTACGGAAACTGTAGAGCCAGTCTGCAAGAAGCTGTAATAAAAAACACCGGCACAGGATCTCATAATTAAAAATAATGCATATTTTCAACTTTACCATGGTTGCACAAACGATAATATTTCAGCAAAAACAAAAGACGGAATAACAAATAAACAGCTGACTCTTCAAAAAAAATAACATGGAATTTAATTAAAATTTATTTGAATTTGAAACTCAAACCCAAGTTATCCAAGTTCAAAATGGCCAGTGTGGACAACAGTAATTACATAGGTAAGGACCTAATATATTCTAAAAATAGACCACCGTCCTTTGCTAAGTATGTTCCACTCGTGTGTTTGTGGTCTTAATTTCTCGAGCAGAGAAGGGTTCAAGTCTCGAAATTCACTCTTTATGATCAAAAGATCTATCACAACACCAAAATTGACTGGGTTACACAAGTAATTTGCATCGTCGTATATATTTTGAGGTATTGTAAAATGTCAGCTGAGCAGATAAAATATTACCGTAGTGGAGCTATTTTACAAACCCAAATTACCCACCCACCCGTATTGCTACCTGGCAATATTTAACGACATTTATTGATATGACATCGATAAGCACATAACAGATTTACATAAGATACAAGAATATAAAAAAAAATACTAAAAAAGTAAAATGAAAATACTAATTTATGCCAAGGAAATAATATTACTGATTACCTTCATCTGATATAGGTAGTATTTTTAACTTTGAGCTTTAAAAGAAAATGAGTCTCTTATCTTAAGCGGGAGACCATTCCAAATCCTTGCAGCATACACAATTAAAGGATAAGAAGAAAAGTTCGTCCTTTAGGTAGAGATTTTCAAAAGATTGCCAGAACCCGAAAGAAGCTGTTAGTCAGTGGGAAGACAATGTCCCAAATAGGTATAAAATGTAGAAGACGATAAAAAAGCAGAAGACGGTGAAGACAATAAGAACGCGAAAAAGAAGCAAAAGTATGTGATCATTTCTTCTTCCACTTCAATTGAACCCTAATTTCAGACACATAGTGAAATTTTCGTAAACCGAAGATGAATTGTATGCAGACATTTTGCAAATGTTCGAGTTAATCCAGCAGTTCTTCAGTTTAACGGGCTGGAGTGTCGTTTTGCCCAATTTTGATAGCAATTTACGGATCCCATGCTAGTATTTCTGGATGTCTTGGGGCTAAAGAAAAATATTTGACCGAGTTCCACGCAGTAAACAGATGTGGCACAAAATGTTAGAACACCAACATTAAAATTTTGAAAACATGTACTGTATTAGTTCGAAAGTGAATGGACCACCCGGTACATCGATACTGAGTTTCGCCCAGCTATTATTCTGATCTATACCTGATCAAATAAGCATCCATCGAACCTGACGTGTGGCTCTCACTAGGTAACGGGTACAAGACTGTAGTTACAGCCAACTTTGGATGGTAATGTGAAATTTGGAATAACACGTAAATGTTACTTTTATTTTGTATCTTGAATAGAGTAACTGAAATGATGTGGTATATCATAGATAAAATTACAAAATATTTTCAAAGCAGCAATGAGCAAACCTACGCAGCATTTGGAAAAGGGGTAATTATTACCTATTTCTCTGAAAAAAATATATTGCGGAAATAAGAATAAGATAAGAATATGATTTGGGCCTCATAAAACGGTGTTAATAGAAGGGAATGGAGATAAAATATTAATTTACAAAACTACCTACGATTAATTACGCGCCGCGCCGGTTACACGCCAAAACGCCGCCGCCGGTGATATTTTATCCATCGTCGCAGCCGAAAAATCGGGCGATGGCACACATGACTAGGATGCTATGGCTGCCACTGCTGCCTGTTTACTCCAAATTGCTATTAAAGAGATTGCCACACCCACGTGTTAGGGTCGGCCGAACTCACAGGTTAACCGGAACTATCCGGCAGCCTCCAAGCAGAAGTGCGAGCCCTGGTAGGACTCTGTTCCTGCGGACAAGTTTTTCTGGGAGTCGTAGTTCGAGCGCTCCTGGACGGTTTGCGCACCGTGTGGCGTTAGCCAATCGAATGTGTATTCCGACAGATAGCCGGGAGAGTCTGGCAAAGGCTTTGTTTCCTATAGAGCGGGCGTGGTTGTTAACCTTGTGGCAGCCGCTCTTGAAACGACCATTCGGCTCCCGGATACCGGTTAAGCAGCCGGGCAGAGGACGCCGTGGTCTGCGATAGATTCGGTAGATACCGAATCACCGCTACACAAGGCAGAGGACCGCGCAAGCGACTTCGAACCCGTAATTAGTGCGGAGGTCGTAGAAATCTGGCTGTAACTGAAAGTAAGGGCGGGAGTGTCTGCGCGCTGGTTCAAAGCCCGGTTTCCCGCTGTAAGGCATTGGCTTTTTACGTGCGAGTGGCGTAACTAGACAGTGAACTATTTTCGTCCAAAGTTTTATACTCTTATCACGGGAAACAGAACGTTTAAATATCGTTTAAACTTCCTGAGGTGACAGATTCGCCAGTTGTAGTTGACAGCTCCAGTTGTCTACTCCATATGCTTGCTAATACTGCCCTCCAGAGCTGTATCATTTATGATTGACATGCAGATATTGACAAGTGGTCGGACGCGCACTGTACAGGCGTCACATGATTGCGGGCGATTGTCTTGAGAAGGCGGCGCGTCGTGTTGCGTGCATGTTAAAAGTTACGCCTACCCTCGCCGCGCCGCTCCTAGCTTATAGTTCCTCGAGCCCCCACCACCAGCCACCTCTCTCGCTCCCTCCCTCCGACACTCTCTCCTTCTCTCACTCTCTCGATGTCGAGTCGATTTGTTACGGACACCGTACCTAATGAATAGACATGTAATGTCTATCACACATTAACCCCATAAATTATTGAATCGTCAGAAGCCCATTTATCTAATAATAGAAATAAGTTACATTTATTTGCAGTGAAACAGAAATTACAGAGAAGTAAATCGTGCATCTACAGTTTGTTAAAATAGAACTGAAACCCTAATAATTATTACTAAAATATTAAATTAGGCATGTACTTAATATAAACACTGCAAGTAAGTTCTCAGCACTCAGAAAACAATCCTGATATTTAGGAGACATCTCACATGCTCTCTCGCAGCGAGTTATTTAATACCTCTATACAGATGTTATAGAAGACAGATTTATATATAACTTGTCGATGTGACGCTTCAAGTTAAGATTCTGTTCTATACACACGTATAGAACAGAATCTACGTATATACACACGTAAATACAAGTCGAAATTTCGGAGTCTAGGAAAGCCTCTCTGATCAAGGCGAATAGAGGATTAAGTCATTGATTTCCTAATAGCAGTGTTTGTGCAGGGTGATGTCATTCCACGAAGAGAATGTCAAATTCAGACTTTTTCTCCCATGGCATATAAAGGACGCAAAAATTACCTGTATAGGTTACAAATCATAGACAAACCGTGACCGACTCACCTAACCGTCTTTCCGCATTGCCTCTAACGAAGTACATTCCTGTTAATTTTTCCTGATGAGTTAGGGTTTAAACCTTATACACTGCTGCCTTTTTGATCAGTATTCGTTCATATTTAAGAGCGCAATACTTACTACTAAGTATTGCAATCAACATTTTATTAATTCATTCATCCAAATTGAAATTTAGATATTGCTATCAGAACTAATATAACGAATTTAGATCGAAGTTTTTTCTCCGGTTAAGGACGCTGTTCTTTTTATTTACTTTCTTTTATGAAACATTATATTAAAAATATTATTAAACGTATAATAAAACATTATATTAAAATTATATTAAACATTTTCTCTATATTTTTAAGCTATTGCATAGCTTTTATCGCGGGCCTAGTAGGCCAGCGCGGCGACCGAATGAAGAAATTTCTTAACGAAAATTAATGATTTTAAACTGATAATTACGTCTAAACGAGTACTGGTTACGATTCAAAAAAAATATATGTAAAACAAGAACATTTTCCTAATATTATTAGCTTTGAATATTTTAAATTTTGTTTATATTACATAGTGTAATTAATTTGTGAAATTAGGTCTAATCGAACACAAAAACGACTACTACGCAAATACTATCTGGCGTAATATTATGAAACCTGCACCATTTTAAAGATAATTTAATTATATATCTTTTTATCTACGATTTTTTTCGAATAATCCGTTTTTTTGCTTTATTGAATAAAAAATTCGTGCGCGGCGTTCTATCGAAAGACGTTTAAATTATTTCGAATCATTTGCTACCGCAGCCGCAAATGATTCGGAATAATGTCAACGTTTTCCGATAGAGCGCTGTTATGTGATATCAGAAAAAAAAAATAATTATGCTAAATAAATAAATAATAAATGCTATGCAATTGCTTTATCGCGGCAGTCCCCGAGTGCCACACGTATTTTTTTTTAATATATTTTTTTTATACAATAATCACTGGAAGAATATATATTCCTTGGGAGATTTGTTTCTTGTATTTTTGTATTGTAGTCTCCCTCGAATCCTATTTAAGCTTCAAATAAACATATTAAATATTAAGTAGAGAATGGGAGGTAGATACCGACCACCAGATCTAATTTTGGAGAAAAAAAATGTCCACATATCAGTCTGAGCATTGGTGTCCTTAGCTTTAACTGGGACCTTCGAAATTAAGATGAGTGTCGCTCGGCCGGAATTCTGCGCTTATACACCGCTATTCCATATATGTTGGAAGATGGATCCTAAATATTGCAGAAGGTGTTATGAATGACGTTATTATTCCTGATTAAATGAAAAAAACGCGTGTTTCTTCTTTTGTTTTCTGACAATAATTACTAGTAATCTAGGCAACAATCGTCGATTAATTGTATCGTAATCGATTGCATCACTAGTTAATAGCTATAAACAGTTCTTAATTATCATACTCCAATAAAATCGATAAAAGATTTTTTTTATGTAAAAAAAACATCCACGCTTTCGGCTGCGTATGGTTAATCAATCAATTTTCAATTTCTTGTCAACTCTCAAGCAAGTAAAATAATATTTAATGCTTTATTTGTATTTTTACCAAAGCTACTCTATTGATAACAAGGGCAAAGGAGTTTTACATGGAAACAAATTTAATCATTATACTTAGTACCAATTCTGCACATGCTTTAATTATATTCTAAATTATTGAAATATTTTTTTTAATAAAAATGTAAACCAAAAATAAATTTATCTCATTCCCCAATATATTTTCTTTGAGACGTAAAATTCATAAATAAAAAAATAAAAAAACCGCAAAAAAATATTTAACGTAAATAAGCAGACTTTACCTGAAATATTGGGCATTAGGAATTCCTCGAATATATGAATATTTCACCTATTTTCTAGATGATTATTTTATCTAAAATAAGTATACTTTCTACATCAGATTGTTGTAATTTCCTAGTGGTTCCATATTTTTTATGAAATCTTCATTCCACTTGGTTGAACCTCTTTCCGTTTGACGAAATCAACGAATATTATAAAAAAAGAGCATTTATTTCAAAGTATATGCTTAAATAGACAAAACTGCCAGTGCACTATTCTTCTAGAAGATTTTGGTCTACCAAAACGAGTTAAGTAAGTTTCCTTTCAATTATATTCTTTGATACATAGCAAAGAATTGAATTTTTTTATATAAAGTTAGCAGAAATATACCACTGGCGATTTTAAGAAGAATTGACCGAAATGGCACAGCTTTTTGCGATTGCTCCACATATAGGTGTGCATGCATGCAGCATACACCTGACGAAGGCAGATTTTTGGAATGGCTGCGCTCCGGGCGCACGAGGCGATAGTATGCCCAGTACATAGACTTACAAATGTCGCCCTGTGTTTATTGAATATTTAAGTGTCGTTTGCACGGCATTCCGCCTTTTTCCAGCCGGTGGAAACAAAGGAAAATTAAACACGCCCAAGGGGAAAAACCATCAGGGGTCGTCGAGGTTTCTGGCGGAGGAGGGGTGGGGTGGAGGTCGGGAAGTTTGGGGGAGGGGTGGGGGGAGGGGTTGAAGGGCGAGGCTGTTGTGCTGCGTGTGTCAACACGGGCTGAGCGACTAACTGCTCTGCGGCATGTAAAGCCTGCGGGAGTGACTTATGTAGGTACGTAGCCGCCGCGCTTCGGGGTCACCCTCAAATCGGGTCGAATGAAGAGTTTACGCGCAAATCGACCCTCTTTCTGAATGAACCACTCAAGTTGCGGCAACGAGTAAGTAAACGGTATTCTCTAGTTGTGCACGAAGTAAATCATACTATCAGCTGTAATGGACATCTCTATATGCCTTTTCGTGGAATTGAGGCTGTAAGCGAATTATTCCCAAATAATGTGATTTCTTGTAGAGGCACCATTAACTGGCCTCCCAGGAGCCCCGATCTCAATCCACTCGACTAGGTATTTCTTTTGGGAATATCTAAAGAGTAGGGTATACGAAAAGAAACCAACGAATCTGAAGCAATTAAAGCAGAATATGATAGCATAAATGGCGGCAGTCTCGAGAGCAATGTTCCAACGTGTTGTTAACAACCTTCGTTTGAGGCTAGAGGAGTGCCAGCAGCATAAATGCATTTACTTTTTCCTGCCGGTTTAAATGAGTAACAAAGTTAAGTCTTTTTTTTATTTCTATTTATTTTAAACATCCTGAAAGTAATTATAAAGTCTAGAAGTTTTAAAACTGATGTGGTTTTGTGCAGATCTAGGTCTTTTTTTTTAATTACACGTTTCCCTGACGCGCAACCTCTCGTTAGAATTTTGTGGTCAGTAATGTTATTTGTGTGTACATTGCTGAGGTAGTTAAATTGGGTCTCTTTTGCATAAATTTGCCAAATATCTAAAAGTCTCTGCTCCTTATATATGTCGTTTGATGGATATCTATGTGGCAATCTAGCCTTGATTCTCAGGAGAGATTTCTGCGATTTAACACACGGATCTAGCGCCGAGCGTGTAATAATACCTCTCCATCCTAATATACATTATGCAATCAGGCTTTAGATTAACGCTTGGTAGACATTGATAATGTTTTTATTGGCAGTTCATTTTATAGGGTATTAGAAGAAAAAATCGTTTTCAAGATTATACCCACAGTAATAAGAATGTGATGACCCCACTTTAGGTTAATGTCAAAGGTTATAAGCCCAGGTTTAAGACCCAGCCAGATTAAACATGAATGTCTAATTGACATTCGTGTTTTATTATTGGGCAATTACAGAGCACGGTTATCGGAGGAATTATCTGATACAATTTGTTTGATTCCTATTCTGCGAAATAATTTCTTGTCAGTGATTGAAAATGCCATGTAATAAATTTTATCGCTATTTGACATTAGAATGTTGGTTATAATCCAGAAATTTATATTTGCAAGACGCATTAGAAGTAGTGGTATAACAGTAACAATGGTGTGACTGTTATAACACTACTTCTAATGCGTCTTGCAAATATAAATTTCTGGATGTTCTGTCCTTATAATATTATATAGATATATTTTTATCACACGATTATATACATACATTTTTAACATCAGCACAAATGCTGAAATACATCAAGCGCTCTATAATCTATTTATTAAGACGTTGGTTATCTTCCTAGAATGCAGCTGTATCTTTGACAATTGTATGAGGCGTTATTATCGACCATTATGTAAGTATGTACTTTCTGACCTATCCGTTAAATTTCGATTTATAAGAAGCACGTATGAATAGCTTTTTTTACTGCTAATAACTACTCCGATATTTTTCTCCTCAGTTGCAATAATGACACGGGAGCCTCCATTTTACAATGCATTATGATCGATCGTAATGGTACAATCGATCATAATGCATTGTAAAATGGAGCATCGATGTATTTCAGCATTCAGCAAATGTGCAATCGATGTATTTCAGCATTTGTGCTGATGTTAAAAATGTATGTATATAATCGTATGATAAAAATATATCTATATAATATTATAAGGACAGAACATCCAGAATGTTCAAAATGTTTACCTAAGAGATTGACATTCCATTCAAACTTCTCTCGACTTATTTACAGCTTAGGCCTTCTCCCAAGCGGAGCCAGCTAGTCGAATTTTCATCGAAAATAGAAACAATCATCCAAATTGTTCACATTTTCACGTTATCGCAAAGCTCCCACATTTCGGAATATTCCGGCCTTAATGACTATTAATGAAAGAAACATTTGTTTGACTTTGGGCAATAAAATGCGACCATACCAGCGCATATTTAGATTTGGATATGTACATTTCTATGCTAATAAAAATGCTCTAGTTGGTGGTTAATGGTTAATATTAAAATATGTAGTAGCAATGAACTATTATGGATATTTCAGAATTGGAAGCGTTTCTTTTGCCGTGATAGTGCCCAGCCCTGGCAGCAGTTCAACTAATTCACCACTGAGAGCCACCTTTTAAAAAGAATTATTTTAGGTGGTTGAGGTAATAGGATAACATAATATTATTATAGAGAAGATGCCGGAGAAACGTAAATTGACTCACCTTGTGAAAAATTAGTTTACCTTGTGGCGATTTGAAGATGTTGATGTTGTAGTGCTGTTGTGATGACTTATTGTGGGTAAAATTATTTCATTAGTAGTAGAAACAGTATTGCATAATATGCAATACTGTTTCTACCACTAATGAAATTTGTTGCGAAGCTTTTTATGACTGGCGCATTGAAAACCGTCCCTTGGCAAGGGCCTTAATAACTGATTCATTTTTCTTCTTCCTTCATCTAGCATGAGGAATAGAAATTAAAATTGAAACGTAAGTGTATGTTAGTAGGCTGACACAAACGGCCTAACCAAACCACCACCCTGCAACGTTGTTCAAAATCCCATCGCGAGTCTAAAATGACTACCGCGCAACCATCGAGTTCTCTCCGTCCACCGATCACATAAATCTACTTCTAATTGGTTGATAAATTGAGGCGAAACAAAAAATCTAAATTGTGCCCATTGTTCCTGAGAGAGTCGCGAACTGCGTCGCCGCATAGTGGTCCTCCTCTTCTAAAAACTCGGCTCATTTTACTGGGAATTCTCAATCTTTTATATGTAAGGATCCCCTCGAGCGGTTTTATTTGGTCCGTGCTCGTGTCTCTTTTTTAATCTTAATACCTTTGCTGCGCATGGCGGTGCCAAAACGTTTCGTCGCGCTCGGGTGACCAACAAGTCACTAAATTGCTGCAGTTATATTAAAACATATAAAGAACTGAAATATATTTTCCTAAAAAATTAAAAATTGCCAAAGTAATTCCAATACTTAAAGGGGGAGATAAGCAGGACTTCAATAACTATCGACCTATCTCCATTTTAAACACGATCTCCAAAATCTTCGAGAAAGTTGCAAAGGCGAGACCCTATAAATTTTTAATTGAAAATAAAATACTCTCAGACAATCAGTTCGGTTTTAGGGAAGGTTTAGGGACAACAGACGCTATAGCTGCCTTAACTGAATTTATAGTCGAAATGGTGGATAAAGGAGACAAGTGTCTAGGAGTTTTCCTTGACCTTGCAAAGGCTTTTGACTCCGTTCCTCATAATATATTATTATGCAAACTGAGCAGTGTAGGAATTAACTATACAAGTCTTAAATGGTTTGATAGTTACCTATCCAACAGGGTACAAAGTGTCACCATCCAGGGTCTCCAGAGTAAAAGCCAGCATCTCACGTATGGTATGCCACAGGGTAGCGTTTTGGGACCCATTTTATTCCTCGTCTACATAAATGACCTGTCAGTTACCAGTAGGTAAAATCATCACATATGCCGATGACACTGTTATACTATTCAAGGGTTCAAACTGGGATTACACATTTGAGAAAGCAAACGAGGGCATGGAAATTGTTAAAAATTGGCTAGGAAACTTTATGTTGACGCTTAATGTTGGCAAAACCAAATACATGCCATTTAGTATAACAACCAGAGGTCAACCCACTACTAATAAAACTACTGTAATACACGAGTGCGATAGCGTAGAGTCTTGTAACTGTCAGCCTATACAAAGAGAAATATCTTGGAAATATCTAGGCACCACTCTAGATTGCTTTCTCCGTTGGGATTCTCATATACATAACGTGGCTACGAAGGTGCGAATCCTTGGATATGTTTTCAAAGAACTGAGGAATATTATGGATTCCAAAACACTAAAAACTGTTTATTATGCTTTATGTGAATCGCTTATTACTTACGGCATAATAGGATGGGGTGGATGTGGTAAAACCCTGCTAGAGCCATTGCAAGTTGCGCAGAAATTTATATTAAAAATTATTCTACGTAGACCATATCGCCATCCCACTAATGAACTTTATAAGGAAGCTAAAGTTCTTGACTGTCGGCAACTTTTTCTAAAAACTTCCCTCTTAAGGCTATTTTTGGACAGTAACTCAAATTTAGGAATAATTCAGAACCGGCGACCAACGAGACAAGTTTTAGAAAATAGCTTAATAATACCCAGAAGGAAAACATCATTTGGACAAAGACATTACTCTTTCATTGCGCCGAGATTTTACAATCTGATCAATATGGAAATAAAAATGAATTTGACATTTAGGGAATTCAAAAATAAATTAAAGAAATGGTTATCGAATCATGACAGACTAACCATACATCAAATGTTAGAAATAATAGTATAATAAAACTTAGGTGCACAAATTATTAACATATTTTTAAACATATATGTTAAGTATATTTTAACATTTTTTAATACCAAAAATTATTTCACTTTGACAATGAAGTATACTTTTTAGACTAAGTAATTTTATATTAATAAATATTAATGACTGTTTCTTTCTTTTCTCACATATAACTTTATTTATTTTATTTAATCGAATTTTATATGATATTTATTGCCGATTAAATAATGGAATTGCATTTTATTTATTATATTATCTTTTAATATTTTTTTATTTTTTCTTATTAATATTTTTTTTTATTTTATTCTGAAGACCACATTTTAGGGCAATTTAGTGTCATTAGCTTTTTACTAAAACTTGTATATTTATAAGCAATCAAGCAAACTTGATTGTAATATTGGAGTCCTGTCCACCCTAGAACGGGCTAGTCCCAGTTGGGTGACAGAAACAAATAAGCAAAAGGTTAAGGTTTTGTCATTCGGTTCCTGTTATTTTTTATAAGCTAATCAATGTTTCATAGTAATTAATTCTTAAATAAATAAATAAATAAAAATATTACTACAATTTAAGAAGAAGATTCATGGACTAAGTAACTTTTGTGCGTTTGCTCTTGTTAACGACCAACCATACATCAGACTAACCGACTAACAGACTAACAGACTAACCATACATCAAATGTTAGACATGTTAAACTGTTAAACATTATGTTGGAAAGAGAACGACACGAAATAGTTTGCTTATAACTATTTACTAACAAATACTAATGAAATCGCATTTAATTTCATCTTGTTTTTACTGTCCAGGATTCACCTATGTATATTTTACCTTTATTTATTTAACGATAACTTCTAAACGCTCAAACTGTTTTAGAAATATGTGGTACTAGTTGCGCCCAGCGGTTTCACCCGCGTGGTGATGGAAAATTGTGATAATGATGATAGAAAACCATATATCTTTATAAATTATAGCCTGTTATTCTGATATGTAAGCTATATTATTGTAAAGTTTCATCAAAATCCATTCAGTAGTTTTTGTGTGAAAGAGTAACAAACATCCATACATACATACAAACTTTCGCGTTTATAATATTAGTAGGATTATTAGAATCGTTATGTAATTCAGAGTCATAGAGTAATCTATCTATCCAAATCGTGTTTATTATCAAATAAAAGGCCAGATTGATAACATTTGAAAAGTATATATATATATATGGATAAATACAATATAAATTTCACTTTTGTAACGACAGTCGTGTTTTTTATTCCTTTTAATATATTTGCTTATTAAAAATTTAAAGATAATAGTTTTTTTCTAGAAGAGATACAACATTCACCCTGATTATTATATAGGATCTATCTACATCGCGGTCACCCTATAAATGAATGGATGGAAAAACCGATAATGTCGGCGCAGCGCCACGGCGATACGATCCGAAACAAGCGAGCTACGTATATCTCTGCATATCAAGCCGAAATCTACTAAGACAAAGCGACACCGTATTGTCTCCTAAAAATGCCAATGAAGGCTTTTTTGGTTGGAAGGACGCCGTCCGTGGCGCGGCCCTCACTCGCGGCGTCACACGATACTTATAAGGGTCCTTTTTGACTCTTTTGGTCGCTTTTGGTCCTCGGCGGCGTCCCTTCCGTTTGGCTTCCCTCCGAATCACAACCATAATTAATTATCGTGAGGACAGATCCGATAAGAGGGAACTTCTTGTCGCTACCTCTCGCTCATTGATAAAACCCACACGTTTAAGTTCCAATAAATTTTACAGTGCCTCGCCACCGTGTCAATACAGTTTAACAGCAAAAATAATGGATGCCTCTTTAGGCATCGTTGGGTTTTTCAGTACCTATAATGGCATCAGCTTAGCAACTGGAGCTATCAACTACAAAGGGCGAACTCGTCCCTTCAGGTAGTTTTAACGATATTTGATCGTTCTCTCTCCCGTGAGGTGAGGATAGAAGACTTGGGACGAAAACAGTCCACTGTCTAGTTACGCCACTCGCCCTTAAGAAGCCAAACCCTTACCGCGTGAAACCTTACTTGCACCCTTACTTCCAGTTACAGCTAGATTTCTCCGGCCTCCCGACTGGTTACGGCTTCGAGGTCGCTTGCGCGGTCCTCTCCCTTGTGTAGCGGTGAGTCGGTGTCTACCAAATCTATCGCGGACCACGACGTCCTTTGCCCGACTATTCACTCGATGTCGGGTAGCCGAAAGATTTCAAAAGCGGCTGCCACAAAGTAAACAACAGCCCCGCTATATAGGAAACAAAGTCATTTTCAGACTCCCCGGACTGTCTGTCGGTTGGCTAACCCCACGGTGCGCAAACCGTCCAGGAGCGCCTGAACCGATTCCCAGGAGAACTGACCCGCAGACACAGAGTCCTACCTGGGCTCGCACTTCTACTTGGAGGCTGCCAGATGGGTGTTGACCTATGAGTTAGGCCGACCCTAACGCATGGGTCATAATGACTCAACTGCACTGGGCCTATTAGCTCCCACTCAGGCATCAGCTTAGCACTCGGATCTGTCACGTTTCCGTATTCGGCCTTGTCATATGTATTTAAGAGCGTCAAGCCCAATGATATTGGAAGCTGCTTTGCCGGCCCCTTTATAGATTGACAATAGCCTTTTGTTTAGTCGAGGCCTATACCACAGTATACCGTCTGGTATACTGTGCCCATACTGTCACGTTTAACGGCCGAATTAAGTCGATTAGTGAGATCGCGCGGATGATAAAAATGAACGATCAAATCGATTTTGTCTAGTTTGTTAGAGGTTGAAATGAAAATTTATTATATTCTTTTTTTAAATAATTTGCTGCATTCACGAAGTATTATTTTTTTTAATATTTTTGATTGTAATTTTTAAATTTAATTTGTATTTTAATTTAGTTTGAAACTAAAATCAGAATTACGCTTTTTCATTTTCTTTTTTTTTAATATATGTAGGTATATATGTAACTTCATAATACCAAACGAATTTCCAATATACCTAAATGATTTTTACGGTTCCGTACCAAAGCGCATAAACGAAACCCTAATATGTTACAATTCCATTAACTGTTCGTCGGTCTGTCTATATAGGTCACTATCGATTATTACCGTCAGTTTTAAAACTATTATTATAAAATTCGGCATAGTTATAGAATGTAGTTGGCCGCATCTAGCACAAAAGGCATTTTTTTTTTATAATATTGCTGTCGAATTTTTCTTTTTACTTGTAATGTTGATTTATTGCTTTAAGAAATTTATTATTGTTGTGGAAATTTAATTTTCTGGTGTGACGTTTACATCCGAAAATTTGAGAATGTTTTCCATTCAAAAATATGTATGACAAAAAGTTGCTGGGTTGCTGTCAGCCAGCCATGAAATCAAATTAATAAAAGGTTTATATGCTCATTTTATTGAAAGAAAGCTTTCGTTCCGGTTTGAGAGTCTAAATTTATGCCATAGGTGTTAATTAAAATCGGTATACGTTTAGTATAACATACTAATATAATATACTAATACTAATATAATATACTTTATTTTATAGTTCTCCAAATTATTTTCATCATTTTTTTGAAAATTAAATTGGAATTTTTGTTATGGTATTTTTACTAAGAATTTCAAGTATTTTTTTTTACTAATACATCTCACTAGTCCAGTAATTTATCTCACTAGTCGATAGATCAAAAAGTACATATCATTTGCCAGCGGCGGCGACCGCTATGCATCCTATAAAGGGAGAGCCGCGGGCTGCCCTTCTTAGCTCGTTGGTTTAGGCCAATATAGTCAACCGATAAAAAAACACAGAAACGCAAATTTTTATACCAAACTACCTACTTCTTAGGTACTTTTTAATATTTGTTATACCGACAATAATATGGAGGAGTAGTTGATTTTTTAATTTAATATTTAGTAACACGTATATATTTTATATACGAGTATATACCAGTAAGTTAAACTTACACATGCCTGCATATAGTAAATATTTGCTCTGCGGAAATATGATTATTTGACGGTCTTTCGGCAAAAACGTTAATAGATTACCATCCGTAATTATAAATCCAAAGACGAATATTTTGACACTACTATTTGAAGTTCTTTTTTGTCCTTAATCATCGACTTAACTGAAGGATGTATTCGTCCCACTCTCTAGCCACAGCCTTCCTCTACGTCCCAGTCGGAATAATAGTCCGTCAATACCGTTACATCGGTCTTATATTTATGCAAAATCTTTTGCAATCAAGGCTATCCTTTGCTAGGCTATAGTTTTGCAATCCAGTTTATGGAATCAGCTCCCATCGATAATTCGAATGTTCATTAAATTATCAGTTTCAAAAAGTAATTAAAACAACGTTTTTCTCAAATCAGATATATTGATTAAATATGATCCCCTTTTCCACCCTACCCCTTTGTCTTTGATCATAAGATACCTTCGTCCTTGGTATAAAAAAATGGTATTTGTGTATGAAGTAATAATTGATTATTAATCTATTTTTTGTATATTATGTAAGCTAATAGTAAGTGAGTAGGCAAGTAGTAAATTGCCGCCACATTTTAATTGTTGGCTATAAGATATTGGTATTATAGAATAGGTCTACCGTGTGTCGATTGTATATTTTGTGAAATATATATCGACGCTTGAAAGACAATCCTGACTAAGCGACATTTAGTAAACTTAACAGGATAGTGATTTAAAGTTAAAATATTTCAAAATAGATATTTAAAATTCACCTAATTGTTGGTTTGAAATATTTTAAACAGACATAGAAATTATAACTATCCAAGATGTTAAAACAGGTCACTTAAATATTTAATCTTTAAATCACTTTCCTGTAAAGTTTACTCAATGACGTTTAGTCAGGATTACCTTTCAAGCGTCGATATTTAGAAATAGACATGTAAAAATATATTTAAGGCAAACATGATGGGTTAAAAAATATTGCCTTTTACAACAAACTACACATTTCACAGTTCAAGCATCACACAGCATACGAAACAAATGAACAGGCAAAGGTTAAGACATGTGCTGCGCCGGAGTGGCTGAAAAAGAAACGAATGAAACTGCGTCATAGCTGTGGCGTTCATAAGTCACGAGTCATAAATCATCGGACTTGAAAAGTCAGCGCTCGTTTAGTTGGCGTTGAAACACAAGCCCATTAACGTGTTCAACTTTCGACACACATTGCTCATCATAATATTATGTGTACACAACTGTATAATCAGCGATCCGTCCCATTTCTAGGCGGGCTCAAAAATATATCATAGAAAAGCTAAAAACAAGAGAAAATAACGTTTAGTATATAATATGAACTCTCAAATCGAATACAATGTAATCCAGTTTCATACATTGAGAAAATTAATTTTACAAGTTTGTTTCTACTCTTTTATTGTGAAATTTCTCAATGGGCGGGTTTATTGTCATAAGACAATTTCTTACAACCAACCCTACAATGAAGTGTTTATATGTATGTGTGTGTGTGTACTATGAAGTGTTTATATGTATGTGTGTAGGTGCGAGTCTTGTTATTGCATTTGATCGACAGAGTTGAAATGCAATTCCGTTCGTAATTATGAAACGAAGTTCTAATATTAAACCTTGTATTAAACTTGAAGAATTATAAAAAGCCAAAAAACCTGGATTATGAGTTCATAAATCTATAAAAAGTCACTTCATTGAAGAAAAAAAACTTTAACTCCAAGCTTCTGAAGAAAATTTGATGTATATTGAAGGAACATACACAGCGCTTTCTATGAAGCTTTAAACAGCTGATCCTTTTATCGACATCTTACATGTGTCAAGTAGAATTATCCACAATGATAGACTGAAATTCGGAACAGACTTGCAATTAATTATCAAGACCTTGGGAGCTAATGGGCCCTTTTGCAGTTTGGCCACTAAGACCCATGTGTTTAGAGTCGGTCAAACGCCCAGGTCAACACCCATCCGGCGGCCTCCGCGCGGAATTGAAAGCCCGAGTAGGACTCTGGCCTGCGAGCCAGTTTCCCTAGAAGTCAACCTTCGGGCGCTCCTGGACGGTTTGCGTACCGTGCGGCGTCAGCCAATCGATTGTACATTCTGACTGACAGCCGGGGGAGTCTGGAAACAGTATTATTTCCTATAGAGCGGGGATAGTTGATACCTTTCCCGGTGTCTCGTCGTAAGGCGTTGGTCTCTGACGGGCATGTTGGCATAGCTAGACAGTAGATTTGTGTTGTCTCTAAGTCTTCTACGCTCATCCCATGGCTAAAAGAAAGATCGCATATCGTTATACCACCCTGGCGTGACATATTCGCCCGTTGTAGTCGACACCGCCCCACTGTCAATTAGACACTGTGAAAATTGCCTGAAATTGAGATGGACGTCAACGCAAGTTATAAGCAAAAATCAAAAATAATCGATTTCTTCTCAAACCCACTAAAGACTATTAAAATGATATCGAAAATTCAAATATTGAAAAACGTTTGCTGAACCCGCAGTACATCGTTACATCGTATATCGTACATAGTACGATATACGATGTATCAGTAGGTACTCGAGTTTGCTGAAAAATAGCAGGCAAGCCAACGTTCAGGCAGGACAACGTGTGTCGGTTCCGCTAGTGCATACACCATTAATAATCGTTTTATTAAATATGATACATATTGATGTATACGTTACACGATCGTTTATTGTAAATTAGGATAACAAAGTGCATGCATTCAAATCTGCTCGGTATTCCTTAGATATGAAACACATGTAACAGCAACTTATATCGTAAGAGCAGGTGCTTGAATTACATACCTATCTCAAAGGAGATTTTAATCCAAAAAGAGGTTCGATCTGGTGCCGACAAAGGATTCCGATATCACAGATTCTCTAACTAACCTCGATAGCGTAAAAAGATCTGCCACACGGTGACATAAATTTGGCAATTACGTAGCTATTTCAATAATATTTTTTTAAATGATTGATTTGCATGTATCAACTTGTTTTATTTTCTTCTTTTAACGGTAACTATTTTGTTTTCCTGTGGTTATTACTTATTCAATATTGTACTTTATGTACCAGTAATATTGTTTTATGAAAAAATATTTTGAATAATTTTGCTCGTACCTTATGCTATTTGACGTTTTTATTATTTTTCTTATCATATTGTATTTGATATGTTTCAATTATATTTTAATTATTCTACCTACCATATTGTATTTGATTTCGTTTTTTTATTTTTTTGAATTTAAAGTTTAAATTTAAATTCTTTGATAAAAAATAATATTGGACAGTTCTAAATTTCGCTTCAATAATAATTACTAGCATATCAATTAAGTTGACAGTGCACATTTAATAACAAGACATTTGAAATCTGCCTTAAAACAAGCTCAGGTCTAGTAAGGTTACTTTGTCAAATAAACTGCATCATTTTTTCATAATTTTCCATTACAAGTATGACCTTGTATATTAGATGTAATACTGAAATAAATTACCAAACAAACAAACATTATCATTATCGCTGTTATGGTTAATACATGCAAGTTATAGTTATGATATTTATGGCATTGATGCTTAATATTATTAATTTAGATTCAGTGGAATAACCAGGCAAATGAAAGTTAGGAAATTAAACAAGAGAAACAAAAACCGTTTTAATTGTTTTATAGTATTTCATTTTAGAATAAAATTAATAAAATATATGTAGCTTTATATTTATTTTATGAAAAATTCATAAGAATTTGTAAAATACTTATATAATAAAAGCAGTAATTATAAAATGAGTAATAGACTTGCTCGGTTATTGCATTTTCTTTGATTGTGTCGTCCGATGCAGTTTGCTAATATTTTTCAAATAAAATGATGTAATTATATTCTAACGGCAAAAATATGTTAATTAGATTATATAATCATCAGGAACATGAATATTAATCAGAATCGTATTAGTATTTTTCATTACAACGTAGTTGTTAAACTGATATCGTCCATAGAATCCAATTCGTTCAAGTCACTGAGCTTATTTTCACAGGTCGCTTGCGCAATCCTCTCCCTTACGAAGCTGTGATACGGCGTTTGCCGAATCTATCGTGAAACACGGCGTCCTTTATCTGGCTTTCACCCGGAATCGAGTAGCCGATTGCTAATACATAATCTGGTAAGAGGTCTATTCGACACAATACACAAGTCGCGGTGGCACACGAAATCGAACATTTGCTAGAATAGCTGGGCTGTCGTCGATTGTGTAAAAGCTTATAGAGACACGTTATATCATATAATAGACACGTTATATCATTAACAGTCCTACGTATTTTTAAGTCTATTAGATTAAAGTGTGAAAGCAGCCCTACGTAACCATTTAGAATATTCCTGGTGCCACATTTGTTCGTCAGCATTCGAGTGAATTGCTTTTGGACTCGTTCAATTCTATCGCTATGCACATTGTAATGCGGATTAGTCAATGTTGTATTAGGGATTTCGGATGCATTCTATTGCATTTTTATATGTCAGATTACATGACAGAAATAATACGGAGAGATAGAATGCAGTCAGTTATTATATCCTAACATTAAAGTGCTTAAATATCACGTTTTGTAACCTGAACACTATGTCATCTACAATATTAACATTGTCATCTTTACGTAAATAATATTAAAATAATAAGAGCTATGGATTAAAAATCCTTTTGTTATTATATTATTAATTTATTTCGAGATATTATACAGTATAGATGTATCTAAAATCTAAAGCCATCTGAGCGCCATCTAAAATGCGCCGCCATACTGTTATACTACGAACACCGCCATTAAACATAAAAAGAGAATATTATTCAATTTTTGGACAATGAGAACCTATTGCGTTTTATAGAAGAATTCTATTTACATTCTATTTCGTAGTACGGCATTAAACAGTGTGTTACGCGATATAATCAATGGCATGAGGTAGACCTAAATAGACCGCGTACTAAATAGACCGCGTACTTTTGTAAGCGTCTACCGGCTGGCGTGAAATGCGAGACAAAAATGAACGAATGCGCAAGGATGTGAGGTAAAGGAGAAGGCGGTGCGGCGCGACAGGCCGAGGCGCCGTCAAAGTACGCCAGCCGGCCGTTTAGATCACAATCTGGCGACGCGTTAAATGGGACCCTTCATTAAAAAATAAGAAACTATAAAATTAGGACCTCTTATAAAAATGTCCGCGTATGTATACAATGAGCCGACCGAATAAAACACGGTCTCGGGTTTTCTGACGAGACGTGTGCGGACGACTTGTAAATTTAGCGACAGCGTGAATCACGAAAAAAAAGGTTTTTTTTTGGCAAGCAACGCGCAGTTATCCTGGGATCACAACGACGATATTCATTTAAATTAATTTCTGTATTTTTAAAAATTACTTTTATGATAAGATATATTTTGAGTCGTTCTATTTCCAGCATATTTAAAGAGGTGGGAGCACGAAAGAGATAAGTATATTCTGGGTTATACGCTGCTTCTAGATTATGAATATATAACGTAAGAAGTCATTCGCAGCGCCAACTGAAATTTTACGGTTGGCAACGTTCAGCGATAATTTTAAAAAACTAGTACTAAGTGACGTGTTATTTTAATAGTACGAGTATAATGAGGTACGTTGGTGCTACAAATGCCATGCGATACGATGCCACTTTGCTATGCTGCCGTTTTTGGTAAAGGTACTTTTGGTTTTGGTACTTCAGTGCCAACTTGTACCATTCTGCGATTAAAATGTATGGAAACTTTTACAATACCATGTCAAAATTAACATGGTATTCGGCCATAACATCGAATGTGTTCATCTAAGATACTACTCACGATTCAGGTCCTATTCAGTAGCCTCCTCGTACGAGAGGCCTCCTCCTCGGCTGGTGGATCGCTTCCCCCCGGGGGATTACCATCCGGCGCTACTGGATGGTTTGCGCAACGTACGGCGTCAGCCAATCGGTTGTGCACTTTGACTAGTTACTGAAGGAATGTGGAGATTATGGAAATATACTGTCTCCTAAACATCGGGGGTGAATGTTGACTTGTTGTCATGCCACTCTTGAAAGGACTTATAGTCCACCTGATACCGAGTGGCATTACCGGCAAAGGACACCCAGGGCCGCAATAAATATATTCTGGAATTAATTATCGTAACTTGACATGAAGCGGGAATGAGGGAATTTTGGCCATACCTAGTACAGACGCGTGGGACTTCGAACGTACGTGGAGAGCGAACCATCTATGGATAGGTAAAACTATGGTTTCTGTGTCCACGTACACGTTGTCCTGGATAATTTTATGTAATAGTACAATATCTGCCGTGGTACAGCGGTTCTTCGATGAAACAAAATTGAAGTGATTCAGTCTGTCCTCGTACGTTTTCAGTCCCAAGCATTGAGTTGTCTCCTATATTGTTTTTAGACGCATTCTAATCCCTCCTTGTGTACGGGATATTGCGGATTCCATATCGGAGATGTAAATTGTAATACGCAGCAGATGTATGCAAAATAAAGGGTTTTAAATACATTCGCGCCGGAAAATGATTTAGGACCCTAATAATGAAACCCAAGGTTTTTAATGCCTTACTGACAGTAATTTGAATGTATGTGCTCTTCGAATGTCCATCGGTGATCGAGTTGAGCACCATGGTTGCGAATGCTCTGCGCGCTGGGAATCGGATCATGGTTGATATGATACTGAAAATGGAGTATTTGTTTTTAAGGATAAACGTAATTTGGTTTCTGTTGGAGTCTGTTGCGTTCGCAGAACACAAACAATATATTCATATCATCCTGGATAACAGTAATGCTTTAAACCTGGCCGTAAATTTTGAGGTCGTCTGCGTATAGTATATACAGTCCCTTTACAAAACATAATATTTTTTCGTGTAGATGCGCAAGAAGAGCATAGGACCCAGGTGAGAACCCTGTGAAACTCCAAAGGGTTTTGATGCAAAGTTGGATCTGAATCCACCGACGGCTACAGTTTGGTCACGATATCCATCTAAATTGATCGCCATGGACTCCAAGTCTCTTTAATTAATTTAGAAGTATGGCGTGGTTCACAAAGTCAAAAGGTTTTGCAAAATCTGTATATAATGCATCCACTTGTTTCCGGTTACCCATATACTTGTTGATGAAACCGCTTGAGAAAACCATTTCGCTGAACTTTTTCAAAAAGTTTCCTCATGACTGAGAGGTTTGACACTGGTCTGCAGGCAATAACGTCGTTTCTCCAGCCTTTTTGTGAATCGTTACAATAAGGGCTTCTTTCGACTTCGTAGGAAATACACCCGGAGAGAGAGGTAAACGAAATATTAACGTAGGAGGGTGTGCTAAATGGAGACCGCAGTTCCTCACGAATACTGGCGTAATGCGTCACTTCGCACACCCTTGTGAATATCTAAGTCTATAATTCATTGATATACAAACTCGTCAATTATCCCAATAAAGCTCATACAATTATCACGTTCATATATCATTATATGTGATGTAGAGGGACCTTGTGATGGGCTGTTTCCTTCGTACATGGTTTGAAAATATGGACGAAAATACTCACAAATTTGTTGCTGCCCATCGGTTGCAACGTTTTGACCATATTTCATACACTGCGGAATACTGTTGCATATATGAATTGCTTTACGACCACAAGTGCTTTGGATCTTGCTTAATTTTTCAACAATGTGGATAGCGCGATAATATTGTCCTGATTTTAGTAGTAGATTTGCTATATAGGCCAGTCAAATTATTTTTTTTAGAGGAATTAATTCCCAGCAAGCTTAAAATCATTTTATTGCCTTCATTTGGTCCTAAATCTGTGTAATCTGAGTTTGCCCCATCCCAGGAGGTGTGCTTAACTTTAGGGAGCCAAATTCCTCTTTTTTCAGTTTTTTGCTTGCAGCTCGAAAACGATACGTCGGAAGAAAAATATCAATTAGCAATTAGTCTTTAATTAGTAACTATTATTAATATTAATTAATGAAGTAATAGAAACATTTAAAATTGACATGACATTCGCACTTTCTTAGATGTCGATGGCCCTTCATCTACGAAGCTCTCAAGCTGGGGTGGCATGTCCAGCCCCTCTTCATCGGGATCATCTTCAAAGGGACTGTCCTCAGCTATTTCTGCTGGATTGTCCTCACCTATTTCTGCTTCTACGGCGATCGGTGAGGACATACCTTCATCCTCGAATGGTGCTGAATTCAAGCAGGACTGGCCGTGGCAGTTGAGGCAAATTGTTAAACATTTCATACCTACTTTTCGGCAGCTGCACCTCCCTGTACACCCCTTCGTACTACCGCAGGACACTGTGTGGAAGATTTCAGCTGGAGCTGGATCCTTGGTTTTCATGGTGAGAGCAGGCTAAGGTCCGTCCTCTTCCAACCCCAGCTGAGAGGATCTTTTGGTCTATCGTACCAGCCCTGGATTTGGTGGTAGACCCGCAGACTATGTCAGGCTGCGTTTGTTGGGGGTAGAGAGGCCAGTTTGAAAGTTGGTTTTATGATAAGATTTTGTCCAATGAGATCACATTAACCTTAGGTTAATATAGGGCTGCCAGAAATAGTTGACTTGCTGAAATAAGATCCTCAGCGTCTGCATGGTGGAAAATCTTGACATCCTCCTTGTAAAGCCGTGTTTTTTTCAAGGCGCTTGACAAACTTCGACTTCCCTTGGCGATAGAATGCAGAGGTTGTATCACACCCACTGATTGCATGTAGGTACAGAAGATTCTTTTTGACAGTAGGAGAGGAGTTGAAGTACCTAGGAGAGTAGAATGTGTTGTTAGAGGTACCCTTTCCAGGTTTCGTGACGTAAATGTTTGAGGAATTTTGGTACTTTGGCGGTTTATATGATCAACAGATCGGTGTCCTCTCCGATTATTATGACCGTCGCAAAGTTCTCTGCCGCTTGAATGGCGGTGTTGACGATGAGGGTGCCAGCATCCTCAAGAGTTTGCCTCACTTCAAACCCCTGCTGTACTAATTATTCACGCAGCATGGAGGTAAGCCGTTCTTTGTTGCTGTCGTTGGAGAAAAAATGTTCTTTCGGCATAGTTGCAGTCATCGTTTCAGTGAACACCACTTTGCAGAAGAGTGCTTGCTTTTACAGCGAAGACGCTCAGCTGATTTGGTACTCTTTACTGATGCCTCACCAGGGTAACCATCAAAAACGACCACTGTACTGACAGGGTTGTAGTATTGCTTAACGTAGTCGACAAATTTGGAGAGAATTATTGTTGAAAATTTTTCCTTGGATTGTTTATTTCATTTATTTATATTGTATATTTCATTTATTTTCACACTGTATGTATAATAAATCCGAGAGCGGTATCGTATCGACCGTGTTCCCTGATCACAAAGGTAACAAAATAGAGAACGGGAGTGCGAAGGCGGGCTGTGAGTGAATGCGTTCACCGAATAGAAAGAGATAGGGGCATATGAGACTCCCTTTATCCTTGTCTAGCATATCCGTTTATCCATAGCATAGCAGACTTATGGCATCGAAGCGTTGCCATAGTTATATATACGCGTTGCCATAGTGATATATGTACGTGTCTCCGTGAATGCGCGACTAGACCAGGATCGAGGGGGTACTATATGTTGCTGTCTCTTTCTATTCGGCTGACGCATTCTCAGGCTGGTCACGGGGTCTACTAGTTATATGTCAATATCTCTAATTCGTCCGATTTGACAGCTGTCGTTAGATGGCGGCGTTCAGCCCGATCTCCCTTGGTGCATTGGGCCGCGTTGGGCAGCGTCGTCCACTGAGTTGCCGCGCTAGCAATTAGTAACTGTATAAAACACAAAATTCTTTTACGAATGAAAATTGAGGGGTCTATATAAAGTGAAATTTTATTCCCTTCAACTATTATTTTATAGATTTTTTCAATAGGTGTATCTGTTTCATAGATATGTGGTTTTGGAAAGTCGCAAAATGTAAGTTTGCACCTAAATGAGAATTTTTCCCGGTTTCTAACTTTCGATTTCGGCTATATCACTGAACCAAACTTGAAGTTTTAGATATTCATTCGATGCAGAATTCAGTCTTCTTTAATATTGAATAAGATAATATTTTCCGCCCGACGTACCGTTTTCGAGCTGCAAGCAAAAAACTGAAAAAAGAGGAAAAATTTTGCGGTTATTTGGCTCCCAAAAGTTATGCACCTCCTGGGATGGGGCAAACTCGGATTACACGCATTTAGGACCAAATTAAGTAGATGGCGAGTTAATACAAAATGGATGGCGCGAAGACATTACCGTTTTCAAATACCTATGTATACCAATTTTCATTGCGATCGGTTGAATAGTCTAGATGTTGATGCGCTGCATCGCCATCAAGTGGCGAGTTACAACATAGCGGGTAGTATAACATTTTTCTCCATGAGAAATACATACATGCAACTTTCATGTAAAAAAAAAACATTCCAACTTTCATGGCAATCGGTCAAACGGTGTCGAAGTCTATTAAGCTCGGACACATATACCAATATCCATTTTTATTATATCGCACATACAGACGCATCCATAAGGTACTAAATGACATTCAACCTACATTTTTTCTTATTTTCAAGTCAGGAGTGATAACTTCTACTGACTTCTTCTAGGGTATGTTTTGATGTATATTGACAGTTGTAGCGGTTCGCACTTATTACACCTTTCTTTGATTCTTTAGTAGACACTGTCATGCCAGGATATTATTTTTATGAAATTAGAGCATTAGTACCAGAGGCTTGCAATTTCTCTTCTCACCTAGCTATGCAGTTAAACCGACAAGCTTTCATGTCAGAAGTCCTAGGTACTAATCATCCTGAAAATATTCGAAAAAAATCAGGTGATCAGTCGTGAGCGACATAAGTATACGGTCTCAAATTGAATATCCATTCTAATAAACTATCGGTTACCCACATTTATTGGGGGAGCATACAATGAAATCGCATACGTAATATGCACTAATATCTTAAAATTCTTCAGAATGATGGCCGCACCCTTTGCTTACGCAGCCCCCACAAAAACGCACATGCCGATCGCATAATGAGCGAAACAAAGGGCTTAGCTAAATTAATGGTATATAAATTAGTTTGAAGATGGTTATCGCTTTTATTGCGTCCGACGCTCAGGGTTGGGCACAGATTAGGAAGGAGATGTGAATAAATACACCAGATACTTTAGGTACGTACGCCGTACCTACGCCGAGGAAGTCGATACTAGAATTATCAAGTTTAGTAAGATAAATCATTTTTATCGTATCCTGTATATCGTATGTTGTCGTAATATCATCAAATATATAAAATTAAAAACTATTTTTAAAATTATTCTTAACTGTGTATTTTTAAATAAACCCTAAGTTTTCGCTTAGATCTGACATGAAGTCTTTTTGTTAGATAGTGGGCCCGATTGCGTTTCTTTGTGAACTAAAACTAAAATTAGTCCAAGCGAACGAGACAGAGCGATACGTTAGAGCGGAATATGAAACGAACGATCGTCGATAAATACTACCTGTTGAACTTATACTCGTCCGAATAAATTCGAGCATATTTCGTGCGGTGTAAGATTTGACCTTGGCAAAAGCGACAACCGGTCATCTTACACTCCCCTCTACCGTATTGCCCTGTCTCGTTCACACGGACTAATTTCCGATTTTAGTTCACGAAGAAACGAAATCGAGCCCAGTCGCGGCGCAGCGTTTTATTGTCAAATTTGCTAGATAATATTTATTATTATATAAATTGATATAAATCTGGATATTTTAGAATAGGATAGATACCATAGTTTGCTCGTTTATTCCGTAGTGCAAACGCGAGAGATCAAGAAGACTGTGTTATTGCTGCACACCTCTTCCAGTAAATTTAGTCTCTTTGCAGCCGTGCATGGTAGTTTTTTGCGTGGATTTTAATCATTTCATACTGGCACGTTGTCTACCAATAAAGGAATATAGTATATCTTTTAAATTTCATTTTGAAGAGTAGCCTTAAATTTGAATGTTAGTATTTTTACTTTCTTTATTTGTGACATCACAATTCATTCCCGGTCTGGTTTATTAGGATTGTGCCACGTTTCTTTCGTAAATATTGTAACAGAGAGAATTTGCTATGTATTTGTCAGTCCATAAGATTTCCAGATTTTTTTTAACTATTACTAGATACAAAATGCATAATCATTTGTTCGCTTTTATTTTTGTTTAACATTATTTACTGTTTGCACTAATTGGGAGTTGTACGAGATGGTGGTGATCCTGTTCTCCATTGATATCTATTATAAGTCTCCGAAAACCGTCATCAGAACTTCACCAACTTTATGGAACCACATTAATGTTATATGTATACTTTTAAATTTTAAAAATATATGCAAATCGGTTGAGATTTGGATTGGAATGGAAATAAGAAGTATTATACCAAAAAAGAAAACAAACTCGTAGAATTTTGAACTTCCATCTATTTTGAAAGAAAGAAAAAGATCTGAAATTAAGTTAAAACATAATTAAATGTAACATTACAGTGTGAACTTGGCAGAAGCTAAGTCCAGAATTTATTACATATTTTTATTTTCAAAATAAAATACTCAAACAGAATACAGTCATGTGTAACTTACGTTCTAAACTTGTGATGTGATTAACAACCGTATTCATATTACATGAGTATATGAATAATATTAGTAATTGATACACGAATCTTCGTATACGATAAATTTTTTAAAGACAGTTTCAATTAAGTATGAATTACCTAATATGCTGCTAACATCAATAGTAATAAAAAATACATATAGTAATGGAGAGAGCGATGCTGGACACCAGTCTCCGCGACAGAGTGCCCAATGAAAAAATAGGAAGACGTACGGGGGTGGCAGACGTCATGAAACGCATTACCAGATTGAAGAAGGGCTGGGCCGGTCACGTCGTATGACAGGATGACGCGAGGTTGCCGAAGAGGCTTGTCCAATAGAGACCAAGGAACACAAAGCGAGGCGTAGGGAGACCACAATTAGGATGGTTGGACGACATCAGGAAAGCAGCAGGAACCAACTGGCTGAGGGCAGCAGCTGACAGACATGAAAGAAGAAGAGGCCTACGTCCAGAAGTGGCCCAAACCAGGCTGAGAACGAAGAAGAAGAAGTAGAATGAAAAAAATACATGTTGTAACTATAATATATAATAACTAAATATATAATATAACCGTAAAAAAATAAATAATTTAATATAAATATAAAAAATATGTAAATATATAAATAATAATATTAATATTAATAGGTATAACGATTAAATTATTCTTTACTCTTTCTTTTCCACGTGAAACAAAACCAATGCATCAGACACCTACAAATCGCCAGGTTACGACTTATCAGAGGACGACTTATCAGATTACGACTATACATAATATTATATTTTGCATAATATTTAATGCATAGTATGAAAGGTAATGTATTCTTATGAGCCGCCGCACGAGGACCCGCCCACCAGAATGGATGATATCTTAGCATGTTAAATTAAGCTAATAATATCGCCAAAACATTACGCCCATAATATATATAACACGTTACGTTGTAACTTCAAGACTCAAAAATTTTACAGACGTATCATTTTATAAATATCTATTTTTATTCCATATTATTAAATCTCTATAAAATTCAATTTCTCTAGTTTTAATCTAGTGAGCAAGCAGTGCGTGCACAAACAATTAAAAAAAACACAATCCTTTTTGAGTATATTTTGGTACGGGTTTCGGCCTATTTAGTTAGATTTTGCATTTAATGAATTTACAAATTTAAACTATAAAGCAATAAATTATTCTCATTCTTACTGTGTTTACATTCTCATTCTTTTAGTTACGACATAGAATAGTTCAGATATTTTGCAAGGCTGTCAGCATTTTCAATACTTGACACCCCTCATTTGCAACAATCAAAGAGTGCCTATGGCTCACTTCTCTGAATTTAAAAATGTTTAAGTGAATTCTCATTGTTGTCGTATCTGTCATGTAGACGCCACTTTTCGTTCAATCTGTGGTTGGGGTTTAGGTAGCGCCCAAAAGGAGAGGCAAAGATGCCCGCGCCTTGGCTCGCCGTTCTGGAAGGGAAAGGCAGGAGTGCCTCCAATAAACCTCGGACGTTGTTTACAGCACTCAACCCTTAATAAGCCATTATTGCCCTCCCATCTGAGTGGACTGCGCGACTCTCTTAAATTCATTTACGATTCGCAATAAAAATAACTGGATAAGCGTTTAGCGGAATATTTCACGGTCCCTTAATTCAGACATTTTTAAAGCTGTATTAATGCCTTTCGGCATGAAGGTGAACAGCGCACTCCTTACATGACAAGCCAGCCGAGGTTCGAATGGTTTTATTACTTTTGGTTGTTTTTTTAATTATATTTAATATCTATGTATACTGTCAGCTGTATTACAAATTAATGCGCTAAAGGTTATTTAATCAAATTCATATTTAACACTCTATGTGTTACAGAGAGATATTTCACTAGAGAGAACCTATGTGTTTCGGAAGAAATTCATTAATATCTCTCATTGCTATCCGTTTCATTATTTCAATCGGAGCCGCTCTTATGAAGGTCGGTATTTAACCCGCTGTATTTGCCCTGCATTGGATTTAAGTCAAATATTATCTAATAAATTCTAATTTAAGTAATATTTCAATATAATATAATATTTAAATATCTACTTTAATTTTCACATATATTAAATTCATCTATCTAAGACAGTAGTGTTTTGTAACACTTTTTACCTAAATATTACTGTACATATTATGGAAATATTTATTGCTTTACACAAATGTAAATGTATAATATTGTCATGTACATTTTTAATGTTGTGTATTTATTTATTTACAGTGAAAAAAAATATATAGAAGCAAAATTATTTTTTAGTTTACTTTGCTATTAGACCGTGTGTGTTTTTTTTAATGTATTGTTTTCTATTTAGTCTTTTTAGTTTTATAAAACTATAATTTTATTTATGAAGAAAGACATTATTTACTGTCATTATATGACCGGTTATATATCTAACATGTAAATCGGCATATTTTATTTTTATCCTGATGCTCCTGGTCAGGATATTATGTAAAAAAAAATTTATTGCATTGTCATCGATCCTTCATATATGTCCAAATTATTCAGACGTCGCGTCAGGAAGTAGTAAAAATTAAATTGAAAGTTTCCATTATATTGATATACAGAATATACATACATACAGACCAAGCTAATAAAAGCATTATAATAAGACTAAAGATTTAATATGACCATAATTTTCTATTCGAAAATACCAAATTTATAATTCACCCTGAAATAACCGAAAAATTGAGAAATAAATTATCGTTATATGAATTGTTTAAGCAACAGTAAAATTCACCTGAAATTATTAAAGACAAATAAAAATAGTCATTTGGCTATAAAATAGTCCACGATATACTGCAATAAAAATAATAATAAATTTGAGTAGAGTACAATATTATTTTCTGGGGAGCAAATAAATAAATAAAACAAAACTTTTAAAAGAGCCTAATACTAGACAAATATATAAGCTGAACTCTTTCAACTAATAAAAGCGTGTCTGGCGAGATTTCTCTTTATATAGACAACAAATGATCCTTCTTCAAGCTCGCTGATTGTAGAGGCTAGCCTGTCAAAAGTTATTGGATATGAAATTTAATAAGCTGTTATTTTTGTAGTAATGTTGTTTTATTGACAGGTATCACTATACCCGTCACTACTATGGCAACCGAAGGGAACATTACGCTGGAGATATTCCCGGATTTATATATATTAATTCCCTGATTCATATTATATATCCCGGATTTTGTGAAAAGTCATCCATAGTGCGTACCTTTCCTTAGTCAGTAGATCTGATTGTCTGTTTTCGACAATCGAATACACGGTGGCACTCAGAAGCATTTCCCCAGAGAAAAAAAGTCATCTTGAAATGGAAGCATGAGTGATATACTTTCTCTTGGTGTTAAATTTTCTTTACGCGATAAGTTCCCTGAGCAGTTACAGAAACACACTAAATTTAGGGTTAGAGGATGTCGCACACCACCTCGCGAGACGAAGGTGTAATTTAAACTATTCAATAATATCGTTAAAACTTCCTGAGGGGACGGGTTTACCCGTTGTAGTCGACTGCTTTAGTTATTCAATAAGAATGTATTGTGACCCGTCAGACTTTTGTAATATTGGCATATAACCGGTCTATAATGTATATGTATTTATAGCACTCATTAATGGGTAGCGCTGCTCGAGTCGGTTTTTGACACGGCAACAGGCGATTTGTACTTGGGACGTACCCGCAATTAAATCCTATTAATTCCGTATTAAAAATCGATTACCACAGCATACGAGTATAAATAAACCGCTCCGTTTTTCTTAAATAATTTAGGAATTCTGCTGATAATTGGCTGTTTTATCAGCATTGAGCGATTTTCCGTGTGACAATTTAGTTTATCGTTTTTGGACAAAAAAGAAACGTGCGCGTATTAAACTTGGCTTTGTGTACCGTTCTGCTTCTTCCAGTGGCGCAGCAACCCGCATCCAACTCCTGAATGTGCCGAAGACCAAGATTACAGGTTACTGAGTGCATTTTCTCGTAAACTGCTTGGTAATTGACATATGCAAACTTACCCCCACTTTCGAAAAAAATATATAATTTTTTTTATAAGCAAAATCCCGCGTTGCTTGGACTATTTACACGTCTGACAACCAGTGTATTAAATCGACGAAGAGCACACATATACACAAAATTTACTTTGACAGCAAAGTTAATCTGACAACGATAAATATATTATCGTCTTATTTGCGTGACTATAAATTTAATAATATTAGGTATAAAGCGTTGTAAATTTACAAGACATCATTAATGCCCACGAACCACCCAAGTGGCAGTCGGATGTTAAGCAGCATGCACGTGAGACCACAATACGTTTGTCAAATCGACTAAGCATCCGGGGCTATCTAGGGGAATTTTGTAGCCAATTAATCAGGCTGAGAGGCGTCCAGCGCGAGTCGGCAGCGAGAGGAGAGAGATAAAGCGCCACTAACGCAACTAACTGAAATACACGTCTCCGCGAGGTAAACGCTCTCGTATACGCTTTTGAGCGGGACGTTATCATAATCACAAAATACCATTCCCAATTGCGGCTGACTGACTGTGTACTGCCATATTGGCGATATAAGCTGTGACGAGGAAACCAGAAAATAAACAGACCGGCACTATTCGGACTGGCTTTCCTGAGTATTAACGCCGAAAGCGGAATACTTCACGGACCAAAGTTTTTATAAAATCTTCTAAAGGGCAATAGTAGATTTTCATTTAGTCGCCTACATTTTCAACAAAGAGGCCTGCATTTTTAACTCGAACGTTTGCAGAATATTTGCATACGATTCATTTCGTTCTACGCCAGTACGACTTGTGTCTGAATTCAAATCTCAATTGAAGTGGTTGCACACAGTGGCGGTCCCTTCATACAATCCGAAAAGCCCGACATGCCTTTTCTTAAAAATCTTCTTAAAAAGATCGCTAAACTAATATAGGAATTTGCGAGCGCCTATTGCTATCTAGCGAGCACCAGCTTATCGACGAAGCGACAATTCGCTGCAATCTTACAAAGTTCAGTTCAGATAGTCATCTCGCTCGCTCACATGGGCTTTCAACGAAGCTTTTAAAGTCAGTGATCCTCTCATTCTAACCTGTGGCAAATTACGCAAAAGCAGTGAAGAGATGTCAACTACAACGCTGGTATAACGATATGTGATCGTTCTTTTAGCCGTGGGATGAGCCTAGAAGACGTAGAGACAATACAAATCTAATGTCTAGCTACGCCAACATGCCCGACAGAGGCCAACGCCTTGCGGCGAGGCACCTAGAAAGGTATCCAGCGGACAGCCTCGCCCTCTGTCTACCGGTTGGGAAGGATATCACTGTCTGGAATTAATCATAAGGATACCTCCTTCCTCCCGACTGGTTACAGGATCTAAGTCACTTACGCGTCCTCTACCTGATGTATTTCAGCGGTAATTCAATAAGAATTTATCGCGGACCTGGGCGTCATTTGCCTGTCTTACCACTCGGGATCGGGTGGCGTATAGGTCGTTTCAAGAATGGAATACCAGCAGTGCGAGTGCGACAGCCGAGCAAAACAGAGGAAAATTAAAATATCGGAGACGTCAATTAAATAAGTATGACATCACACAGCATCCGCCCATGACAAAAGCTCGCTGGAAAGCCATTAAAGGCATTAATGTATCATCGCGCTATTGCACGGTTTGAACTTACACACAAGATACTCTGACAAAACATCAGAAATGAAAACATGATAACGGTAATCTGCTACACTTGTCATTTATCCTTATTGCTCGATAATTCTTATTTAACATTATGCCTGCCGCATTTACAAGATATACCAGCAGAGAGAGGGACTGGTCGTATTCTGCGCTCTCGGTTGCTAGAGAAAAACTGCTGTATATTATGTTACTAATAACATAATATACATAACATAAATAAAATAAAATAAATAAAAAAAAAAATAAAGCAATGTTACATTATTTTACACTTACCAACTTAAAATAAAGGAAAAAAGAATACATAAAATCTACCTTAGTACGGGCATAACTCCAGCAAGGTAGATTTTAATCTTAATAATCTAGTATTATAAATGTGTGTGAAATATTAATAAATAAATAAATAAATAAGTTCTATTAGAGATGTGATATTATTTTTAATATTAAATATTTACCTATATTAAAGGTATTGTAATATTTCCTCGAGGTCATTTATCCTATAAGCCATGTTCCATGTGTGATGAGCCAGTGTTTAACCCTATTTTCTAATATTTTTGGTTCTAAATCTCGTATTGTCATTGGCAGGTTATTGAAGAGTTTAAAGGCCAAATACACAAATTTCTTCTGGATCATAGTCTAACGGACTTTGGGGAGGGCTTTGTTGGCTTTGCTATGAGTGTCGTGATCATGGACGTGCATGTTAAGTGTACACTCGTGTATGTTGTTTTAGAATACACTAAATAACTGAGAATATACGCTGACGCCATAATAAGAACATTGTATTTCTGGAAAAGCCATTCATTCAGTGCCCGGCGTCCGTCCCGAACGGTCGCCTGCTCCGCTCCGCCGCCCGCGCTGAATATTGCCGCCGCGAGTCGACCGTCGAGCGCCGTCTCCGGTCCTCGCCGTGAATTTCGTGCCGTCGAGTATCTCCGGTTCGAAATGCAGTCTGCTGCCAACTCCGCCGAAGCTGCTGCCGCTCCGCACTGCCCACCAGTGACTAGGGGCCTAGACATGCCGCTCATTCCGATCGCGACACCGAGGAAACGCGTGAGAGACCCCGCGTCTCCAGAAGATGAGCGGCAGAGGGAGTCGCAGCGCCGCCGAGCCGACTCCCCTGACTCCTTCGTCGATCATCAACAGATCTTCGACTCGCCGGAACCCTCGGACTCCGAAGACTGGCCTACCGACGCCCAACTAGCGGCTAGGAAAAGCCCGACGCCGTGCCGCAGCGATGCGGCTCCAGCACCATTGCCGCCCGCGCCGATTCTGCCGAAGCAGGCGCCGCGCCCCCGACCCATTGTCGTGGACAAGCTCGATAGGTGGCCCGACCACCTGAAGGCTCTCCGCGCGACGTTGGGGTGCGCGCCGAACGTCGCACCGCTCGGACGCGGCGGTGGCCTGAGATTCCGCCCGGCCGACGACGCAGAGTACCGCGTCGTCCAGGCCTACCTTCACACCCTTGGCAGCTCGGTGGCGTGGCACACCTACACGCCGCCGGTAGAAAAGGACGCCAAGATAGCCATTCGGGGCCTCCCGGCTAACACCACCCAGCAGGAGGTCATCGAAGGGCTGGCGGCCAAAGACATCGAAACAACGTACGCGCGCCTGATCCATGGAGGGCGGCGCGCGCTGTTCTTCGTTGTCATTCGGAAAAGCGTGGGCTGGCCCAAGGTATTCAGTCTCCCGGACATCTGGTACCTGCCGGTCACCATCGAGAGCTGGAGAGGCCGGAACGGGCCTAAGCAGTGCCACCGCTGTCAAAAGTTCCGGCACAGCAGCCACAACTGCCACCGGCCGCAGGTTTGCGTTTGCTGCGGCGAGGAGCACGCTGCCAAAAACTGCCCTCGGCCTAAGACCGCCCGTGCAACCTGTGGAAACTGCGGGCAGGAGCACCCCGCCAACAACCGGCGCTGCCCCAGTTTCCTGGCGGAAATCCGTCAGACGACGCGGAGTCAGCAGGGAGCTCCGCGAGCAGCAGTCCCCGCTCCTCCGCGAGCCCCACCGCGAAGCGCCTCTCCGGGCGCTTCGACCGCAGCCGCGCCTACGTCGCCTCCTCCACGCCCAGCGCCGAGGAAGACGCAGGCGGAGCCCCAACCTGCCGCCGCCCCTACGGAGCCCTTGTCGCGGAGGAAAAAGCCGGCACCGCCGGCCACTCCACAGCAGCCAGCTGTGGAGAGGAAGTCGAACCGGCGGCGCCGATCGAAGCCATTACAGCAGCAGCCATCAAGGCCCCATCCGCAGCAGGTGGAGGGGATGGAGGTCGAGGCGACCGCCCAGTCCACCAGCTCCCAAACGACCACAGCAATCACAGCGTCCGCATGCACGCAAACGGACGAAGAGTGTGCGACTACACAGTCCCCACAACCACAACCATAACCCCAGCCAGAAGAGCCAGAATACCTGGACGAGATGCGATTCATCGCGAGCGACGAACTGGTCATGATGGACGTAACTGAGCTGCTGCAGCTCATTCGCGCGTGCCAAATCGGCACGAAGGAGCAGAACACCATGCTGCTGAATACGTACCTTCAGTCTGACCTATCTCGTACCACGAGACTAGCAGTAATGTTGAAGTCTGCCTCAAGGTGAATAGCCCTGAGACGCCATACTCGCGAAAGCCGGGCCAGTGGGCCCGATTCAAGAGAAGCCCCACGAAAAGGCAAAATGCCTAGTGGTAGACGTCACAGGCCGTTATAAATGGCCTGTCGACCGCTTTCGTTGATTCGTTGATTCTGGAAAAGAGGCGCGCAATGTGTGTCCCTTCGTACGCCGGCTATCGTCCTCGTCGCCTGCTTTTGGAGGACGAACGCTCGGCATCTGTCCATGGCATTTCCCCAAACAAGGATCGCATAACAGCTTCGATGCATGATACACACCAAAAGCCGCACTCTCCCCGCTGAGAAATTTAATTCTTCAGATAGCAAATACTGCAGACGATAGACTTTTACATAAAAAAAATTGTCATTAAAAAGTTAGTACGGCCTTTTTACGGCCGGAATACAATTTTCTTTTAAATCTTGGGATAGATGTAGGCAAGTATGTTCTTCAAGTGTGCCAAATATCACGTTTAAAGCTTTAAAACTAGGAGAGATATTCGATTGAACCATACACCCAGACATACGGATTAGGGATTCTTACCAATAAAGTAACTTTTGTACACTCTGGTATCGAACCCTAAAGACCCATATTATTGAACTGCTAAGGATTATTTTCTAGCAAATGTTATGACAATATTTTGCAGAAATACTGCCTTTTTAAGAATAAAACGCTAGTCTGTAACACTGTTAGGCAAAGATGAGTTAAATATATACCCGTACTTTTAGTCAGTGTAAAATAAGATTGTTTTGCCTAGCAATTGTTACTAAGTTTAGATTTAGCAAACTAACCGTCGGCTAGAAGCAGAAAAACCATTTAGGCCGACTTGCGCCAACTTGGGTTAAAAAATATAATCACGGTGAAAAGCACTAGCCACTGTTAAGTCCTAAATTCCTTTGCACCGCTCGCTGTTAAGCTAACGTTGGATAATTTCCATGATCCCCGGTTAGCTTTCGTTAATCGGACTTTAGCGAGAACTGTCAAAATTTCGAGGTTAGGCTGTGCGAGAGTTGCTTTCGAACTTATTATTGTTTTGGCTGTTGTTTTATATTATTATTATGTATGTTTGTTATTGTTGATTATCCGACCCAGAGTAACCGCCACGAGCGGTTGCTCCATAGTTATTCAGGTGAAAACAAAAATCAACGGTATTGAAACCAAAATCCACACTCAAATATAAGAACTGTACCCAAATGGTCAATACAAGAGAAAATTAAAACAACAAAACACAAACACTAAAAGACGATCTAGACATATACCAAACCATTTTGTTCCAACGCTCAAAAAAGCGTTTTTAAAGTAGTCCGGCGCCCAAAAATAGTTGTTGGAAACCATCAGAATTTAACCGGCTGTTAAATTGTTAATCGTAGTTACCTAACGGCTCCCGGCGGCTGAGCACCAACCGGGCGCGTCTCCAGGTGGCGGATAGGAGAACGCCCGAAGGGACCCCGGCTCGAGGGATGATACCCGAGGCCGGGTGCTCTTCGGGTAGGTTAATACACTGTGTGTGGAAGGCCCCACCGCGGACCAACCCTCCAAGCCGAGGTGTAAGCTACCGTGCTAATGGCTGCATGGCGCAGGGAGTGTTGCGTCTCTTACGGTGCCTCCCGGATACCGGGCGTCCTCCGGGTAGTATAAGCCAAGCCCCGGTCATACGCGGCTCTGTCCGGGTGATATCGCACTACCGCGGAACTCGTGGGAACAAAAATGGATCAAATTAACAGTACACCACCAAAAATAAACTTAATTGAAGCACTCCAGGGGGTGGCTTTGTCTCAAAGCGAACCACAGGAGGCACCCAACGCGGGGGCGGGCCCATCAAAAAGCCCACCCAAAACCCGCATTAGATATAACGGCGCCGCAAGGCGTCGCTACAAAAAACTGATGAGAGAGGGGCTAACTGCTAACCCCCGAGCCTCCAGTGCTAAGTCTAAGCCGGAGGACGGGACTGCAGAGGCCCCTGGGGCTCCTAAACGCCCCAGACAAGGGCCAAACACCCCAAGCCCCTCCCATCAGGCGACAGGGAAAAGTCCGAAAGTCTCCGACCAAGGTTCTTACGCTCAGGCCACAAAAGGACTCCTCAGGCTAGCCCTCATAATAAGGGGCTACCCTGACAAAAAACTTGAAGCCGGCGACATAGAAGCCATCCGGGACAAGATTGTGGACGCCATCATGGAAATTCCTGTTGGCACTAAAACACCATCCTTTACCGGCAGCTGGGAGAGGGACGGTGCAATCGTCTTCTCGTGCGCAGATGAGGAGACGGGGAACTGGCTCAGAAGCCTTTCCACGGACTTACTCGTCCAAGGTGAATCCGTGTGTGTGCTGCCGGTCGATGAGCTGCCCAAACGCCATCGAGTGGTGGTCCACGTGGAGGAGCCCAAGTACACTGTCGAGAAAGTACTTCTACTCCTCGACAGGCAAAACCCAGGTCTGAAGACCGATGGGTGGGCCGTCGCTAGGGGGAGCACGAAGAAGGATGCCTCGAGCGTCCACTTCGCCTGTCTGGTGAGCGACTCCTCATTGGCCACTCTCAGGGCCTGCAACTTCCGACCCTACTGTGGGCTAGCACGGGCATCCGTAAGGCTGCTCGATAATAAGCCTAGGAAGGAGTCGGACGCAGTGGAGGGAACGGAAGGAGGTACAGCAAAATGAACCACCTAAAAGTCCCCATAATCCAGATCAACTTGCACCACAGCAAAAGCGCCTCGGCGATATTAACCAGGAGCATGGCTGTGGCGCAGACAAGTATAGCACTAATCCAAGAACCTTGGATTGTTAGGGATACTATAAGTGGATTAGGAGGTTGCGGAACCATTCATAAGGCCCAACCGACTCGGAAACTCAGGACCTGCGTGGTCACTAAGGGCGTCACAGCCACTTTTCTGCCACAACTCAGCGGCGATGACCTAACGGTCGTTTTAACAAAAATCAACTTGACAGGAGACAGAACGGTGGATCTACTCATTGGGTCAGCATACATGCCTTATGACTCCACTGACCTGCCACCGCAAGAAGATATAACCAACCTAGTGACATATGCGAAACAACGCGGGCTCCAACTCCTTCTGGGTTGCGATGCGAACTCCCACCACGTGTGCTGGGGTAGTTCCAACATAAACCCGAGGGGGGTAAGCCTGCATGACTTTATCCTAGGCAATGAACTCACCATCCTCAACAGAGGAACAGAACCTACCTTCATAGACTCAAGAAGACAGGAGGTACTGGACATCACGATCTGCACAAAAGAAGTGGCCGACCTGGTTCAAGACTGGAGGGTCTCAGATGAACCCTCAGGCTCGGACCATAGGCAGATCCATCTAACGCTTCGGCACTCATTGGAAATTCAGTGGGCTCGCAACCCTAGAAATACCAACTGGGAAGGATTCGATAGGGACCTGGCTATCAAGCTCACCACGGTTCCGAATCGATTCCACACCAAAGAGCAACTAGAAACAGCTGCACTATCACTGTCTAATGCCATTATAGACGCCTACGAGCAGAATTGCCCTTTGAAACAAAAAAACCTCTCAAAAAAGGTCCCATGGTGGAACCCAGAGCTGACCAAGCTCAGGCTTACGCTGAGAAGGTGTTTCAATAGGGCGAGAAATCACAACACTAACTCGCAACATCTTTGGGAGGAATACAAAAACGCCCGAAACGAATACAACAAGGCCATTGTTAAAGCCAAACGAAGAAGCTGGAGGGACTTTTGTGAGAGCGTGGAAACAGCTTCCGAAGCCTCCAGGCTCAACAAGATCCTCAGCTCCAACAACCGCCCCCAGCTGGGATGCCTTAAACGACCAGAGGGGGGACACACAAGCGACACCAAGGAAACCTTGAAGCTCCTAATGGAAACACACTTTCCGGGCTTCCAGGAATCCTCACACCCAATTGCCGCAGGGGAGAACTCCAAGAGGCTCCACAAGCCCAGGGAGTGGGCCCTTGCAGCCAAGATAGTTAATCCAAAAGCAGTAGAATGGGCCGTGAGCACCTTCGACCCCTACACATCACCTGGACCGGATGGAATATACCCAGTCCTACTACAAAAAGGGTTAAGCCAGCTGCTGGGCCCTCTAACAAAGGTACTCAGAGCGAGCATAGCCCTCAGACACGTCCCTCATGCCTGGAGCAGCGCAAGAGTCACGTTCATTCCAAAGGCAGGCAGGAACGGCCACATCTTTGCCAAAGACTACAGACCCATTAGCCTCACCTCCTTTCTCCTGAAATCACTGGAGAGACTAGTTGACGGCTACTTGAAAAACAACCACCTAGCTCTTCAACCGCTTGCTGATGCTCAGTATGCCTATAGGGAGGGCAGATCTACGGACACTGCCCTACATCACCTGGTGAGCACAATAGAGACACAGTTAGCGGCGAAAGGTTACGCTCTGGGAGTATTCCTGGACATCGAAGGAGCATTTGACACCACATCATATGCAACTATAAAAAACGCTATGCACAGACGAGGAATACCAGAGACCATTATTGACTGGACATTGAGTATGCTATCAAATAGGAATCTGACCGTCTATCAAGGCGACACCTCCATCACGGGAATCCCTGCTAAGGGCTGTCCACAGGGTGGAGTCATCTCCCCCCTCTTGTGGAGCATCGTTGTAGATGAACTCCTAATAGATCTACAAAACCTAGGCCTCTCTGTCTACGGCTACGCTGATGACGTGGCCATAGTAGTCAGAGGAAACTTCCTATCAATACTTAAGGAGCTCATGGACAAAGCACTTAAGACCACCCAAGACTGGTGCCAGGCCAGAGGTCTATCCGCTAATCTAAGCAAGACTAAGGCCATGATTTTCACCAGAAAATACAAACCCGAACCCGTTGAGTGTCTCAAGCTCTGGGATAAGGAGATAGAATACGCTACAGTAGTTAAATACCTTGGAGTCTATCTAGACCCAAAGCTCAATTGGAAGCACCACCTCGAGCGCAAGAGAACAACCTTCTATGCCTCGTTGTGGACGTGCAAAAGAGTCATGGGAAAAACCTGGGGGTTCAAACCCAGGGTCGCCTTATGGCTCTACAGGGCAGTACTGCTGCCTAGACTAACCTATGCTGCAATAGTCTGGTGGTCCAGGGTGAAAAAGCTTGAGACAGTAAAAATGCTTAAAAGCCTTCAAGGTAACTACCTGAGGGCTGCAACTGGCGTCATGAAGACCACCCCAACAGCGGGATTAGAGGTGGCACTCTGCTGCCCGCCTCTGGACAAGCTCATCATCCACTCCGCCAGACTTACAGCATACAGACTGAAGTGTTTGGGCGAGTGGAAGCGTGGAGGGCACAATCATCCTGAGCTAAACCTCCTCCACAAAAGCCCATTCACTCTGACCCAGGATCGACTACGGAAAAAATTTTCGGTAGAGAAATCCTATAAAATCCTAATCCCCACCAGGGAAGAATGGAAAAATCCGCAGTGGCTTCAAAGCCACAACGCAGACGCCTGGTTCACCGACGGCTCAGGAACAAATGGACGTTTTGGGGCAGGCGTGTACGGACCCAAAACCAACCCCAGAATCAGCATCCCCCTTGGACAATACGCTACGGTTTTCCAAGCCGAGGTACTTGCCATATTGGAATGCATAAAACTACAAAGTCGACTTGAGGTAAAAAACAGACAAATCCTCATCTGCTCTGACAGCAGAGCAGCACTGGACGCTCTGGATAAAGCCACCACAGAATCTTCTGTGGTCTGGGACTGCATGCAGGAGCTCAACAAATTGGGAAAATCCAACAAAATCACCCTAATGTGGATACCGGGTCACCAAGGCATACCCGGAAACGAAGAGGCCGATAGACTGGCAAAACTGGGCACACTGGATTGCCCAGTGGAGCCAGCTGTAGGGGTCCCCTTCGCTACAGGTAAGAAAATCATCAGGGACTGCTTGGAGCAGGAACATCGGGCTTCCTGGAAACAGAGTCAGGGATGTCGCCAGGCAAAAGCCATGATGGAGCAACCACTACAGAAGAAAACCAAGGCCCTACTTGACATGAGCAAGAAGAACCTTAGAACCACTATCGGTCTCCTCACCGGACACACGACCCTTAGAGCTCATCTATTCAACCTTGGCTTGACCGAGAGCAAGGATTGCCGAATATGTGGCGAGGAACCTGAAGACAGCATACACATTGTTGGCCGCTGTCCAGGGCTCGCCGCCAAAAGACACAGTTTACTGGGACGAGCCTTTCTCGAACCCAGCGATCTGCCCAACTTGAAGGTCAGTGACCTACTTAGTCTGGTAAGAAGTACCGGGCTACTAGCTGACAATTGACCTAACCACACAGTGGGTAGTTACAAAAGACCTTACAGATCTAGGTGACATCAAGGGCTGGAAACAAGCCCCCCACTCCATCTACTACTACTACTACTACCTAACGGCTATTAGCAGATGTCAACTAGCTAGTTGGTGCAAGTAAAAGCTGTTATCATAGAATAACCAACTTCTTAATAACGCACCTATAGAGACCTCGTCGTGAAAAGTTAAACTCACATTTAAGCGGTTTTATATTTTATATCTTGTTGAGTGAGTCGGTTGCAAGATATTGCACTAGATCTATATTATGTATACGTATGAGCATGCGCGAAATAGCATCAGATTGGCGCCGCGGAGGAGGCGTGTCTGGAGAACGGCGCCAGGTTTGTCGCAGCATGCGACAGCGCGACGCGATCGCGCGACCAGAAAAGTGTTGTAGTTTTTAATCTGCCCGGCGCGCTGCTTATTGTTCGAAGATAAACAATGGGGCGGACGGGCGCCAACGCTTCGCCGATAAACTGCTTTAATTGTCAGCCTGTGCGACTTGGCTGCGCTGAATGATGGTTGCGGGACAGAGCTGGACCACACGATGCCGCGCCGACGCGACGTGAACGCCCGCCGCCGCCGCCGCGACTCGGACGTCGCGCCGCTCGCAGAATGCGCCTGTCCACTTCTCCTATTCAATACCTCCTATTGTAATTTTAATATAGAACACTCATTTTGCAACTTCGTTTTAGATACGAAATCGCCACCATATACGTCCAACATACGATAAATAAATACACGACCACAAAACAAAGGTTCATGCGACTGCATCAAGGATTTACATCGCAACTTATCAGCGGCTAATTTTGGCGTCCAAAACTAAATATGACACTATATTGAAACTTCTGCAATAGGATCGTTGTTTATAGATATTATAAAGCGCCATTTTCGTTCATTTCAATTTCTGACTAAACGCTAGTTTTGGTTGAGACAACCTCGATAATGTTAGAGGTAGATTGGAATAGACTTATTACAAATAAACCAAAATATGCTCACTTGTAAATTATTTTATATCTATATTTCGGCTTAAACCGTTTTCAAAATAAATGACATTTCTGAAATCGAACAATTCCTTCATAACTATAATACCATATCTATAATACAATTTACATTTATCATTACTTTTTAAGATCCACTAATCGCCCATTATTTTCCAACATCAATCCTCATCTTTCATATTGTTGTATCGCTGCTGTAGGAGGAAGGAAGAAGCCCATCTACCCAATTACCAATACCACAGTATAAAACACTGTAATAAGAGTAGAAAAATACTCATACATACCGTAAACTGCCCTAATTATAACCTCATGTCCTAACAATGAGCCACTCCCGCTTTTTTTATAAAATGGGCCATCCCGTAGAAACAAAGACGGTTTGTACGATTATATTTATTTTGTCGTGTGTAAGACTAGATGCTGAATGAATCGATCTATGAGTGATCAATCTCGTGCGTGTACACTACACGAGCCAGGGAAGGCATTTTTTATATTTCGAAATAATTTCTGCTGCCAACGAACCTCGTTAAACTTTGTCAGGATCTAGTAAGCATCTGGAACTTTTCTCATAATTATATTTCAAGACAACTTATCTGCTATACTAGTTTGATTTTAACACTTGCTCAAATGCATTTTTGTAGGATTTTTCCCAACAAAAAAAAACGGACCCTCTTAACTATGTATCCTACAAAATTGGCCATTTTGGGATACCAAGAAGATAAATAATTCTCAAAAAAAGCCAAAGCAGTGAATAACATAAATGCATCTGGTAGTCCCACAGTCTTCACTCTCAGGAATAACAATAATTGTTCAGCATTGCACTGTACTTGAACTGATTCCAACTTTGATGAAACCGATTCCAAATTTAAGGTAGAATCATCTGAACAGGAATACACTGATTCCAGCGTCTGGTTATTAAGTGAAGATTTTGTTGTTGTCATATGTGAGAGACAACAGTTCACAGAAAAAATAAATGGATTTTTCCCTACTGGCATTGACGTAGACTGCATGAAGACATCTGGAGAGTTCTGGACATAGCAAGAAGATAAAGATCTGATGCTGTATAAGCCTGTTGAAAAAATAAAATACCACTAGCTTCTTGTGACTTCTAAGCGCAAAACATATAAAATAATAGAGTTGCAGAAAATCTGGTGCATTTATTGTATCATTTATTTTCGACGTATTTCATAACAAAAAAATAAAAATGTTTTACTTGAGACATTTTTTTTATTGAAAATTATATAATGTGCTCTACTGTTGATTTTCAAATACAAAGCAGCTATTAAAAATTGATACTAATTCAATGACATTTCTGTGATTGTACGTTGTTGGGCACATTGCCAACATTCAAGGAACCGCTTTTTAAAAAATCACAGAAACATGATGGGATACCTTTTATTTTTTTTACACCTTTTCCGTGTATCTTATATCATCTATTTTGAATAAAAAAATACACCTCCTCCATCTTAAAAGATAACCTAAAATGTTTCTAATCGATTCAAAAGGAGTCATCGCTGCAGGTAAAAATGGAAAAGATTCGTAGGAAAGAACGCGGAGAAAAGGACTGGTGTTATTAATAGTGATGGAGGAACGTTGACAAGCGAAGAGCTGTGACGCTATCTGGCGGCAGATGGAAGTATCATTAATGTCGCTAAGCGTTTGTCAAGCCACCGTTAAGACGAGATATGGGACCTACAAAAGAATACGACCAACATAAAAAGATGCAGCCCACATAAATAAGTATATGATACGTTTACATGGTAAGTAGGCTAAGAAGACGCCATCAGGATTGCTTAGTTGCTAACATCAAATTAAATGTTATCTTTATAAACTATCACGTATGTACTAAGATCTGTAAATTTACGGCAACAATACAAAATGTTAGTTGAAATTAAATGATAACCTGATTTTAATTTTGGTCTAGCAACAATTAACGTGCAACATTTAAGACATTCAATTGGAGCAAAAATAAGAGCTGCTTTTATATTATCTGTAGATATCTGAGAGACTGGCGTATAAAGAGCCTAATTTAAATTTGCAATTTTCAGTTGAAAATGCAAATTATATTGCCAAATAAATATATTTCTAAATGATAGGGTCAGTTATTCAAAGCCACAAATGCCAGGAAATGTTGAAAATGCTTTTAATCGAAATTGAATGCAAGGAAAATGTTTAATAATGTTCAATACCTAACAAGCTTTACCAATTAAACGTTTTTATTATATGCAGCAGTGAGACACAACTATTATGATTTTGTCTAAATTGTACCTTGTGTCTAAATGTTGTACCTTAATATCTCAAAATGTATGGAATTAATTTACGCAATTTCCGCTATTGTGGATTATTTCAGGGCAGTTGTATTTCTCCGACGCTATTTAATATCGTTTTCAATTCCCAATATGCCGGAAAGCCTTCCCCATTGCCAGCAGTTGGGTAACCGTTTCAAAACAGACGGCCAGCTCACCTCATCGAGCTTCATTTTTGCCGATGAACGAACTTTTATCACCAGGAGCCTCAAGCAGCTTTCCCTGCTATAACAGAAAGTAAAGCTGTTCAGCGGCTGTTCAGGTTGTATAAAATAAAGCCCTCCAAATGTTTTTGCCTTGGAGTCGCCCGCATACACAACATTTTCTTCCTGTGACCCCTAATTGATTTATAAAGGCTCTAATGGGCCCTATTGCGTTTTTTAGTGAACTAAAACTGAAATTAGTTCAAGCGAACGGGATAGAGAAATACGTTAGAGCGGAATATGAAACGAATGATCGTCGATAAAAACTACCTGTCGAACTTATACTCGTCTGAATAAATTTGAGCTCATTTCGTGCGGTGTTAGATTCAGGTGCTTTATCTTTTGTGGGTAGTTTTAATGAGAAAAATTGACTACCGTTCATTTCATATTCCGCTCTAGCGTATTGCCCTGTCTCGTTCACACTGACTAATTTCCGATTTTAGTTCACGAAGAAATGCAATCGAGCCCAATATCTACTTTATTGACACAAAAAACTATTTCAATTTCCTTGTTAGGAAAATCACCTCTTCATCATATCAGGGTAAAGACCTCTCTGGCGATCATGTTATATAGCATTTCATTAGTTACCTGGCAAAAATAGATGCCTTGCCAATTTCTGGCCCACGAAAGGCTTGGATCTACGCCACTCATCTAACGTATGTGGTGTGAATGGCAATACAACTATGAGCAATGTGGACTTAAGAAGTCTTTCTTGCAAGAAAATTACGACATCAATATAATGGCTCATGATATTGGCCTTCAACACCAGAATGATCGGACAACATTTACAAACTTTTGCATTCCTCCTCCAATACACTGATAGGTAATGCTCTATAAGTGGATGCCAGAGATGTTTAAATTTTATTAAATGCCTTTCGGCATATACTTCCAGACCCCAGTAACCTCGCTTGCTAGGGGTATTATCAGGATAGTTCATGTCCCCTTTGTAGCAATTTCCCTTGTACAGCAAGACATATTATAGCAGGTTGCAAGGTGGCCTTAGATCAAGGACGGTATACTTACCGCCACGGCAAAGTCCCTGCTGTTATTTGAGAGGTAATTAGCCTCTCAGTGGCTCGTACCAATAAGGATCTGACAGTACACTCCTAACTCCTTAGTGTGCGGAACTCCTCCGTTTGTGCGGGACGGCTTTAAATGCAAAAAACATTTCACTACAAAACCTTCCTTATAATCAAGAAAGCTTTAGATTGGATTCTGGAGGTCGATTAGGTCTCTAAGCAGTATACATTCCCTGAAAGTCTCGAATGCACAGCCCTCTGTCTAGTTATAACTTTTTACACTCTATCTCGTCTCTTATTGTAGAATTACTGTTCCATGGGAATCAAATATCCTAAAAGACCACGAGTATAAACTAAATAAATAGCATGATATCACAAATGTCGTTACCGGAAATGGCTCCACTGTTCACCTTCACGCTATGTAAGTTGGCGCTCGTGGCCTGCCAGACAAATCTCTGTTTCACCTCTCTAAAGATCTTGGTCTTTCCAGGAAAATAATCAACTCCTTAGAAAAAATATCCAAAACCGCGAATTCTGTATCTCAAAGTCTATGGCTTCGATGGGGGAGTATTAAGTCCGGTTAGTATGGAGGATGCTTCAGTACTTCAAAGACAGCTTTTTAACAGCAGCTATTGCAACTCTAGACTTGTATGATGGGGCGTTATATAAGTACAAAAAACTGTTTTAGCGAGATTGCCAATTCCCTTTTCACGTATTTCGTTTCGCAATCGTGTCAGCATATATACACAGTATACCCCAGACAGTAGCTTTTCTTAGAACAAAATGAAATCAAAGCTAATACTTCAAGAGTCGTAAGGGCTCGGATATGGCCGCCAGATGTTCCGCTACTCAGCCTTCGCAGATATCCGAACCTTCAAAAACGTCCCCAGCCTTTACCTGCTCGTAATGTTAACCGTTCGCGTTCGTCGGGACGTACCCCTCTGCCCATATTCCTCGCACCCTCTTCCCGCATTGCCTGTAGCTTGAGAGTAAATCTACTGGTTGGTATACTGTGATATATAGTAGTTATAGTAGCCCCGTTAGCAGCAGCCGTTATAGTAGCTCCTTGATCAAAGTATTCAATCATAACGACCACTTTACTGGCTCAGAAAAGACAGCCCATGATCCTACCGGTGGATGGAATAACCTTGAATTTCTTAGAACTTGGAGATTATGGTCGATTTTAGATCATAGAATTACAGTGTCGTAATTATGAAGCCATATTTCGTCAATAGTTATGAATCGAGCCAGAAAACTACTAGGATCCTGTTAAGGAAGATGATTGCGAAATCTTCAGTTTAGTTTGACTGCTCGTCGGTAAGCATTCTAGGTATCCAACTTGCGGATACCTTTTTTATCCCTAAGCCATCAAGCAAAATACTATTTGCCTTACCTATTAAAATCTTCACTCGTTCAGCAATAAAACGAACCTTGACACGACGGCATTATCTTCACTAATTTAACACATTTTTCAGTGGCTGCCGTCGTAGACGAGGGTCATGGTTAGTCGATGTTCGTCCACGCCAAATATCATACCAACGTGCAACCGTAGAATATTTAAGAGCATCAATCTCCAATACATCTTGTAAGTATTTAAATAATCGGTCCGTAAATAAAAATTACAAATACATTTTATTACCGCGCAAAATTCCGTTTTTTTCTTTTTTTTTCGCCAACACGCTTCGACAAGATGCAAACAATTTATTCTTATTTAACAAAAAAATCAGATAAGGAGGTTCTGTGTTTTGGGACATAATAACAGATGTATGATATGTGCCTGCGAGTATTATTTTTTATACATATTGTTCCAAAGAGTGTAGCTCATTATCACCTTTTTTTGTGCGCCTCTTTTATAAAGAGTTTTCTTGATAAAAGAGTTTTCTTTGTAGTAGTTATCCAAAAATTTCGAAACCAATGAATCGATTTTGAAACTTTAAAAAGTTTACTTAATAAATACAGCTAGAGGGTTAAGTTACAAACTATTGTATACCTACTTCATATTTCAAATGGTTTATATGGTTAATTGCATTGAAAAAAATAATTTGTGTAAATACATAATGGCGGCCAATTTATTATTACCTAAAACCTGACTAACGCATTAAATACATAAAACTGTACTTCTAACTATGAATTCATTGAGTAACTCGCCTCGAATTTACGTGACCTACATCAAATAGGTTGAATATATTACGGGTCAAATTAAGTAAGTCTAAATTCAGAACGACAAACTATACATTCTGCATTTTGGATGATATGAGCCTCTCTCAGGTAGTAAAAAATTGGGTAATTCCTAATTGGATGCTTTGCCTTTTGAATATAGTGAATAAAGAGTAATAATATATCATTTATCATCGCCTTAAATTGTTAGGTCAGGGGCTGCAATTGCAACTTTCAAAGCCTCAGATCGTAAAATTCGCAACTTTTAAATAGCTTCTACTATTTTTCACTGCTAAATATTTTTTAAATATATAACCGTCATCGATACACCTACTTTTATTGTATTTGTATGATTATATTTTTTATCTTTAATAGGGATGGGGGATATCACAGAAACTTCGACAATTCGAAATAAAAGAAGAAAACTAGCAACTTTGTCCGTACCATTTTAATTGCATTTTGGACATTCTGTCCCTAACCGTTAATTTTCAGTATCAAGCAGACCATTATAAATCACAGGTCGCTATTGTTTGGCCGTTCTAATCTTTTGTTAGTCGTGATATTTTATTGCGACCTAATTTATTTTACCAGAGGGTCAAATAATCCAAAGGTCATTAAGTCTAAAATTATACGCACTATAACTGCCCAGATCATGCGGGGAAAATAAAATTGTTCCGGTTAGGACCCAATGGTTCCTTCCGTTATTTAATAGGTACGTGTTTGCAGATCGCCGATTCTTCTCGTTAAAAATTGTGAACAGCTTTGCTGTGTTCCATCAGTAGAGTTGCTATGGGCCGCTTTATCCGTCCAACATGGCAAACCCACAACTGCAATCAATTTTGTACAGGCCGGGGCTTTGCAGAATAATTTCATTCTCTACGGCCTCAGAGACTTAGCTATACTGCGGGTTGGTTCCACGATCGTTTTTATATCGAATTTGTTCAGCATCTTACTTATTTGACACGTCACGCACGTGACGTAAGAATTCTCGCGATATGCTCAGTTTCTTTATTTCTTCCACATTAGATCATTTGCATCTGTCATGATATCTTTCGTATATATTTTTTCTAAGGACATCATTTCCGAGTTCCATCTCCAGTGAACAATAGTCAGTGTTACATAGGCCTCTTACTCGATTGACGAGCGACGTTTCCACTGAGCTTAGATGGTATTAACAATGATGAAGAAAGGCAATGGCATGTTGGATCACAAAATGATAAACAAAAAAATAAGAAATAAAAGTTACTGTATTTGAAGTAATAATTATAATAAAACCTTTAAAATTATAACATATTTAATAGACCTATTTCAAGACGACTCATAAAATTCACATTATGTTAATAAGATGAAGCACGTCCACATTACATCGTGAGATCGAGAGAGAGAGAGAGAGAGAGAGAGAGAGAGAGAGAGAGAGAGAGAGAGAGAAAACTATTAAGGCGGCTCTTTTGCACAAAGGAATAAAAGGTAACCGACCGATGTGACAACCCTTTGTCGGTGTTTCTAGCCTTTTTTCTTACAAATGGCAGGTGATTGCCTTCATACAGGTGTTCTGAAAAAGTAAATAGTCACATCTATCGCTAAAGAGGGCAATTAATCAATGTAAAGAGCAATTGACATTCTATTTCTTTTAATCGCCATTACGATTATATGGCATGCAAAGGCAAGCATCTGTAGGATCTACACTACAGGCATTCATATAAAATTAACGGTAAATTATAAAAGAATACCAATTTAATTGCTTAATTTAACGAGGACCACACAGCAAATAACATTATAATGGTCAAAATAAACGACTTAAATATGGCCGAGGACTTGTAAAATTAATGAGCATGGCAATTTTATTAATGAATGCCATGTAAGTTTCGCGTTTGTGCCGTATTTGGACATTTCTTATGAAATACTTTACAGAAATAAATTATCTGCTGGAGTTTGGAATAACATTTTAGCATAATTACGTTGGCAGCAAATCTAGAATTTATAGATTCATATTTATATATATATATATATATATATATATATATATATATATATATATATATATATATATATATATATATATATATATATATATATATATATATATATATATATATATATATATATATATATATATATATATATATATAAATATGCTTTTAGTTTTAAGTTTTCAGCTGAATATTGATCGCAGCTTCTTTATATCGCACCTTTAGAAAATAAAAAAACGAAATTCGAAATTTTAAATTCTTCCATCTGTCAAGTAGCTCGTCTTGTCTTGTTATTTCCCTCGAAATAATAGGAAATTGAGTGAGTTTACGTATAAAGAAGGATTGTAGCTTAATTTTTGAGATAATTGGATGAAGGGTGAGCGTTTACTAGTTGAAAAATGGGCCCAACTTGAACCTACTCCTCTTTCCGCAAGTGAGAGGCATTCATCATTCTCGTTAACACCTAAAGCATTCCCGAATCCGATCAAGGGAATCCTTCGTCACGATGTAAGTGGCTTTTATAATTATTTACTTTATAATCATCTTATTGATCAATTCTAAAAAGAATATATACACAAAACTATCAAATATTTCAAAATATTGAATTTTTACATATTTTATGTTTCGTTCATTGTAAATAATCCATTTAGGTTAAAGGTAATCTTTCCAACTAATAGGAAAGAGCTGACTGCTTCCTTTCATTGATATGAGGGCATGTCACGCTTTTAGTTTTAAGTTTTCAGCTGAATATTGATCGCAGCTTCTTTATATCGCACCTTTAGAAAATAAAAAAACGAAATTCGAAATTTTAAATTCTTCCATCTGTCAAGTAGCTCGTCTTGTCTTGTTATTTCCCTCGAAATAATAGGAAATTGAGTGAGTTTACGTATAAAGAAGGATTGTAGCTTAATTTTTGAGATAATTGGATGAAGGGTGAGCGTTTACTAGTTGAAAAATGGGTCCAACTTAAACCTACTCCTCTTTCCGCAAGTGAGAGGCATTCATCATTCTCGTTAACACCTAAAGCATTCCCGAATCCGATCAAGGGAATCCTTCGTCACGATGTAAGTGGCTTTTATAATTATTTACTTTATAATCATCTTATTGATCAATTCTAAAAAGAATATATACACAAAACTATCAAATATTTCAAAATATTGAATTTTTACATATTTTATGTTTCGTTCATTGTAAATAATCCATTTAGGTTAAAGGTAATCTTTCCAACTAATAGGAAAGAGCTGACTGCTTCCTTTCATTGATATGAGGGCATGTCACGCTTTTAGTTTTAAGTTTTCAGCTGAATATTGATCGCAGCTTCTTTATATCGCACCTTTAGAAAATAAAAAAACGAAATTCGAAATTTTAAATTCTTCCATCTGTCAAGTAGCTCGTCTTGTCTTGTTATTTCCCTCGAAATAATAGGAAATTGAGTGAGTTTACGTATAAAGAAGGATTGTAGCTTAATTTTTGAGATAATTGGATGAAGGGTGAGCATTTACTAGTTGAAAAATGGGCCCAACTTAAACCTACTCCTCTTTCCGCAAGTGAGAGGCATTCATCATTCTCGTTAACACCTAAAGCATTCCCGAATCCGATCAAGGGAATCCTTCGTCACGATGTAAGTGGCTTTTATAATTATTTACTTTATAATCATCTTATTGATCAATTCTAAAAAGAATATATACACAAAACTATCAAATATTTCAAAATATTGAATTTTTACATATTTTATGTTTCGTTCATTGTAAATAATCCATTTAGGTTAAAGGTAATCTTTCCAACTAATAGGAAAGAGCTGACTGCTTCCTTTCATTGATATGAGGGCATGTCACGCTTTTAGTTTTAAGTTTTCAGCTGAATATTGATCGCAGCTTCTTTATATCGCACCTTTAGAAAATAAAAAAACGAAATTCGAAATTTTAAATTCTTCCATCTGTCAAGTAGCTCGTCTTGTCTTGTTATTTCCCTCGAAATAATAGGAAATTGAGTGAGTTTACGTATAAAGAAGGATTGTAGCTTAATTTTTGAGATAATTGGATGAAGGGTGAGCATTTACTAGTTGAAAAATGGGCCCAACTTAAACCTACTCCTCTTTCCGCAAGTGAGAGGCATTCATCATTCTCGTTAACACCTAAAGCATTCCCGAATCCGATCAAGGGAATCCTTCGTCACGATGTAAGTGGCTTTTATAATTATTTACTTTATAATCATCTTATTGATCAATTCTAAAAAGAATATATACACAAAACTATCAAATATTTCAAAATATTGAATTTTTACATATTTTATGTTTCGTTCATTGTAAATAATCCATTTAGGTTAAAGGTAATCTTTCCAACTAATAGGAAAGAGCTGACTGCTTCCTTTCATTGATATGAGGGCATGTCACGCTTTTAGTTTTAAGTTTTCAGCTGAATATTGATCGCAGCTTCTTTATATCGCACCTTTAGAAAATAAAAAAACGAAATTCGAAATTTTAAATTCTTCCATCTGTCAAGTAGCTCGTCCTTATCTTGTTATTTCCCTCGAAATAATAGGAAATTGAGTGAGTTTACGTATAAAGAAGGATTGTAGCTTAATTTTTGAGATAATTGGATGAAGGGTGAGCATTTACTAGTTGAAAAATGGGCCCAACTTAAACCTACTCCTCTTTCCGCAAGTGAGAGGCATTCATCATTCTCGTTAACACCTAAAGCATTCCCGAATCCGATCAAGGGAATCCTTCGTCACGATGTAAGTGGCTTTTATAATTATTTACTTTATAATCATCTTATTGATCAATTCTAAAAAGAATATATACACAAAACTATCAAATATTTCAAAATATTGAATTTTTACATATTTTATGTTTCGTTCATTGTAAATAATCCATTTAGGTTAAAGGTAATCTTTCCAACTAATAGGAAAGAGCTGACTGCTTCCTTTCATTGATATGAGGGCATGTCACGCTTTTAGTTTTAAGTTTTCAGCTGAATATTGATCGCAGCTTCTTTATATCGCACCTTTAGAAAATAAAAAAACGAAATTCGAAATTTTAAATTCTTCCATCTGTCAAGTAGCTCGTCTTGTCTTGTTATTTCCCTCGAAATAATAGGAAATTGAGTGAGTTTACGTATAAAGAAGGATTGTAGCTTAATTTTTGAGATAATTGGATGAAGGGTGAGCGTTTACTAGTTGAAAAATGGGCCCAACTTAAACCTACTCCTCTTTCCGCAAGTGAGAGGCATTCATCATTCTCGTTAACACCTAAAGCATTCCCGAATCCGATCAAGGGAATCCTTCGTCACGATGTAAGTGGCTTTTATAATTATTTACTTTATAATCATCTTATTGATCAATTCTAAAAAGAATATATACACAAAACTATCAAATATTTCAAAATATTGAATTTTTACATATTTTATGTTTCGTTCATTGTAAATAATCCATTTAGGTTAAAGGTAATCTTTCCAACTAATAGGAAAGAGCTGACTGCTTCCTTTCATTGATATGAGGGCATGTCACGCTTTTAGTTTTAAGTTTTCAGCTGAATATTGATCGCAGCTTCTTTATATCGCACCTTTAGAAAATAAAAAAACGAAATTCGAAATTTTAAATTCTTCCATCTGTCAAGTAGCTCGTCTTGTCTTGTTATTTCCCTCGAAATAATAGGAAATTGAGTGAGTTTACGTATAAAGAAGGATTGTAGCTTAATTTTTGAGATAATTGGATGAAGGGTGAGCGTTTACTAGTTGAAAAATGGGCCCAACTTAAACCTACTCCTCTTTCCGCAAGTGAGAGGCATTCATCATTCTCGTTAACACCTAAAGCATTCCCGAATCCGATCAAGGGAATCCTTCGTCACGATGTAAGTGGCTTTTATAATTATTTACTTTATAATCATCTTATTGATCAATTCTAAATAGAATATATACACAAAACTATCAAATATTTCAAAATATTGAATTTTTACATATTTTATGTTTCGTTCATTGTAAATAATCCATTTAGGTTAAAGGTAATCTTTCCAACTAATAGGAAAGAGCTGACTGCTTCCTTTCATTGATATGAGGGCATGTCACGCTTTTAGTTTTAAGTTTTCAGCTGAATATTGATCGCAGCTTCTTTATATCGCACCTTTAGAAAATAAAAAAACGAAATTCGAAATTTTAAATTCTTCCATCTGTCAAGTAGCTCGTCTTGTCTTGTTATTTCCCTCGAAATAATAGGAAATTGAGTGAGTTTACGTATAAAGAAGGATTGTAGCTTAATTTTTGAGATAATTGGATGAAGGGTGAGCATTTACTAGTTGAAAAATGGGCCCAACTTAAACCTACTCCTCTTTCCGCAAGTGAGAGGCATTCATCATTCTCGTTAACACCTAAAGCATTCCCGAATCCGATCAAGGGAATCCTTCGTCACGATGTAAGTGGCTTTTATAATTATTTACTTTATAATCATCTTATTGATCAATTCTAAATAGAATATATACACAAAACTATCAAATATTTCAAAATATTGAATTTTTACATATTTTATGTTTCGTTCATTGTAAATAATCCATTTAGGTTAAAGGTAATCTTTCCAACTAATAGGAAAGAGCTGACTGCTTCCTTTCATTGATATGAGGGCATGTCACGCTTTTAGTTTTAAGTTTTCAGCTGAATATTGATCGCAGCTTCTTTATATCGCACCTTTAGAAAATAAAAAAACGAAATTCGAAATTTTAAATTCTTCCATCTGTCAAGTAGCTCGTCTTGTCTTGTTATTTCCCTCGAAATAATAGGAAATTGAGTGAGTTTACGTATAAAGAAGGATTGTAGCTTAATTTTTGAGATAATTGGATGAAGGGTGAGCATTTACTAGTTGAAAAATGGGCCCAACTTAAACCTACTCCTCTTTCCGCAAGTGAGAGGCATTCATCATTCTCGTTAACACCTAAAGCATTCCCGAATCCGATCAAGGGAATCCTTCGTCACGATGTAAGTGGCTTTTATAATTATTTACTTTATAATCATCTTATTGATCAATTCTAAAAAGAATATATACACAAAACTATCAAATATTTCAAAATATTGAATTTTTACATATTTTATGTTTCGTTCATTGTAAATAATCCATTTAGGTTAAAGGTAATCTTTCCAACTAATAGGAAAGAGCTGACTGCTTCCTTTCATTGATATGAGGGCATGTCACGCTTTTAGTTTTAAGTTTTCAGCTGAATATTGATCGCAGCTTCTTTATATCGCACCTTTAGAAAATAAAAAAACGAAATTCGAAATTTTAAATTCTTCCATCTGTCAAGTAGCTCGTCTTGTCTTGTTATTTCCCTCGAAATAATAGGAAATTGAGTGAGTTTACGTATAAAGAAGGATTGTAGCTTAATTTTTGAGATAATTGGATGAAGGGTGAGCATTTACTAGTTGAAAAATGGGCCCAACTTAAACCTACTCCTCTTTCCGCAAGTGAGAGGCATTCATCATTCTCGTTAACACCTAAAGCATTCCCGAATCCGATCAAGGGAATCCTTCGTCACGATGTAAGTGGCTTTTATAATTATTTACTTTATAATCATCTTATTGATCAATTCTAAAAAGAATATATACACAAAACTATCAAATATTTCAAAATATTGAATTTTTACATATTTTATGTTTCGTTCATTGTAAATAATCCATTTAGGTTAAAGGTAATCTTTCCAACTAATAGGAAAGAGCTGACTGCTTCCTTTCATTGATATGAGGGCATGTCACGCTTTTAGTTTTAAGTTTTCAGCTGAATATTGATCGCAGCTTCTTTATATCGCACCTTTAGAAAATAAAAAAACGAAATTCGAAATTTTAAATTCTTCCATCTGTCAAGTAGCTCGTCTTGTCTTGTTATTTCCCTCGAAATAATAGGAAATTGAGTGAGTTTACGTATAAAGAAGGATTGTAGCTTAATTTTTGAGATAATTGGATGAAGGGTGAGCGTTTACTAGTTGAAAAATGGGCCCAACTTAAACCTACTCCTCTTTCCGCAAGTGAGAGGCATTCATCATTCTCGTTAACACCTAAAGCATTCCCGAATCCGATCAAGGGAATCCTTCGTCACGATGTAAGTGGCTTTTATAATTATTTACTTTATAATCATCTTATTGATCAATTCTAAAAAGAATATATACACAAAACTATCAAATATTTCAAAATATTGAATTTTTACATATTTTATGTTTCGTTCATTGTAAATAATCCATTTAGGTTAAAGGTAATCTTTCCAACTAATAGGAAAGAGCTGACTGCTTCCTTTCATTGATATGAGGGCATGTCACGCTTTTAGTTTTAAGTTTTCAGCTGAATATTGATCGCAGCTTCTTTATATCGCACCTTTAGAAAATAAAAAAACGAAATTCGAAATTTTAAATTCTTCCATCTGTCAAGTAGCTCGTCTTGTCTTGTTATTTCCCTCGAAATAATAGGAAATTGAGTGAGTTTACGTATAAAGAAGGATTGTAGCTTAATTTTTGAGATAATTGGATGAAGGGTGAGCATTTACTAGTTGAAAAATGGGCCCAACTTAAACCTACTCCTCTTTCCGCAAGTGAGAGGCATTCATCATTCTCGTTAACACATAAAGCATTCCCGAATCCGATCAAGGGAATCCTTCGTCACGATGTAAGTGGCTTTTATAATTATTTACTTTATAATCATCTTATTGATCAATTCTAAAAAGAATATATACACAAAACTATCAAATATTTCAAAATATTGAATTTTTACATATTTTATGTCTCGTTCATTGTAAATAATCCATTTAGGTTAAAGGTAATCTTTCCAACTAATAGGAAAGAGCTGACTGCTTCCTTTCATTGATATGAGGGCATGTCACGCTTTTAGTTTTAAGTTTTCAGCTGAATATTGATCGCAGCTTCTTTATATCGCACCTTTAGAAAATAAAAAAACGAAATTCGAAATTTTAAATTCTTCCATCTGTCAAGTAGCTCGTCTTGTCTTGTTATTTCCCTCGAAATAATAGGAAATTGAGTGAGTTTACGTATAAAGAAGGATTGTAGCTTAATTTTTGAGATAATTGGATGAAGGGTGAGCGTTTACTAGTTGAAAAATGGGCCCAACTTAAACCTACTCCTCTTTCCGCAAGTGAGAGGCATTCATCATTCTCGTTAACACCTAAAGCATTCCCCAATCCGATCAAGGGAATCCTTCGTCACGATGTAAGTGGCTTTTATAATTATTTACTTTATAATCATCTTATTGATCAATTCTAAAAAGAATATATACACAAAACTATCAAATATATATATATATATATATATATATATATATATATATATATATATATATATATATATATATATATATATATATATATATATATATATATATATATATATATATATATATATATATATATATATATATATATATATATATATATATATATATATATATATATATATATATATATATATATATATATATATATATATATATATATATATATATATATATATATATATATATATATATATATATATATATATATATATATATATATATATATATATATATATATATATATATATATATATATATATATATATATATATATATATATATATATATATATATATATATATATATATATATATATATATATATATATATATATATATATATTTTATTTTTATTTTCATTTAATAGCTGGCTGATAGGGAGCCCTGCAATCGTATATCGTCCTTTTAAAGAGTGGATATATTCGAATTTCAAATCGAATTTTCGAAATGTCATTCCGCATTTAAGAGACGATTGATTGTGATTTTTTTCATTGTTTTTGCTTAAATTTGTCTTTAATAAAGACATTTTATTTTGGTTTGCAAAAGGATACGCTTTGTTTTTGAGATGTGGATGAAGGGCGATCGTTCGCTAGCGATAAAGGGATCCCATTAAACCTACAGTGTACCGTCGAAAGTGGTACTCATCTAAAAATACATCTCGTTTAAACAATAAGCATTTCCCAGTCCAGTCCGGGAAAACCTTCCAGCTATGTAAGTGGCTTTTATTATTTTAATTTTTTCATCAAAGTGTCATCCTTTAAACGAATTCTTTAAAAAAAGATTTTACAAAAAACCAATCAAATATTAACAATATTATACAATTTTATCTTATGTTTTGAACTCTTGTAAATATCATATAGCCTTAAGTATAAACTTCTCGACCAGAAATTACAATTTATATCTTTTTTCATGGGAACGAGCAAATGAAGTATTTTATTTTTATTTTCATTTAATAGCTGGCTGATAGCGAGCCCTGCAATCGTATATCGTCCTTTTAAAGAGTGGATATATTCGAATTTCAAATCGAATTTTCGAAATGTCATTCCGCATTTAAGAGACGATTGATTGTGATTTTTTTCATTGTTTTTGCTTAAATTTGTCTTTAATAAAGACATTTTATTTTGGTTTGCAAAAGGATACGCTTTGTTTTTGAGATGTGGATGAAGGGCGATCGTTCGCTAGCGATAAAGGGATCCCATTAAACCTACAGTGTACCGTCGAAAGTGGTACTCATCCAAAAATACATCTCGTTTAAACAATAAGCATTTCCCAGTCCAGTCCGGGAAAACCTTCCAGCTATGTAAGTGGCTTTTATTATTTTAATTTTTTCATCAAAGTGTCATCCTTTAAACGAATTCTTTAAAAAAAGATTTTACAAAAAACCAATCAAATATTATATATATATATATATATATATATATATATATATATATATATATATATATATATATATATATATATATATATATATATATATATATATATATATATATATATATATATATATATATATATATATATATATATATATATATATATATATATATATATATATATATATATATATATATATATATATATATTTGATTGTAAATGTGTAAATTATTATTTTTTCAAATTGAAATTATGTTTATCACTAAATAAATGAAATGATAAAATAATGAAAGGGCACTTATCTGGTCTGTGGTGACCAGGAGTGACTCCACGCCTTCTTCTTCTCCTCCCTCAGTGTTTGCTGGTGCTTCCTGCTGTGGCACTAGAATCCGATTAAAATGGCCTCACACAGCGGCAACACAACAATGCGAGACGAGAATGAATGCTGGAAAATAATAGGCGATTAGTGTTTCTTAAATATTAATGATTGTTATAAAATGTATATCAATATTTCGGCTCAGCCGTCGTCAAGATATGTGACATTTCTGAAATCGAACAATTCGTTGAAAATTTAAATTCAAGGAATCGAACAAAAAGAAATGGATTAATAATATTTTACACGATTTAGTTAAGGTACCATAACCAACCGTGCAAAACGTTATTTTAAAATGAATGATTATAAATTAAAAGAAAAAGCATTTGATGATTATGATAATATGATAAACCTTATTAATTTTGCCTATTGAGACCGGAACCTTTGCAAGCGCCTAAAATATAAATATAAGCCAATTCCCAAGATTTGACGTCCCTTTCTTTTGCATTATCCCCAAGGCATTTTATTATTTTAACTTTAAAACATTGATCAAAAGATAAATTATGCGCCCTGGCATGCAAAGATATTGGGAGTTGGCTTTCATTTCCTACACTAGCCCTATGATTATTTAGTCTAATATTAAGTGGTGTTGTTGTTTCACCGATATAAAAGGCATCACAAGTCCTGCACAGAAGTTGATATACTATATTTTTTGAAATACAACTGCAATGAAAGGGAACCCTGTAACTATTAGTAGTATTTGGACTGGTAAAAAAAGGACTTAGATCTAACAGAGGACAAGTTTTACAACGTGGACGACCACAAGGTTGAAGCCCAAAAGTATTATTACCAATAGAGAAATTTTGATTATTTTTTGTTTTGTTTAATATTGATCTAATATTAGGTGGTCTGCGGAAAGATAAAATTGGCGGTGAATCTAAGAGATCCTTAGTGGATGCATCATTAGAAATGATGGGGAATAAATCAGATAATATATCTCGCAGTTTCTCAGCACCAGGAAAATAAGTGGTGCTAAGAAAGATTTTATTATTATTATTATTTTTATTTGAAGAAATTTTAGGTTTTGGTATATATTTTACTTCAGAGTTTAGAATATGTTTATCCAATAGAGGAGCAGGGTATTTTCTTTCAAGAAGAGATTGCTTTAGATTATTGAGATATTTATCTAAATTTTCTTTGTTGTTAACTAAACGGTGTCCGCGAATGGACATTGAATAGGGAATGGATCTCTTGGTGTGAAATGGATGACAGCTATCAAAGTGTAAATACTGTTCTTTATTTGTAGGTTTTATATGAATCGCGGTTTTAATTTTACCTTCGGAAATTGTTAAATCAACATCTAAGAAAGTAATTTGTGATTTAGAAATGGTATGAGTGAAATTCAAAGGGGAACAAATTATTTAGGTCGTCAAGAAAGGTTGTTAGAGTAGTTTGTCCGTGTGGCCAAATCATTACTATGTCGTCAATAAATCTATACCATAATATGGGTTTTAAATTTTGCGTTTGAAGAAAATTTTGCTCGAATAATCCCATGAAAAGGTTGGCATACGAAGGTGCCATTCGCGTGCCCATAGCAGTCCCTTTAATTTGAAGATAAAATTCATCTTCAAAGGAGAAAGCATTACACGTTAAGACAAACTCGGCTAATTTGCAAAGAAAATCCGTAGAAGGTATTTGAGGATGAGGTCTCTCATCAAGAAAATAAGAAATGGCTTCCAATCCTAAATTATGAGGAATATTGGTATACAGGGATATGGCGTCAATAGTAACAAATAATAGGTCGTCTGACTTTGGAATTACAGTATTCTTTAAAATATCAATAAAATGATAGCTGTCTTTGATGTGAGAATTTAGATTTTTCACAAAAGGTTGTAAAAAATAATCTACAAAAGCCGAAATTCTTTCTGTCGGAGAGTTAAAGCTTGCGACTATTGGTCGTCCAGGATTATTAGGCTTGTGAATTTTAGGTAATAGGTAAAAATTTGGAGTTCTGATAGGATCAGGAATTAAAGTTTTAACATCTTCGTCTGATAATTTTTCATTTGATTTATTTTGTTCAATATATTTTTTTATTTTCACTGCAAAATTTTTGTTTGGATCTCTAGATAGTTTTTTATAGAAAGTTTCATCTCTAAGTTGTCTCAAGCCTTCAGTAACATAGTCAGTTTTGTTAAGTATGACAGTAGTGGAACCTTTATCAGCCGGCAAAATGACGATGCTGGTATCCTTGCTAAGACTCTCAAGAGCTGCACGTTCATCTACTGACAAGTTTGATGTTGGCTTGAGGCTATTTAGAAAAGATGGCTGTGTTACTTTGTTTAATAAAATAGTAATAAAATTTTCTACCGGATGATTTTTTGGTAATGGAGGGGGTTCTTTATTGGAGTGTGGACGAAATTGAGCTAGTGCATTGTGTAATTTAATATTATTATTGTTATTCTTTTGATTTGAATGCCAAAATTCGCGCCATCTTAAATTACGACAAAATTTAACAACATCATTACCAAAACTAAAATGGTTCACATTTTGAGTCGGTGTGAAATTTAGACCTTTAGCTAATACTAAATATTCATTGTGGTTAATTACTTTGGATGACAAGTTTTTAACAGCATTTTTTTCTCTAGGAGATGGACCTTGTATATTATTAGAATATGATACTGATGGTGTTATACTGTTATTAATTTGGTTTACTAATGTGGCACGTATTGGTACGGAATCTGATACTAATGGAAATATATTGTTACATAGTAATTTGGTTTACTGATAGGGTGTGCATCGGAGAGGAAAGAGTACCTTGGTGAACTGCTGGGATAACATTTCGAAGTGAATTTGAATTCCTTGTTTTGTTAACATTGGAATGACTGTAATTTGAAATGGAAACTGGATTCAAAATGTTTCGTGTATTGTTACTTGGGATAATGCAAATTTTCTGAAAGTTCTTTAGTAAATTAAGGAACTTTTTATCGTGTTTTAATCTAATATTTCGTAAATCTGTTACAGAATTGTTAACTATTTTATGAGCTTCTTGAAATAAGAAAGGAGAATGTGTTGTTATCATGTTAACATAAAAACACAGTGAGTTTAAATGTTTATCAACTAAAATTTGATATTCATTTCGCAAAACAGACGTAATTTCCATTGAATACCTTAAACGGATTGCGGTGAAATCATATTGAATTTCTGTACGAATTGCTGCGAAAGGAAATTTTGGTAATAACCCTTTAGGGCAAATGTTGTTTTCTAAACATTTAGAAAGAAATTCAACGTGTCAAATTCAAGGATCTCTTAGATTCACCGCCAATTTTATCTTTCCGCAGACCACCTAATATTAGATCAATATTAAACAAAACAAAAAATAATCAAAATTTCTCTATTGGTAATAATACTTTTGGGCTTCAACCTTGTGGTCGTCCACGTTGTAAAACTTGTCCTCTGTTAGATCTAAGTCCTTTTTTTACCAGTCCAAATACTACTAATAGTTACAGGGTTCCCTTTCATTGCAGTTGTATTTCAAAAAATATAGTATATCAACTTCTGTGCAGGACTTGTGATGCCTTTTATATCGGTGAAACAACAACACCACTTAATATTAGACTAAATAATCATAGGGCTAGTGTAGGAAATGAAAGCCAACTCCCAATATCTTTGCATGCCAGGGCGCATAATTTATCTTTTGATCAATGTTTTAAAGTTAAAATAATAAAATGCCTTGGGGATAATGCAAAAGAAAGGGACGTCAAATCTTGGGAATTGGCTTATATTTATATTTTAGGCGCTTGCAAAGGTTCCGGTCTCAATAGGCAAAATTAATAAGGTTTATCATATTATCATAATCATCAAATGCTTTTTCTTTTAATTTATAATCATTCATTTTAAAATAACGTTTTGCACGGTTGGTTATGGTACCTTAGTTAGTTAGTTAGTTAGTTGTACTGGGCGTTCCTCCGCAAGTCGACATCCAGTGTGCCTATTTTGCTCGTAACGGGGGTAGCGCTATTCCACCCACCCCAGCTCCTCGACGAAAGCCAGCAGGGCTTTCAGGTTTCCTGCTGCCTCGCGCAGGGTGCCTGGAGTCCCAAGGTGTTTTGTCCTGTATACTTCTACCTGTTTACAATCTAGCAGAATGTGTTTTGTGGTTTCTTCCGCCTCCATGCATGCTCTGCACATAGGGCTATTCGTTCCGCCCATGTTGAAGAGGTGTTTGTTTAGTGTGTTGTGTCCTGTTATCAGTCCCACTAGTTTGCGTAGTTGGGGCCTTTTTGTCCTTAGAAGTGTTTTGGTAAGTTTGTGGTTGTATTCCACTACTATTTCTTTGGTTTGTCTGCAGGTGTCTATCTCTTTCCAGTGTGTTTGATGTAGTTGTTTGTAGTGGTTGTCAAGTTGGTTGTTTATGTGCGAGTAGGGTAGGGGCACGATAGGTTCGGGTCCGTATGCCGGTGTGTCTGAGCCCTTACGGGCTAGTTCATCCGCAGCATCGTTTCCTCTTGAGTTACTGTGTCCCTTGATCCATTTCAGTGTCACCTTATTGCCTTTTCCGCATACCTCGAGGAGGCTTTGGTGGCATTCGTATATGAGCCCAGATGTAAATCTATCGCTTCCCAGTGCCTGTAGCACTGACCTGCTGTCCGATAGAATACATATGTTTTCGTGTTTTAGCTGCCGCTGTTCCACTGCGTTGCAAGCTTCTATTATTCCCATACATTCTGCTTGGAAAACTGTGTTGTGTGCTCCGAGTGGTTTGAAGATGTGTATATTTAGGTCTTCCGAGAAGACACCACATCCTGTACCTTTGTTGGTTTTTGATCCATCTGTGTAGATTCTTAGGTCCGTTTGATTCAGTGCTTCTTTTGAGTCTTCTGTTAATGATATGGCATATTCTTTCCAGAAGATCATAGTTTGGGTATTCTGTCGATTGCCGCATCCAGCATTGGACAACTTGACAGTATACTATCATATATATTCGTGTGCGGTGTTTTATATTTGGTCCATAAGTTTAGATTCTTTAGACGAGTAGCCGTTGCGGCTGCTTCTTTTTGTATATGTAGGTGTAGTGGTAGAAGCCCTAGCATGATTTCCAGCGCCGCTGTCGGAGTTGTTCTCATGCAGCCGGTCGCTGCTATACATGCTAGCCTTTGCATTTTCTGTAATTTGTTGATTGCAGTAGTAAGTTGGGTGCGGGGCCACCATACTACAGCTCCGTAGCTTATCATTGGTATTATTATCATTTTGTACAGCCACAGTATAATGTGTGGGGCTAGTCCCCATTTCTTGCCCACCATTCTTCGGCATTGCCAGAAGGCGACTGTTGCTTTGTTTAGTTTGTTTTCCAGGTGTTTATTCCAGTTTAGTTTTTCGTCCAAAGTTATTCCTAGGTACTTTACTTCTTTAGAAAGCGTTAGTCTGGATCCAAACAAGGTTGGCATTTTGTATGTACCCAATTTCCGTTTATGTGTGAAGAGAATGGTGTCGGTCTTTTTTGGATTTACCGATAGGTCATTCTCCTTGCACCATTTCTCTACTATTTTCAAAGCTGTTTGTGTAAGGTCGCACAATGTCCGTTGATCATTATTACTAGATCATCTGCATATCCTATTGTTAGGAAATGATTGTTGTTTAGTTTTGTTATCAGGTCGTTTACTACCAGGTTCCATAGAAGTGGCGAGAGTACACCTCCTTGTGGGCATCCTCTCATCACGAGCGCCTGGTGATTTTGGTTTTCAGATAGCCTGATGATTCTATTTCTTAGCATGTTCATTATCCATTCTGTAATCAATGGTTCGGTTTGATGTCTGTTTAGAGCTTGTTGAATGCTACTGAAATTTGTCTTGTCGAACGCTCCTTCTATGTCGATGAAGGTGCCTAGGCAGGAGTTTTTCCTTGCTAGTGCAGTTTCTATGTTGTTTACAACGGCATGGAGTGCTGACTCTGTCGATTTGCCTTGTGTGTATGCGTGTTGGTTCGGGTGGATACCTATGTTTTTAAGTGCTGTGTCCTTCAGTTCTCTGTCGCATAGTCTTTCTAGTGTTTTTAGCATGAAGGAGGTAAGGCTAATGGGTCTGAAAGATTTCGGGTCTGTGTAATCAGTTTTCCCTGGTTTTGGTAGAAAGATCACCTTTACTTCTCTCCATTTCTGTGGGATGTATCTAAAGGCGATGCAGCTACATAGTATGCTTGCTAGTTGTTCGATAAGTTTGTCTCCTCCCCATTTTAGGAGGGCTGGGTATATTCCATCTAGTCCTGGTGATTTGAAGTTGTTGAAACTGTTCGTTGCCCAGGCTGTTTTGGTCCGTTCCGTTATATGCTCCGCTATCTTCCACTCGTTTTCGGTCGGATGATAGTTGTCTGTTTGTACGTCCCATTCTTGTTTGTCAACTACTCTGCAACCTGGGAAGTGCGTTTCCACCAGTAGACTTTCGGTCTCGGCCGGGTTACTGGTAGTGTTGTTGTCTTTCCTTCTCAGAGTGCCCAGTAATTGTTTTGGTTGATCGGCCATGATCTTCCTTGTTCTATTTGCTTGGGTAATTGTGGATATATTGTCGCAGAAGTTCCTCCATGAGGCTGATCTTCTGTGTCTTATTCTCCTTTTGTATTCTGATTTGGTTGTTTTGTATTTGTCCCAGTCTTCATCAGATTTTGTGTTCGTAGCTCTGTTTAGCTGTTTCCTCATTTTTGTTCTTAGGCGTTCCAACTCTGGACCCCACCAGCTACTGTTATTGCATTTTCCAGTAGCTGATGGTGTCGATAGTGGGCACGTGTTTTCGTAGCAGTCAATTATGTTTTTTGTGAGTGACTTTACTTGTTCCTCTAACTCTACTGTGTTGTTTGGTCTGTGTGTTTTTGTGTTGCTTTCTATTTTACCTGCGAGAAGTTCCTTATACGCCTTGATGTCGGTGCGTCTTGGATTTCTTCTGGGTATAGGTGTTTGTGTATCTGCTGTCAGATCATACCGAATCCATCTGTGGTCGGAGCACGATAGTTCATCCGACACCTGCCAGTTGGACACGTGTTGAGCTGCCAGTCCTGTGCTTAAGGTAATGTCAATTATAGTGTTACATCTACGAGTGACAAAAGTTGGTTTTGATCCTGTGTTGAGTATGTCTAGGTTAGTTGTCATAAGGTATTCAACAAGATCGTTACCCCTGTTGTTGTTTGTTTCCATTCCCCATAGGTTGTGGTGGCCATTGCAGTCCGCAGATATGACCAGTTCAAGCCCTGCACGTTCGCAGTAACGTACGAGGTTGTTCATTTCCGTAGGAGGTGGTTCGTCTTCTGCCGCCATGTAGACGGACGCGAGAACCATCTCCGGCAGTCTTGAGTTTTGTGTTGTTAGTAATTTTATAGCACACACGTCTCTGGAAATGAATTCAGTTAGTGGTTGTGCCATTATGTTTCGGGATATGTGTATACAGGTTCTAGGTTTGCTTTGTGTATTATAGAATATATTACCTCCGGTGTTGTTGAGTCCGTTTATGCGTGTGTTTCTGATCCACGGCTCTTGGATCAGGGCTATAGCGGTTGGGTTAACCTCCAGCCATTTCCGAAGTTGAGCCGTTGCAGATTCGCTGTGCTGGAGGTTGACCTGGAGGACCTTACAGAGGGAAGGAAGCATTGGAGGAATGCTTCTTTTCCCCTTGCCCCTTTAGGTCCAGGAGACTTATCCCCTTTGGTAGGCCCTCTTCGTCCTCGGAGTCCAGCAGTATGCCTTCCTCGACGTCGGATTCCGAGGGTTCGTCTGTCTCCATTGCAGAGGGTGCGGACTTTTTGGCGGACTCGCTCTCGCTCTCTTTGTTTTCCTCGTCCGTCTTGCCCTCTTGTGGGTTGTTCTTTTCCGGTGGAAAATCTCGGAAATGTCCCCCGCCGTGTTGGAAACGGATATAGACCGTACCACATAAGTAGCTCAGTCTTCTATCCCTTTCCAACACAGTAGGTACAACGTCCTCCGGGATTCCCACCAGAAGTAGTGTGCACTTTTTGGTCTTTAGTGTTATTGCCTGGTGTAGCGTCCACTTTCTCACCATGGCCCACTGGTTTTGGAAGTTTAGGACCCTTCCAATTTTGGTGAGGTTCTCCTCTATAGCTGGTATTAGGATACCGCACCTTACGTTTCTGACCATCTCGTCCTCTCTCTTCCCGACCAGATGGTCTCCGTTTTGGAGCGTGGCCGTCTCCAGCCACTTTGTCAGCCATGCTTTCGTATTGGCGTCTTGGCACCACAGCTTTAGGTAACCATCCACAAAGTTGGGTCTACCTGAGAACGCTGGGGCCTGCGCTTCTGTATCAAGATCGGTCTCGATGGCTATCTGGTAGATGGCATCTCCGATCTTGCGTTCCACCTCCTGAGCGTCTTGCTGCGTCAGTCTGTCCGTGCGTGCGTTGGTGATC
>OX155980.1:19247220-19284607 GCA_944548615.1 Micropterix aruncella
AAAGTTTTACAGCCTCTAATGTGATTACTTCAAATACAAACAATTACAAAAATGTTAAAATGGTAGAAAAAAAATATAAATTTGAAAGTAATAAAATAATAAATATAATAAATAACCTAATTTGCAATATTTCAAGACCACTTATGAAAAAGAATATGTTCAGTGAGTATTGATCAAATACCCATAAAATAACCTGTATTTCATGCACTTTAAATTGGTGTATTGTTTCGGCATTATGGTGGAGCACGTCGTGGAAGTATACTGGACAAAAGTAATAAGACAGTCCCGTCCCAACAGTCGCCCTAGCCTTTCTAGCCGTGATTGATAACAATTTGATCTTTTTTTTTTGGTGCCGTTTGAGTTACCATTGCTTGAGTATAGAATAGAATAGAATAGTTTATTGTGCTATAAAAACATTACTTAATGAATATTCAACTGGTTTTAAAGAAAAGGAAATGTATGCACAAATGGCGGACTTAAGTACATTTGTGCATGGTGTTGATCGGCTGAAAATTCTTTTATTTTCATTCTTATTTTATATCAAGGTGTTTATCAGTTTTATTTTATATCTGAATTTTCAGCCGACAAACAAAAAACATAAATGTACTTAGGCAGTGGTTGGTCAAACGGCACTAAAAATAAAGGCTAGGAAGTGCTAGGACGACTACATGCTTCTTTCCGCCGGGACCGTCTTATTACTTTTGTGTCCATTGTAATCGCACCTGTTCCATCATAATGGAGCAACAATATACCACTTTAAATTGCACGAAACACAGGTAATTTACAGTAAACTATTTATTAAAAATTTATCTCAACTGAACAGTTACTAACAAACGGTAATCCGATTCCTTTATATTTGAACGATGCAATGAATATTAACTATAAGACATGTTTTAAGTCCGGTTGTCGACTGACTCGATAGAAAAGCATCGCTAATAGGCCTGAAGCTCATTGTCGTTTATTTTTATTATCAGGCACTAGAAGTTTTGCTTCCAGAAGAATTAGTACACCACCTTTCTCCCGCTCAAAATAACTATATAAATAATACAAAAAAATGTAGACAAATGCATAAAATTGAAAAACTGATGGAAATAAACGACTAAAATGGACATTAGCTTAAATTTAACGTTTATAAACTTATTTATTGAGTTATTGGAAATAAATTAATACTATTCAATATAAAATCTAAGATTCGCTGTTACTCGACACAATATACATGAGATAAAAATAGATATTACGGCGTGAAGTTCATAGCACCCGATGTTTAGGCAATGTTACAGCCGCCGTTTTTAAGAGGAGTCACCCCTTGACAACGGCGGTTATAACATCGCCGAAGCGTTGGGTGATTTTCAACTTTAAACTTTATCCATTTTTCCTTCTTTTTTTTATTAAAGACCGTAGATGAAAGATTATAAAATTAAATCTCGAGGGTACTTTTCATTTTATTGTTTTTTTCCAAGGAAAATTATATCACAAAATCATTGGACATGAGTGTGACACAACCGTGAGAAACTGATCTTGGTTAGGTTGCCTGATCTTACATTGAAAGATCCCGGGTTCGATTCCGGTTTGGTCACGATTCTCCGTTGGGATAAAATAAACGGAATTACATTTCAACCCTGGGATCAAATGCACTAACAAGACACCCACTTACACACATGTTACACAAACACATACATATAAATACTTCATAGTAGGGTTGGTTGTAAGAGATTGTCGGATGACAATAAACCTTACCGTTGTGAAATTTTACAATAAAGAGTAAAACAAACTTATAGCCACCTGTAATTCATAAAATGCGCAATGTGACTAATATCAGCGGCCGTCCGTTCAGCTATTGAGGTGGACACAGTGCAAAGGCTACAATGACAAACACTAGCACGAAATCAAAAATTCCTCGGGTTTTACATACTCAGGTACAATGATACCGATTTAGGATTAGAATATTGCTAATAATGTGTGATCATATCAAATGCACAAATTTGGCATATATAGTAGAAACGCTTATGTCTACAGACCATTTACGTTGAACCTACCATTTATTTATTTTATTTATTTCAAACCAGTTGATAGAGTTCCTACATTTGGTTAAGTCAAAAGTAATGAAAATAACAAGTATAATATTTAAATAAATACCTATTAAGGTATAACATATGAACGTCAGTATTGCAAGGTATGAACGTTGAACATCCAAGCGCAGATTTTCTAGGTTATATATGTAAAGGAAACAACATTTTCCAATATTTTCAATCAAAATTCTTAAGTAATTTCGTAAAATTTTTTATCTAATTTTCTATATAATCCTAAGTACTAAATAATCAAATAAATATTGGATAATTTCCCAAATTATCATACGGGAAGATATTTTAAAGAAAAAACACAAATACAAACAAATCAGTAATAATTATTATTCTCAATAGCCAATAGTTTGAAGAAGAATTGAGAGGGGTTGGCAAATAAAACCTTCTTTTTTAAACGTGTCACCAGGAGTCGAGTCAAAGCTACTGGTCTGATAAAGCAAAAAAAATTACAATTTACATAATACAAAATACTAATATTCCGAACTGTATTTTTTTGTTTTAGATTTAACCCTAAAATGTGATATGAAAAATTTGTTGCATACATAGTCGTTGAGGTTATTTATGAAATCCACTTGTACAGGGTGCGGCAGTGAGGACGGACGGTTTTAAAAAAATCATAAAATAGTTCATTTTTACTCAAAAACATATTTATTGATGGAATCAGCTTCGCAAGGAAATAGCATTTGAGACAGTCAAGAGTGGAAAATCACATCAGGTATGTGGTGGCCGAAATCGAAAAAAAATGAAAAAAACGAAATTGAAAAAAAAATTAAAAATTTGAGAGAAATTTAAAAAAACGCATATGGATAAATCTGGGGACCGAGGAGGCCAATGAACATCGCCAAACCTGGAAATAAGGCGACCAGGGAAGAGAGGGCGAGTAACGTCCATTGATGCTCTGGCTGTGTGGACGGTCGCCCCATCCTGCTGGAACCACACACGTCGGATTGGAACACGTCGCCGTCGTAATTTAGGGAAAAAGAAGTTGGTGATCATTTCGACGCTCTGAATTCACGGTAACAGCACGACTATTACCGTCTTCGAAGAAGTAAGGGCCAATGGTTTGGTGCGCTGTATACAAGAACAAGCCCCGAACTCTGGACGAATTGAAGGACCCAATTCGCGTGGAAGTCGCCCAAGTTGAAAGAGCGATGTTGGAGAGAGTCTACGCGAATTTCCAAGAACACCTCCAGCACTGCATCAACGATTTCGACCACCACATGCCTGATGTGATTTTCCACCCTTGACTGTCTCAAATGCTATTTCCTTGCGAACCTAATTCCATCAATAAATATGTTTTTGAGTAAAAATTAACTATTTTATGATTTTTTTAAAACCGTCCGTCCTCACTGCCGCACCCTGTATATAAAATCCCCGGTGAGCTGAAAAAAGTCACAAAATGTATAAAATGGATTTAATCTTTTTTTATTAATTTATTTATTTAAGTTAAAAAAATATATATTTAAGAAGGTTTTAAGTTTACTTTCATTTGATGTGACTTCAATATAAGAATATTAAAGTTTATGGTATTAGAACGGCGTTGGTACAGTGATAGATTTTCTTCGACTGCCGATGCAGTGACAGTCTCTGTTTCCTGAGCAGTTTAGTTTTCGACACTAACCTAGGTATTTTAGAAAAACTAGGACAGGTCGGGTCGGACGGAATGTTTTATTTTGAATCCACGATACCACTCAAAAGAGTGTAAAATTTATATATTACTCTTAAGGTGTCAAAATTTGTCCGCATCATCGTTCGTATTGCTAAAAGCAGTGTTTATTGTTCATTTCAAAATAAATGTCATAGCACTCTTTCCAGAAGTCCTCAGAAAGCCATTTAAGCATTTGTATGCAGCCTTTTTAAAGTAAATCAGGAGAAGATCAGATATATGGCTGTTGTTTTGTTGTCAGTCCCTATATCTTTGATTTTGTAAGGAAATTCACAAACCTCGGCTCAATAATAAATGGCTCATTAAAAAATCCAACTTTTTTAGTCCTAGATCGTACTCTTTTGTATGTAGTAAAACCTCTAACTACCTTTTCTCCCCGATAAATGGTCTTACCGCAATGATCACTTGGCTTTAATACCCAGACATATAAATCATGTGCGTACAAAGGCAGTATTACCTACGCAGCAGCAGCCCTTGTAGAATGGCCTAAGCCGCCTATTAGATCGAAGTCCATAGCAGATTTCAGTTCCGAGTTTCAAAAAGATTTGGTAGATAACATGTCTTTTATTTACCTAATATTATATTTCGATTTGGGCATCTCCCATAGGATATACTATAAACACCAACCCACTTTAATGAGGCGCACTGAATATCAGTTTTTTTTTAATTAGTGCGTCCTCCATTAATATTTACTTGGTTTATCTGATAACCCCCCCCCCCCTAGCGTATTTTTACTGCTACGGACATGCATTATTGATGAAGTAAATTATTATTATTATTATGACATTCCATTTGAGGGAAATCAGTCTAGAAAGAGAAAAGATTTTCATTCGTATGCCGGTTGACGTAGGTTAAACTACAATGAGCTCCTATACAATAGCGTTGCCGCTCTGCACTGCGCGAAAAAAGGTGCACAAGGAGTCGAATCGGTAGGCGGCGGGCTCGGACTGGGCGATCCGTACAAGGCGAAATGCACCCTTGTTTGCTTTTTGTATGAAATAATTTCAGAGGAATTTCTCTCGTTTGCGAACGCAGTGCGCGTCGGATTAGGCGCCAGAGCCGAGCCGCCACTCGCCTTTTTTTAGCCATTTCCCACAGGGCAGGCCGGGCGGCCGCTTCATTCAAAAGTCCGCACAATTTATCTGGCATGATGGCCAATTTAATTTCGCGCCGACACGACATACCGATCCAGAACGGGGATTTGTAAAGAAAATGTTTTCGACTGCTGAGGCAGACGCCGGCGCCGCGCGCGCCGCCGCGCCGGCGTCCGAGGCGCCACCTTTACTGATCCCATATGAATTGATTTATAAACTCGCCATTAAGGTGCGATCGATTACGGCTCCATGTAATACAGTGAACCCTGGTTGGGCATACAACTTGATAGACATTTGCTTGATTTCGTAGGTTTTTACTATCCCGCTGTAGCCCGCAAATATTAACGCTGAGCGCCCAAAGCTAGCCGAGAAACAAACCGCGACGCGTGAGGCCTCGCAATGAACCCCAAGCTGATTCGTCCGCCGGCCGAGAGAGGACGCTCATAGATTTATGAAATTTATAGTCAGATGAAATCAATCCATGGCTACTTGCCGGGAAAGTTTTGGGGGGACACAACCGATTCTTTGTCACTGTATCGGACTCAGTATTTCAGTTATTTTCTATAATAAAAGAATTGGCATGACGGAACTATCATCTGGTGATGACTTTGTATTTAGATTTTTTTTTGCAGATCAAACGAATTTAATAATGAACGATTGAACAGAAGTTTCGTTTACGATTGAACAGAAGTTCCTAAAGTTTAGGGCGTGCCCCATTAGAGGGGGGCGGGGGGGGGGGGGGGTGTAAACACATTCTGAGAACGACCTGCGTTGCATATTTTTATCCATAAAGCTAAAGGTATACAATCTTTTGAAATCAAACATCTCCATTATTTATAAATAATGCATTATATTAATTTCCTAAAATATGTACATGTAATGAATTCTTTTAGGAGAGGATTTTCTTTTAATTTAGAAACCCCTAATTTAAAGTCTGTTATCGATCTTTTTATACGCTTAAAATACATTGGCATTTGCAAAGAATTTAGAATAGCATGTACTACTTATAAAAAATTGCTCTTATTCCCGTTGTAAAACGCATATAAGGCATTGATTTAAGTTACTGTATCATTATTTTTATAAACAAAAATCGAAATGTAATATATTTGTATTTTTCCTTACGTTTTTGAGGTAGCGAATACCGGGTATTAAGTTCCTCTGGGTGAATTTATTCAAGCAAGTGTCTACATCGATTGGTAGGTTAACATATACTTTTTTCGTTGGCAAATGTCACATTTGTATTTTACTATACATTTTCGAGCGAATACCTGGCATTACTTTCCTTTGGGTGAATTTATTGACGCAAGTGTCACAACCGATTAGCATGTTTTTGTTATTGTCATGGGTATGCTTATATTCAGCTATGAAACGTACGTACGGTAATAGAGATTGCTTAAAACCATTTTTTAACCGTCGATTCCTTATCATACTGGATGGTTAAAGGGTCTTTAGAAAGTCTGGTGAATTTGATATTGTGGTCAATTATAGACCGACTATAACATATTTACCCATATACAAAGTCCCCATTATCGAGAACTTTTAATTTTCTCCTAATTTGGTTTTTCACTGGGTTTTAGTAGGAAATGCGTCCTAATTTCAAACTCATTTAAATATTTAAAAATGAAAATCAGTACAAAGATGTGTAAGTAATATACATTAGAGGTTGTAAAAAGTTTTATTTTTAAATAAGTTTCATTGAATTTAAGACTAAGAATAAATCGTGCGGAAAAATAAATACATAGAAGAAAAAAAAAAACAAATAAATGGTAGGACTTTATGTATAGGTAAATATGTTTTAATCGGTTTATAATTGACCACTCTATTACCACCCTCCAATAACCCTATATTGTAGGTCAAGTAGTATTTGTATTATATACCACGGATATATATCGTATCCCCGTGACTTTTTAATGTTTCCAAAATTATAAAACCAACTACGCGTTCAACGATTTCCAATGCTTGAAAAGGCTGTCGAAGAATATTTAAAAAAACGAGGTCACCCTGGAGGTTTGAAATAAATGTTATGAACAAGGAACAAGCTGGGACACGAAATTTCTTGTTCGAGAATCTATACTCCATTGCTTGTTACAATTAAATAAAGGCGGGAAGAGGCGCGGCTAATCTTAAGGCAAAAATAAAGATAAACTGCTACTGATCTGCAACAACCAGATGAGTTGGGATTGGATAAGTAACGAACGTGGGATTGTTATATTGTACAAAATAATAATACTTTAATTCCTTATCATGCTTATTACTTTACCTAAATACATACCATGCTTATTACTTTTTCAACACGTCCAATCAGTGTTTTGTTTGAGTACCAAATAAAGAGAATAAAATGAAATGAGAGATTGCCAGTTCAAAAATTGATTCGATCTCGTTTCGGCAGAGTTCGAATATGTTCGAGAAGCCGCACCGCGGGAGATTGCTCCTACGGCGGAAAATGTATTATACATTGAACGATGTTTCTTTTAGAGATCGTGGTGGCAAACGGGACTTCCCTCTGTTCCACGCCCCGTGCACCCTTCTACTTATTCGCAAGGCATTAGAGCAGCGACTTCTAAACATAGAATATAATAGTAATTTGATAAAAAACAAAATTGACGATGAGATTATGAGACAAAACAAAAATGAGATTATGATGTGTTTATATGGTATATGTTATGTATATTATAATATTTTATGTAATGTATGTATTAAACATATAATAATAATAATAACATATAACTCATATATACATTAGCTGCGCCCCGCGGTTTCACCCGCGTGGTGATGGAAAATTGTGATAATGATGATAGAAAACTATATATCTTTATAATTATAGCCTATGTGTTATTCTGATGTGTAAGCTATATTATTGTAAAGTTTCATCAAAATCCATTCAGTAGTTTTTGCGTGCAAGTGTAGCAAACATCCATACATACATTCTTACAAACTTTCGCGTTTATAATAGTAGTAGGATTCATATTAAAATGAGACTACACTGTATTACCATTAAATCACATTATTACTCAATTGTTTCCACGTTCGTTGTATGTGAATACGTCTAGAAGTTCACGCAAGAGGTGATATTTAACAATCTTGATGTAACGTTTTCATGATGATACGAAACCATCTAAAAAGACCGACGGGTATTTAGTATCATCTCATATAATCGGCTCATAGTTGCGAATCGCTTACATATTGAGCGGCCGCCACTGGCGAGGGGCTTAACTAACAGCATAGAATACCTTGCTAACACGACCGTTTTCGTGTACGCGACAGTTTATAAATCAGTATATCTCGGCTCTCATATCAGCTACCATTTCGGTGATGGTCTCAAAATAAAGCTTTCGATTAGATTTACTTAGACACATTTTAGGATTAGATTACGCAAATTATACAAATTAAAGATCTTCATTAATTTGAGAACCTGAAGAGTTATTTATAATGAAATTAATTAAATTGAAATTGAGAACATCGGCTAAAACGCTAACAAAAGCCAACCTGAAATATTAAAAAATTAAGAGCATTGAAAAATGCGGCTCAGCAGGTATCCAATAGTTGGAGAATTTGAGTAGTTGTGAGCGTTACTAGGTAAAATGCACGTCTGCGGTTTGGTTACATACAAAAATATAAACTTGATCATCTAGATATTGAACTATGGCGACTTAGGAGATGTGTCCGTATAAAAAAATAAGCAGAGGCTGCAAAGACTTTAAATATCTAGCCAGTCACTAGTTGTAACGCTCAGTTTGACTCGTTGAGTAATTCCAGATACGTAACTACTCCGAAATTAGTCTAGTCGTTTGTCCATTATTCTAATCTCAAATCGAGGAACACTCCTAGATACTTACACTTTGAGTCAATGCTTTCTGTAATAAATTTGGATACTAGCAATATTGCATCTTGAGTATAGTACTAGCAATATTGCATCTTGAGTATAGTACTAGCAATATTGCATCTAAATATATAGGCCAAATATTTGGCCTATATATTTAAGCGGAAGTACTATTTCCTTAGCAACGAAATTCAGCATCATTGCACTCATTTCATCTGGTCTGCAAGCTATGTATTTTTAAGTATCATTAGAGTGCATTCACATCTGTTTCTGTTAATTTTGGTATTTTAAGTGTTTTGGTCGTTTTAGGTATTGCTAGATATCAGTAATCGTCAGAAGTTATCAGTTTCTATGACTTAATTTTGTTGACCAATCTTTTAACAGCATTCACAAAGTATTTATTTGGTTTATTCACTACGTCACTTTCGTCAGTGTAGGTTTTTCCGTTAATTTTAAGATGATTCGTTTGTAAATCCTAAAATGTCGTTGCATATTTTTCTGTATTTCTTATAATCTTAGCCCAGTCGTCCATTTTGGAAAACATGTATGTGTCTGTCTGTGTAGTTTGTCTCGTCTTCTGGAACACTTTATGAGTCCATTCTTGATACACGGTTTAAGGCTTTTGTTTGCCTTTCGTTATTTTTATAATTTTAATGGTTGATTTTTTTGCGATATGCTTAGTAAGTATTTTAATGAAATTATTGGTTGCAGTATTTATAGTTAGTAAATATGCCACAGTCGCTATAATCGTTTCTCCCATAGGAATGTAGTATATATAGTGGAGTATTGTAGTATACAGTGAAGTCAAACTGAAATTATGCGCAGATCCATTGGTCGCAGCCGCAAACTACTAAAGCCGCAACGCACACCTAAACCGAACCTACATCCCGCAGTCGCAACCTACACTTTACATACAGGTGAAATTTCTTTAGTGACATCCTTGTAGTGTCATACTTATAGTGGGTGTCATACTTATAGTTAACAAACACCTTTTTAAAAAAAATGGATAAAAACAGATATTTCCTTTACATATATTTTTTTTTTAATGTTGTCAAATTGTATCTATTAAAGAAAAGTTTGAGAAGCGTTGAGTGCACTGCCCCATCTAGCGGTAGTTAGAATATAGCTAATAAATAATATTAGCGATATTTTACTCACCGCTAGATCGTGCTCATAACTTTTTATACTAAATTTTAGATAAAAAAATACGTGTGGCACTCGGGGACTGCCGCGGTAAAGCTATTGCATAGCATTTTTAACAACTTATGCAATTATAATAATTTATTTATTTTATTTTTTCTGAAATCAGATAACTGCGCTCTATCGTAAAACGTTGAAATTATTCCGAATCATTTGCGGCTGCGGTAGCAAATAATTCCGAATTATTTATACGTCTTTCGACAGGGCACCGCGCACGAATTTTTTATTCGATAAAGCAAAAAAACCGGATTATTCGAAAAAAATCGTAGATAAAAAGATAGATAATTAAATTATCTCTAAAATGGTGCAGGTTTCATAATAATACGCCAGATAGTATTTGCGTAGTAGTCGTTTTTGTGTTCGGTTAGACCTAATTTCACAAATTAATTACACTATATAATATAAAGAAAATCTAAAATATTCAAAGCTAAGAATAGTAGGAAAATGTTCTTGTATAATATATATTTTGTTCGAATCGTAAGCAGTACTCGTTTAGACGTAATTATCAGTTTAAAGTCATTAATTTTCGTTACGAAATTTTTTCATTCGGTCGCCGCGCTGGCAAAGGCCCGCGATAAAAGCTATGCAATAGCTTAAAAAATTGAAAAAAAAAAAAAATATTTAAATTTGCTTAGTTCGTCTTACTGATTCGCCCGCTACAAAGATGTCACAAATTAAAAACTCAACCTGTATATTGTTACACTATCTGCGTTGTTTTAATTTAAAGCGTACTAAAACCTACATCACCAGGAATATATGGCAGATGTTGATTTTAAAATAGCCGACACTCCAATGGAATAATCATGTCGAGTTTCAGTGACAGCTTATGCCGTAAAATACATAGATAATTATTTTTAAGCTATTGCATAGCTTTTATCGCGGGCCTAGGCCAGCGCGGCGACCGAATGAAGAAATTTCTTAACGAAAATTAATGATTTTAAACTGATAATTACGTCTAAACGAGTACTGCTTACGATTCGAAAAAAATATATGTTAAACAAGAACATTTTCCTAATATTCTTAGTTTTGAATATTTTAGATTTTGTTTATATTACATAGTGTAATTAATTTGTGAAATTAGGTCTAACCGAACACAAAAACGACTACTACGCAAATACTATCTGGCGTATTATTATGAAACCTGCACTATTTTAAGGATAATTTAATTATCTATCTTTTTATCTACGATTTTTTCGAATAATCCGTTTTTTTGCTTTATCGAATAAAAAATTCGTGCGCGGCGCTCTATCGGAAGACGTTTAAATTATTCCAAATCATTTGCTACCGCAGCCGCAAATAATTCAGAATAATTTCAACGTTTTCCGATAGAGCGCAGTTATCTGATATCAGAAAAAATAATTATAATTGCATAAGTTGTTAAAAATGCTATGCAATAGCTTTACCGCGGCAGTCCCCGAGTGCCACACGTTTTTTTTTATAAATAGTTCTTGTAATATACTCCATCACTTTTAATATATGTAGTCATTTCTTCTAGCAGACAATTCTCGAAATATTTGTTCTTGCTAAAAGAATATGCCGGCGTTCTTGCGAAAATTGGTTATCTTTTCTCGGGCAAACGACGAATAAAATAACCACATATAAATCAGTTTGAGAATCGCTGAGCCAAGGCACTATATATTAAGACGAGGGGTTCGGTTGTAGAAAAGAAGGATTGTTTCGAAACAAAACAAGTCTTGGGAGTGACAGAATTTTCATTTTGTTTTCCCGCAACCGTCATCCGCCCACCCCTTTCCTTCCCCCCTCTCACTCCTTGGCCCCTACCCTTGACTCTCCCTTTGCTCTCGCTGGCTTCTCCGCCGTCAGCTTAAGTCGTCATCCTGTACATAGAATTGAGATGACACGGCGTCGACACCCCCTACATAGTAGGGTGGCAGCGCTCAGCCTCGCGAGGCGATTCCCTCGTTGACGATATGAACTCGCTGTTTTGAATAAGTAGCGAACACGTCGCGAACATAGTCATGCCGCTTCGGCGACGCAAATGCGACTATTACGACCGGAACATTTACATCTACCAATATTGACGGAATAACGATATCACTGCACGTGCCAGACTTCAAAAGTTTCACGTTAGGTGCCGTACACGTTAGGTGCCGTACAGCGGATCGAAGATCGACGATAAATATTACCACAGTATACCAGACAGTAGCTTCTCTTAGAACAAAATTAAAATCGAAACTAATACGTCACGAGTATTAAGGGCTCGGATATGGCCGCCAGATGTCATGCTACTCGGCCCACGCATATATACAAACGTTTAAAAAAGTCGCCAGTCTTTTTTGAACGTTTACCTGCGCGTAATGCTAACCAAAGGCGTTCGTCGGAACATACCCCTCTGCCCACATTCCTCGCAACCTCTTCCCGCAAAGCCCTGTATCTCGACAGTAAAGCTACTGGTTGGTATACTGTGGTATCACATACTGTGGGTTGGAATTACAACGACCCATTAAATTGGTACATCCATAACTAGAAGGAATTTCGTGTTTATATTCAATTACATGTATTCATATACATTTCACAATTATTTCTTGTGAAAATTATTCACATTTATTTCGTTTTTTTTGACAAATGGGTACACATAAAATACAGTATGGGGGATGCCTAATTTTGTAGTTTTATAACAGGGAGTCACGTCATTCATCAATAAATTACATCTAGTTAACGTGACTCCCTGGAATAAACTACAAAATTAGGAATTTTTGGTAAATATTTAAAAAAAAGCATATTTCCTGTGGTTTACGATCCCTTCCCAGCCCGCGACGCGATTGTTCGTCTATAGAGCCCTTAATAAAGCTCAATACATCATCGCATGCTGCATTTAAGCGTTTTTGTTCAAATTCACAGCTTATCATACCAATATTTTAGATGCTTTGGAATGAGTTTTCCTGACAATGCTTTGGCGCATGGTAAGCTTAAATAAAATACATCACCATTAGCCTATTGTTTAGACACACGGCGGGACTGGTGCTGGGGTATACTTGCAATCCCTTGGACTAAAAAAAGGGGTCCAATTCTAAGACTTTCCAAGCGAAAACTGTAGGTATAATAATGGCTGCAGGAAAAAAAAAATTGTCAGCAGACTGACGAATCTAGAACTGAAGATCTACAGGCAGACACCTAAATTAATTAGAGAATGACAATAGGTACTGATATCACATAAAAACAGAATATTTTTCACATGGGTAGATAACCTAATAGATGATGAACTTCCAAGGCAGGGATCTTCCCATCCATTACTCGTGCCAGAACCTACTTTTCCAGAGGAGTAAATGATGGCCGTCTTATGTAATAGAACCAATGAGTGAATGGAAATAAGTGGATTGGAACAAGCCTAAGGCAAGCGAAACAGGCAGTTGGGCAGCGTCGACTACAACGAGCGGACCCTGACTACTAGTTTTGGAAGGATATCTCCCGACTGGTCACGAGTCCGAAGTCACTTGCATGACCTCTACCTGCCGTATTTTCAGTGGTGATTCAGTTTGAATCTATCGCGGACCAATGGCATCTTTTGTCCGGCTCTGAATTCAGGATCAGGTTGCCTAATGGTCATTTTAAGAGTGGTGGACGACGGGTTAACATCCACCCCACTGCTTAGGAGATATTATATTTCCATAGTCCCAGACTCCTTCGGCAAATAGTCAGTGCACGATCGAGTGGCGTCGACGAACGGTGCGCAAACCGTCCAGTAGCGCCGGGAGGCAATCCCACTAGGAGAAACCGATCTACCAGCTGTGAGGCCTGAGATGCGAGAGTCTTACCCGGGCTTGGCTTCTTCACGAGGACGCTTCTGAATAGGAGTTGAATCGTGCATTGGGCCACGAAACCATTCGCTACCTACCAAGCAAAAATGGGAATTAACACGTTGATGGACAGTAACGCCTATAGGCGATCATCCTCCGAAAATGATACGGCAGAACGCCCGTCGACGTCAGAGTTTTAATTAGGTTAAAATCAGTACGCCGCTCGGCGATCGCTTTTCTATACTAACATAAGGAACGACATGCTGTAGTGTCACCGCAGAGGTAATTTAGATAATTCTACTGTCACAATACAACATTCACGCCTATAGGCAATGTATGGAAATAAGTAGTGTCACAGACGAATCCATCGATGAGGTAGTACTGTCGATCAACGTATTAAGGAACTAAGACTTTCCAGGAATAACTTATGGCAAACAGTTGGTCTGCAAACTGGACACTGCGGACTTAACAAACATATACACACACTATTGATAATTAACACGGGGTTGTCAGGATAGTTGCTCAGCTTTGGCTATAAAAAGCGATAAAATAATGGGCACTTGTGAGGCTGCTATGGCTGATGTTTACGGTTACCGTTCGTCATGAATCCTGGGACTGGTCTCCCAGGTGTGCTAGTCGCAGGATCTTGGGGCCAATAGTTATATATAGGTGGAAGTGAGTTAAAATGGTCCTAAAATTAGGACTAATTGAGGGTAGCCGTGTGATCGGCTATCCCTCCTTTAAATAATCATAGTCCATTTTTAGTCCATTGGGTAGTAATCGACAGGTTTTTTAAAAATATATATCTGTGATTTATAAATATATTACATAAGAAGTGGATTTAAAATTTAATACAGAAGTAATGCACCCAATGGCGTTATAATCTGGCATACCTTCTGCTGCTGGAGGTATTGATAGTAGAAACAACATTCATAACAAATCGAAGACAAACGAATTTACCGCATGAAGTTTGTAGGACCTGTCATTTAGGCGACTTTGCAGCCGCCATTGTTTAGGGTAGACATCTACTCTAGACAACGGCGCTTGCAACGTCGCCGAAACGTCGGTGCTACAAACTTTACGCGGTAAATTCGTTTTTATCCTATTTATAATATTTATAACAAAATTTTGCAGTAAAATGACATTGTGTTTTTAAAATGCCTATAAACTTTTAAAATGCCCTAAATTTGGAAAACCTTAAGGAAACTGGAAATGCTAAATATAGTTTATTATAGTGTTCATTTTTGGTTAAGTTTTATTGGTAACAGTTTACTTAACAAATTTAAAGGAATTATTAAAAAACACAAGTTATACAATTTTGTTAGCGTACCGAATGCTAAACGACTTATAACATATAAAACTAAAGCTCCTGTAATACCGTTGTCTATAAATCTATCTTATTCAGGTCTACAACTTCCTTATAAACTGGAAGTTAAAAAAATATTATCCGAAAACTTATTTTGCTTCCCTGTATAAAGTACTCGCCTAGGCTAATTAAAGTTTCAACCCAAAATAAACCAAAAGATTTCACTTTCCTTCAACCGCCCAGTCTTGCATGGCGTTTTTAAAAGAAAAATAAACAAAGCTCATTTCATCTCAAGGCGTAATCTCGTGAACTGAAGGATAGTGGGTAGTCTCTCATAGCCATTGCTTAAGTGTGATTTATCAGCGGTAGCTTTGCGTGTAAGACAGTGGAAGTGCATCTGTGTCTCTCTGGAGGAAAGCGTTACAATAGTCGCGTCGCCGCTCTTTGAAGGTTTGCCATGTCTGCGGTTTTATCTACACTAATATAATACATTTTTCCTGCAACCACTGTTAAAAGTAAGCTTTTCAATGCATTCCGCCATCGTTAGAAAGGATACATTATTTCATAAGAGAAAAAATCTGACGGCTTTCAGTGATAATTAAAATTATTATGTTTTTACTACGGGATATTTTTTATATAATAATATTATGTTCAAAGATAAGAGAAGACTGAAAAACAATGAACTGCAAACCTCTGAAATGATGTGAATGTTGTGAGTTTCCTGTAAATCGAAAGGCTTAAGTGGTTAGGGCGTGTGTCAAGGAGGAAAAATGAATAGCCATTCAAACGCATTATTTATGGAAAACCTGAGGGGATGCCTTTCAAACCTGAGTGGCATCGTAAAGTCTGACGACTATAACTACGATTGCTTGATTCTATGATGAAGACCTAAATACACTTAGACCGAACGACTGGAAAATCACAGTCTATGATAGGGAGAAATTAGAGAAGATACCCAACTTAGTCAAGACTGAGTTGTAGCGCTAATGATGATTATCATGTCTCATTAGATAATTTCTTCTCTTCTTATGATGCATTTAGAATCGGACTCAAGCTCAAGGCACGATTTATTGTTCTCACAAGAAGGTCAAAACTCAAAATTTCCAAAATATAATAATTATTTCACTCTAATAAAAACATGGCAACCCTACAAGAGGTATCTAATGGTATTAGTAAGTGGCACGACTGACTCAGTAGGTGCGAGGAAAACCCCGCGCTGTCGGCGGTAGTCGCTGCCGGATCAGCTCGTTAATCATGCTCTGTTCTGTTTGTCGGTAATTTATTAACCATCTCGCCGGGAAACAATATCTTGATTTCAAATCATCTTTATAATGTAACCCCGGCGACGAAAGTCGAGGGGTTGTCGACTTGCCGCCCTGCGGACCTTTTCAAATAGAAGGGTTTGAAGACGGACGCATACAGCGTTCGTCCAATTTAAGAAAATCGAAATACCCATCGCATGATCGAAATGACTTGCTGTAATTTGTTCTAGTTGTTGCCTTTAAACGCAGTCAGATACACACACCTTATATTCGTTTGACAGGTCACAAGCAGGTTCGCCTACGTAGCTAATTCAAAAGCATGTCAAAGTCAAAGCCGCCAAGAATAATAAAATAATAGTTTCAAAAACTAAAAAAACATGCTTTTATAAGTATGTACTTCACTAAAAATCCAAAAATAAAAGCAAAAAATAATTAGCCTTTCTGTTATCAAAGTTTATCCCGTAAGGGACTTAGTGTAAGCCATGTTTGTAATTAACTATATTATTTGAGTGTAAAAGAAGGAGCGCTTTTTGTAGCATTTGTTTAGTTACTTTATATTTCACAACAATGCTTTTTGGAAACATTTCACTGAGAGTTATTACGATGATTTGATTTGAAGTAAAGCGCCCCACACTTTTACACTCAAAAAATAATTAGTTAATTACAAACAAGGTATTACATTAAAAACATTACAAGCGTGGTAAAAACCAGAGCGATCTCAACGAATTTAGTCATTTATTTTTTTCTCATAATAATGATAAAAATGAGGAAATTTTATTAAATAAGTAGGGTTTTCAAAAGACAATATATTAAAAAAAAAATACAAACAACAGGTAAATATTTCATTACTCATTAGCCACTTTACAACTTTGTTTCTATCTACTCCAGAAATAAAGTTTTAAAGTGGCTAATGAGTAATGAAAGATTTACCAGTTGCTTATATTTTTAATAGCAAAGCAACATATTTTATTAGATCTTTATATTTATATTAGCGGAACAATGTCTATAATTTAAATATATTATGTCCACTGACCTTGAATGTTTTGGTTTAAATGAGATGTATAGATCCGTATTTTTTTTCGCTATTTTGAAAATTTTATTTTAAATCCTAATCTCTAATCAATATATCTATATAATAATAATCTTTCCTACTTTAATTCCAAGATTTTTTAAAGCTAATTGCTCATTAATATATTTTTTTCCTCGTTTATTACGTTATTATAAGGTATAAGATATTCTTATAGATATAATTTTACCATTTCATTTTATACTTTCGTCTTAAACTTTCTCCTGAAATATAAAATCGAAGACTATCGCGGTTGTTTGACATTATAAATAGGATAGAAAACGAATTTACCGCGTGAAATTTGTAGGACCCGACGTTTCGGTGACGTTGCAGCCGCCGTTGTCTAGGGTAGACTGAAGAGCTGTCAGTCCGTTGTTTTGCGGGTAGGCCGCAAACCGCTGCCGCCACTGCGTAGGTTATAACGGTGGTGGGGGGCCGGGCTCGGAGCGCGGGAATTTTTAAAATCCGTCTTGCACACAACACTCACTGTATCCTGTTTTACATCTTTGCGTTCGGCGTTCGGCGGCGGGAACATTTTAAGAAGAGGGTTCCACGTAGAAGAGAGTTTGTAGCCGTCATCTCTATTGAAGTTCGGAGTTCTTCTTATTTCAATGGCTTCCCTGATCATGCGAGGAAAGTAGAATTGTTCCTTGGATAGAACAATGGGATTTTGAAACTGCATCCAGTGGTTACTTCCGCTATCCAATATATGTTCGCAGATCGCCGATTTTTCTCACTGAACGTTTTTAACAGCTTTGATGTGTTCTGTCAGTCGCGTGGCTATGGGCCGTTTCGTTTGTCCAACGTAGGCTAGACCGCAGCTGCATTCGACTTTATACACACCCGGGGTTTGCAGTGGTATTACATCCTTTACAGGCCTCAAAAATCGAGCTATATTTTGGGTCGGTTTGAAGATCGTTTTTATATCGAATCTGTTTAGCATCTTACTTATTCGATCAGTCACGCCCTTGACGTATGGTAAGAATGCTCTTGATCTGCTCGGTTTTTGAGTTTCGTCAGTATTAGATCGTGTGCGTGTCTCGTGATATTTTCCGTATCCATTTTTCCTAAGGACATCATTGACATGTTCCATCTCCTTCGGAAAATGCTCAGTGTCGCATAGATCGCGTGCTCGATTCACGAGCGACGTTTGCACTGAACGTAGATGGTAGGGATGATGGTGTGAGCTTGCATGCAAATATCTGTCCGTATGTGTGGGCTTCCGATATACCGTATGTCCATTAATAATGGTGAGCTTTGACGTCGAATCTTTATTTACGAATTTGCCCATTTCGGAGTGTCTTACGGTGGTGAGAGATAAACTAAGGTCTGAGGACCTCCCTATTACCTACGCCGACATGCTTCAACATTGCCTGACATCCTGCTACTTTCTATGGAACGGCGATTATTACAAACAAATCGACGGAGTAGCAATGGGATGCCCCGTATCGCCGATAGTTAGTGACCTATATATGGAATATTTTGAGGAATTAGCCATAAAAACCTCCAAAATTAAACCCATTCTCTGGCTTCGCTACGTGGATGATACCTTCTGCATCCTGAAAGGCAACATTCAAACGGTGAAAGAATTCCTGGGTCATCTAAACTCCATACACCCAAAAATCAGTTTCACCTATGAAGTAGAGAAGGACGGCTCCTTACCATTTTTGGATGTCAAAGTGACGAGGAGAAGTGACAATACTCTCGGACATACGGTATATCGGAAGCCCACACATACGGACAGATATTTGCATGCAAGCTCACACCATCATCCCTACCATCTACGTTCAGTGCAAACGTCGCTCGTGAATCGAGCACGCGATCTATGCGACACTGAGCATTTTCCGAAGGAGATGGAACATGTCAATGATGTCCTTAGGAAAAATGGATACGGAAAATATCACGAGACACGCACACGATCTAATACGGACGAAACTCAAAAACCGAGCAGATCAAGAGCATTCTTACCATACGTCAAGGGCGTGACTGATCGAATAAGTAAGATGCTAAACAGATTCGATATAAAAACGATCTTCAAACCGACCCAAAATATAGCTCGATTTTTGAGGCCTGTAAAGGATGTAATACCACTGCAAACCCCGGGTGTGTATAAAGTCGAATGCAGCTGCGGTCTAGCCTACGTTGGACAAACGAAACGGCCCATAGCCACGCGACTGACAGAACACATCAAAGCTGTTAAAAACGTTCAGTGAGAAAAATCGGCGATCTGCGAACATATATTGGATAGCGGAAGTAACCACTGGATGCAGTTTCAAAATCCCATTGTTCTATCCAAGGAACAATTCTACTTTCCTCGCATGATCAGGGAAGCCATTGAAATAAGAAGAACTCCGAACTTCAATAGAGATGACGGCTACAAACTCTCTTCTACGTGGAACCCTCTTCTTAAAATGTTCCCGCCGCCGAACGCCGAACGCAAAGATGTAAAACAGGATACAGTGAGTGTTGTGTGCAAGACGGATTTTAAAAATTCCCGCGCTCCGAGCCCGGCCCCCCACCACCGTTATAACCTACGCAGTGGCGGCAGCGGTTTGCGGCCTACCCGCAAAACAACGGACTGACAGCTCTTCAGTCTACCCTAGACAACGGCGGCTGCAACGTCACCGAAACGTCGGGTCATACAAATTTCACACGGTAAATTCGTTTTCTATCCTATTTATAATTTCTCCTGAAATTTCCACGTACAGAAAGTTATACTGTCTAATCCTAGAACTGCGTATACTCAGTTGAGTGACTTGTCCACATTATGCGCAAGGTTTCTCTATAAATTGTAATAATTGAGAGTAAAGAGATGAAAATTAGAATATTTAATAAATAAAATAAATTAAAGTCTTACTTTCACTTTTCTATGTCTGTGATGAGGTCTGGTTTATATGCTTTCACTACTACGCAACCTGCAAAATGAAACTGCATTTTGGTATCAATCTGTTGCAGTGAGGGCTGATGCAGATGATGAAATTGGACGATTTTATCTAGTAAATTAAGATTTTCTTGTGTTCTATTTATCAAAATAATATGATTACACGCATGATATAATTAAAATTAAACAATAATAACGTACCGTAACTTTAACATTGCCAATTAACAATAAAAAAATACATAATTTTAATGGGAGGAAGGTAGTTGATGGATTGACAGCCAATTATAAATATTTGGCTTCAGTTTTGTAAGGAATAACCGCAAATCTCCCCGTTCTGTGATGTACAATCTGCTCATTTTTTTTAAATAGGTTTGAAACGACACTAAAACTTTTTTTGGCAATGTATGATGAGGGAAACGCTATCAAAAGTTTTCTCGCAACTTCCCACAGCCCAGGATATTTTTCGGGTAGTAAATTAAAGGGAAGATTTAAAAAAAATAAATTTATGATATATAAACATTGATAGATAAAGCCAAGCCAACATTTTTGTTTTTTACTGTCGAAGCCAGATAAATTTTCGTATACCCCCACTTACAACTTGTGAACCGATATTTTTTGTTTACTCCAACGTAGACCCCGTCGAGTCTCCGTGTACCCCTGGGGGTCCACCTAGACCACTTTGGGAATCCTTGATCTAGACTCTATTTTTATCTGTTGAAGGTATATATATCAATTAAGTTGTGTAGTTTCATAGCTAGGTATATAGAGAGTCTTATTTCATATATGATATTCATTCGTCGTATAATCTTCAAAATCGTGTTGCCATTTTTCCATTCGTCATAGTAGCACATCAAATCCTTCCTAATATAAAACTGTCGAGCACCCATTAAATCAAAGCTCTTGAATAGTTGGTCAGACGAGAAGCGGTATGTTTTATTAATAACGCATTAAGGCTTTATTTGTTTTTTTAATTAGTGACTCTAGATTAGTTTATGCCATTCCTTTGTAATCAATTCTTCCATAAGTCAATTAAATGGTTTGATTTCATCAAGTGGTGAGCACGATAAAGGAACGGCTACAGGGAAATTTTAAGCGTAAACGACTATTTAGCTTCTTATCAGAGCGGGTTGGGTTTGAGGCTTGACGCCTTGAGGAGTGGAAGTAGAACGCCCCCTCAGGATACGCGTCCCGCCGCCCTAAAACACCGTCGACGAGCAGACAATAAGTAACTCAGTGTCGACTTCAGAAAACAATAAATTCGCCTAGAGCTCATTTCGGGCGGTGGGCGGCACGCGGCGCGCGCCTGTTCGCTTCTTTGATTTCCACAGGATTTATACAAATCTCATTTCTATTGTTATAGCTACGTAAAAGTTTTACGAGCTGTTTGGAAATTGTCCTTCAAGCTCGAGGCCTATTTACTGCGCTACTATCTTAAGGTGGCGGCTCTGCGCAACGCGCGTACACCTTGCCCTCAACGCCCGCTACCCTACTGACAAAATATTAGATATGAATACAATGGGCTCGATTGCGTTTCTTCGTGAACTAAAATCGGAAATTAGTCCGTGTGAACGAGACAGGGCAATACGCTAGAGCGGAGTGTGAGATGAGCGGTTGTCACTTTTTCGTATTAAAACTGCGCGCCAAGGTCAAATCTTAGACCGCATGAAATATGCTCGAATTTATTCGGACGAGTATAAGTTCGGCAGGTAGTATTAATCGACGATCGTTCGTTTCATATTTCGCTCTAAGATATTGCTCTGTCTCGTTCGCTTGGACTAATTTTAGTTTTAGTTCACAAAGAAACGCAATCGGGCCCAATGTAAACCATGTCCGAAAGTATTCTTTTTCTAAGTCAATGTTTTTAAGTCATTAGATAAATGAAAAAAAATCAGTTGTGTTACTAAGGACAGATTTTTCTGAATAGTAATTTCTAAAATAAAATCAATGAGCGCCCGTTCTCCGCCGGTTAATGAACACGAGCGGCGACTGGCGTTAATATTTGTTTATAAAGTATGGTGGAATTTAAATATTATTAGTGTAGCTTGTATATGACATATTCCAACCAAAATTTACCAATGTGATTTCAACCCAAGAAGGTATCTGTGTACCAAATTCTAAGTCTCTAAACCCAATATTCCGAGGATGATATGTGACTAGTACGCACCTACTGGTGGACCTATTGCAACCGCAATCTTTTTAACTCTTGCCATGCCCAAATGATACCTGCATACCGTTTTTCCACCTAATCAGATTTAGCGTTTGGCCGCTATCGTGGAGGAATACAAACAGACACACAGACAGACATACAGACACACAGACAGACGATTTGTAAGTAGTCTTAATTAACTCAGGGGTCTGACAATGGAAATTACAATCTTAATCACGATTTTTTTAGCGAGTTCACACATTTTCTCTCTTGGTAGTTTGGTGGTCCGGGAAGTTAATAATTTCCATCGTAAAGTTAAAATAAAAAAATCTAAATATGGCGCCACCGCCATATTTAGATTTTTTTATTTAAACTTTACGAGAGGAACTTCAGGCTAAAGCAAAACTTCTTTGGACTCGTTATAATTGTTCTATATATTTGTTATACTGCTAATTCCAGATGATCGAGGAGAACTCGTGTTGCCTTCTTACGTAATATTGATTACATGAAATACATTAATTACCGTTTATTTTCGCTATACCATAGTTTAAGGTTTAGAAAAGATAAATAAATAATAACTAAAATATAGCAAATTTTATTACCAATGTAGCACTAATCTTTAAAATCTCGAAAAAAAAACGAAAAAAGAGTTTTAAAGCCAATTTAACACCCGTCTCTTGTACTGGTTATCGGTTCCGCTGAATGCCTGTCCAATGAGTGTCAAATATCTTATAAAGTTTAGGTCCGAGATACACGTAGTGCCGACCGTATAGAGTTTTATTTTTTATTGTTTATCGTCGTTATGTATAGTGTTGTTTTTATGCTCTGGTTTGTCTTTACCCTTATTGCTTTCGAGCTCCCTTCAAAAGCGCGGCAGGACCGTGCGTATGTATAGTTGGCATACGTCCAGCACCTTTAGGTCTATATTAAAGGTCGTACGAAGCCTTTTGCGCTTCGACCAGTGGGTCAAGATTTGTTCCAGCCATACCGCTTCAGCCGATGTTTGTTTCTAATCTTTATTGTGAAATTTCACAATGGGCGGGTTTATTGTCTTAATACAATCTCTTACAACCAACCCTACTATGACGTGTTTATATGTACCTATGTGTGAATATAACGTGTGTGTAATTGTGTGTCTTGCTATTTCATTCGATTAACAGAATTGAAAATGCAATTCCGTTAATTTGATCCCAACGGAAAATAGTGGCCCAGCCTGGAATCGAATCCGGGACCTTAAAATGTAAGACCAGGCGACCTAACCACTATGCCACCGGGCCGTATCCATGAGTAATAAAAGTCTCGGATAGTCCATCCAGTCCTTATATTTTAAATATATAAATTAACTTTCTAGTCAGGGTTGCCAGATGGGCTTAAAAAAATATTTGTTTGTTTGTTTGTTTATACTCGTTATTGTGAAAATGTCACAATGAGCGGGTTTATTGTCATATTACAATCTCTTACAACCAACCCTACTATGACGTGTTATATGTATGTGTGCGTGTAACATGCCTGTAAGTGTGTCTTGTTATTGCATTCGATCGACAGGATTGAAAATGCAATTCCGTTAATTTGATCCCAACGGAAAATGGTAACCCAGCCGGGAATACAACCCGGGACCTTACAATGTAAGGTCAGGCGACCTAACCAGTATGCCACCGGGCCGTGCTGCTTGGACATTGCTTGTATTGACAGGACGAGGTTTAAAGGAAAAAGGGGTGGATTGGGGAGGGGGGTTTAGATGATGAAATAAAAATACATGTACAAATATCTCACATCTGACAATATGTGACAGTCCTTGGGTCATACATGTCGTCTTTCAATTTGATAAGCCTCGAAAATTAATATCTCATTTACTGAAGTCCTTATGCCTAAATTGAGTAAAGTAATTGTTTCGTACAAATTACAATCGCGGCGAAGTTTACTATCGAAAGAATACCGTTTTTCCAAATAAATAACAGCCCTCCAGTATACTTTCAGAGAGTCTGGTGTGATTTTTTCCTTGAATTTACGAGTAAAATAGTCTTTTCTAAGTAATACCAAACACAGCCATGCAAAAATGTCTTTAATTCTTTATAATAAAATCTCAAAATGTTGTCAAGGTCCCACAAATGTAGTGTGACATCATTGTTTTTGTTTTTTTAAAAATCAGATTTCGGAAACACAACTTTGGATTAAATGAAAAAATCCGTATTTTTTTCCGCGCGCTCATTTTGCAAAAACTAAAAACCGGACAACGGTAGGTCTGTTTTTTTATTAACTAGTTACTTATTACTAATATCTCTTTTTTCGCATGATTTTTGCGATTTGTTTTACTAAGCTCATAGAAGCATCGTCACAAAGGGGAAATAATTGAATTGGGAACAGACTCCCCTTGATTTATCTCTAACTCGATTATTTCATTCAGAGTCAAGAGATTATACCGTGACCTAAAACAACAAAACATCATAGTCCATATTACTAGCGTTCCTTATATGGATCACTAAGTTTATCGCCAAACTAGTAATAGATACTACTAAAAATACGATATATATGTTACGAAATCATAAAAACAGCACTACACCCTCTCGTATTACAATACAAATATTTTGAAATAATTACTTTTTATGTGTGTACTCACCTTGAATAACTAATCATAAATTTTGTCGAAAATAAAAACAATGCACAATTTAAATGACTGCCTCAAAGAAGAACACCTCACTTCTGATCTGTCATTTAACATATACAATGTAATCAAATACTACCCTTCACTATTTATAATATCTATATTTCTGTATTGATCCATATATCAAGCGCTTGTAACATTTGGGTTAATTTGGAAAACTGACCCTTAAATCCAGACCATTCGGTCTAAACCTGGACATCTGGCAACCCTATTTCTAGTTATTTTAGTCCTAGCGTCAATGCGTGGTGGGGGTATTTCAAAACACGTTCAGTTATGATTTAGATTTGTATCTACGTATATACTAGATGGTGGACTTATTAATTTGCTCTGTAGGCGAATATTCCCAGGGCGTAAGTGCTAATGTCAAGGTAATTATTAATCGGCGAGGGAGAGAGCGGGTTAGTGGCGACGCGGCGAGCGAGCGGCCTCCTTATAAATCAATGTTAATTCCGATCCGGAATGTCGTGAAGTACATGCGTAGCACTTTGTTCAACACATAAACTTGAACGATCTGGCTGCAGAGCGGCGCTGCGATCGCATTGCCCGCCGGTTCTTAACCCGCGCAGCGCCGCAACGGCGCGGAGCGGCCGCAGCGTCGCGCCACCAGCAACCGCAACACGCCAACTTGCCCAAGCCACGCGCTTAGCACAACAATCGCCTCGCTCGCTCTCTTCGTTGTTAGGATTGTTATTGGTTGTCGGCCCGCATTTTGATTACCGCGTTTAGCTTCCACTCCAGCAAGACGTTCAGCGACGTAACGCAAAAGCTCAGTATGCCGAGTTCGGACAACTAGAGCTACAACGAGGGAACCCGTCATCCAAGGAAGTTTTAACGATATTTATCGTTCTGTCCCCCGTGAGGTGAACGCAGAAGACTTGGACAAAAACAGTCCACCGTCAAGCTCCGCCACATGCCCGTAAGAGGCCAACGCCTTAACCGCGTGATAACTAGGTGGGTTACACAGCGGGCTCAAACTAAGTCAACAAGCGGGCCGACACTCGCGCACTTACTACCAGTTGGAACCAGATTACTCCAGTCCCCCGACTGGTTACGGGTTTAAGGTCGCTTGCGCGGTCCTCCCCGTAGCGGTGAAACGGTGTCTACCGAATCTATCGCGAACCACGGCATCCTTTGCCCGGCTGTTCACCCGGATCCAATTTGCGCACCGTGCGGCGTCAGCCAATTGATTGTGCATTCTGACTCACAGTCGGGGGAGTCTAGAAACATTACTGTCTCCTATAGAGCAGGGTAGTTGTTCACCTTACGGCGACTGCTCTTGAAACGACGAACTGTTGTCCCTAATCGGCCTTGTAGGTGCGTGCGTTTTTACATGATCCCCGGTCGTCGACGCCCCCATCGGCGCCCCCTGCCGTTTGCAGCTAGAAGTCGGGACCATTTTTATGGTTTGGACCCACCGTCTGACCGCCCATCACAACCTCACTGGAAGATTTTCCCGTTATAGTCGACAGCTTTAGTCATACGCGCACTCACGATAGGGTGCGAGGTTTAAACTATATAGGTATGCGTATTATTAAAAATTGAAGTTATGACTTAAATATATCAATATCTAGGGTGGCCGACAGCAGGACATTTATACGTCAAGAGGTTTGGCCAATAACGCTATTCGTGTGACATTCCTGCGAGAGAATTGCTTCACTAGAAGTACGTGAAATCTTGCGCGAACATAATTATCTGGCAAAAAGAAACAAATTTGGGCAAGACTATGTGAGCTATTCAAATTCATTCAGTATACTGTCAATTTGTAAGATCCAGTGTATTCCTCTCCATCCATGAGTGGATAGTATTTGTACTGATTGCAGTACAGGAGCCTTTTAAATCGGTTACGTTTCGTGTACGTTTTCCAGAACCAGAGTGTAAACCTCCTCATGTGCGTTTTAAAACGGCCGTTATTTCTTCCAAACTTCTTCTCACTATAGAGATATAGAAAACCAATACATGAACTAAATGGTCGCTAAACCAATTTATATATATATATATATATATATATATATATATATATATATATATATATATATATATATATATATATATATATATATATATATATATATATATATATATATATATATATACATATATATATATATATATATATATATATATATATATATATATATATATATATATATATATATATATATATATATATATATATATATATATATATATATATATATATATATATATATATATATATATATATATATATATATATATATATATATATATATATATATATATATATATATATATATATATATGTACACTATAATGATACATGTAACAACTATTTAATACTTGGTCATCAATTTTTAAAAAGTATTTCTTCCAGTAGGCGGTCATGGAGAAGTCGAGGGTAAGGTGGTGCCTAGCGGTGAGGGGTGAGAAGGGGGTGCTTAAAGCGGCCACCCGGCCACGTAAGCCGGCAATCGTTAAAATTAATGAAGACGCGGCGCGCGACTCAGCCTCTTCGGGCTATTCATAAAGTTAAACGCGCGCTCTTAACGCCCCGCTATCTCGGCGAGCGTCCCGCTTTTTTCCACACTTAACTATTGTAAAATTACGTCTCTATTTGCATACGAAAAAATTGCCCGCGGCGGTCGGCGCTGGGCATTGATCGCGCGGGTGGCGCGGCGCGGGATGCTCTACGGGTAGAGGCGGCGCGGGGGCGCCACGCTAATGGAAAACGCTAAATGAATTCCTTATACAAATCCCCACTTTTTCAGTGTTTATTATTATTTGAAGCGTTGAGAGCGAGAGGAGCATGGCGCCGGGGCGCGGGCGAGCAGCGTACAGGGCGGCGCGAAGGGCGCCCAGACAACACTCGCGGCTTGTAGGCCACGGCGCAAATTGTTGCGGCCACACCGTACGATACATTAAAATATCGTACCTACATACTCGTTAATATTTAATTTATATAACTTTAGTTTATTCGTAAATCTTGCAGCATTACAGAAATTAAGTAAATATAGTTTTACAAATTCTACCGTTTAACAGCCGCTATTGAAACGTACGTGTTACATCCGCTATAATATCACCCGAACGCAACCAGCCGTATCCCTTGCGTTCAAACAAAAAAAATCAACAAAAATAAACGAAACCCACAAAGCTTACGTGAGATAATAAATTATTTCTACTATTCTAAATACAGAAAATGCCATAAATGGGTCAATTGCGAAAAAAAAAACTGGTATATTGGAGCCAAGTATTGTTAACCCTTTGAGTATGATACGACCAAATTTGGTTCTGACACTTTTATCCCTTGAATCTGATACGACCGAATTTGGTTCCACTCGGCGCGCGCGCTTTCGAACGCTTTGTTTACCATCGAAAGCATTTTGTCTCTTTCATGCGTATGGCAGATCGGGTACAGAATTAAATTCTCTCTGTTATCATGCGCCGCAGTAACTGCGTAGTCCATGTGAAGTATTATTACGGAACGCGCGAAGTCGAACGCACCACTTCGAACGCGGCAACTCGAAACGTCAAATACGACTTGCGTGTGTCGGCATTTTAAAAACGGTTTTCGAGTGGATTTCGGCATGTTTTTGAACGAATCGTAAGTAAAAACATTTCTACAACATCATATAGTCCCCCTAAACTGATTAGATGTACCATTTATCGTGTATATGAAGTATTTCGGGTCTTTCAATGTCGCGTCGCAAATCCTAATATCCGCCATTACAATTTTCATAAATGTTTTTTTGTGATTCTCGCATAATCTCTCTAGATATCTCAGAAATGTTTGGATATATCGCGCGGAAATATATGTGATTATGTTTTCCCCGTATATAACTTATGCAATAAGTAATATTTTTTTGATAATGGTTGATTTCTCGAAAGCCAGGTTTTTCAGCATTCGAAGATTCCCGCTAAAAATACTAAAATTCGTGTTTTTTATCATTTTTTGCGGGTGGGTAAAAGAGGATTCTATAAAAAAATCGATATTTTATACGATAAAAACATAACCTCAGTTTTTTTCGATAAAATTTCGTAATTTCATAACAGTTGGATTTCTTTATATCGGGAATTATAGAATATATAAAATAAAGTAGAAAAGTATATATAACTTTTTTGACATAACTGCATATTTAGTGAAAAAAAACAGTTAGAAAGTTTTCGAATTCAATTTTGTTATTTTTCAATAAATTTCGTTATCGTTTCATCAATTAGATGGCATCATCGCGACGGGACAGAATCCTAGACCTGGTGGAGGAGCAGTCTTCTGAGGATGAGAGCAGCGATGGAAGTATGGGGCCCGTGGAAGAACTGATGGTGGAGACATACGAGGAAGCGGAAGACGGAGACCAGTACATCGGCTTTGGCGATCTGTCGCCGCTTTTAGAGATGTACTGGTTGAGTCCATCTGGCACTGAAAGGCGAATGTAAGTGAATTACAATTTTATCATATAAACAAATAAACATATGGCTGATTAAATTATTCAAAATTGCCATTGAATATACATAACATCTCTCGTGGTCTGTTGTCGAGCGGCGTCTCTGTGCGCTTGCGTGCTCCTGAACATTGCACATATCATACATAAATACATAGGTAATGTATGTATTACTGTTTGATCCGAGATACTGTACATAATGTACCTACATTCTATGCATATAAATATTTATTACTGGCGTTGTTGCGCCCGTTCCACAACATATGCAGTGCCCTGTGGCGCGGACCGACCTAGCGCTGTGTGGACCCAGGACTGTAAATAGAGGTCCACCGCTTTGTCGCCTCTTGCCCTGTAACGGGCGGCCACGACACCTGCTGCAAGCCTCGATACGCCTCAGTCTTTCTCTTTTACCACAAGTGCCAACACGGCATATTATTTTTCGATAATCTTTTTGAGTGACACACTATAAATTTACATACATGAAATCTTAGCCTAGGTACAAGGTGCATAACAAATACAATTTTACAATAGAATCAGACATAACAAGTATATAAGTAATTAACCTAGGTACAAACACAATAATACATCAATCTTTATTTTACAGTAAAATATAACCTACGTACATAAAATACAATAAATCTTATTTTCTAAATGTCTATTCTGTTCTTCCCGCGCAGCGGGTCGAACAAGATTTCTCGTGGTCTGTTGTCGAGCGGAGTCTCTGTGCGCCTGCGTGCTCCTGAACATTGCACATATCATACATAAATACATAGGTAATGTATGTATTACTGTTTGATCCGAGATACTGTACATAATGTACCTACATTCTATGCATATAAATATTTATTACTGGCGTTGTTGCGCCCGTTGCACAACATATGCAGTGCCCTGTGGAGTGGATATGAAACCTAACTTCAGTTTGCATTTTCGTCGCTAAAACCGGTTAGCCGTTATAAACGAAGTCGTTATATTCGGATTCTACTGTATGAGTGTAATTCTTTTTTCTTCATTTAGGTTGTTCTTTGTGCTAACTTTATCCATACATTTTGAATAGTACGCGCAAGATGTCTTGACTGAATCGAGGGCTTTTCCATTGTCGACTACTCTTCAGACTTCTGTATGATTTTATTATCATAGATTTATTATTAATTTTTTGTGTTTTTTTTCTAAACTTCAGCAACCTGTCGGATGCCCACCCAGGTCTCCACCACTCACCGCCGCCGCCCGATCCCTTACTCGCTGCTGTCGTTAGAGAGGTATCAAAGTATTATAAAGAAATTGATTTGAAGATTTTATTACATACAACTAACGGAATTCTTGTATCTTCTAGACGTCTCCGCCATGGTCGCCTGGACTGTCCCGTCTGTTGTCGTCGCAGCTTAGAACGGTTTGTATATATAATAAATATAGTTTGGCAAATTGATTTTGGAGATTCACGGAATTCTTGTATCTTTTAGACGTCATCTCCGCGGTCGAGATCTCGCTCGCCACAGCCAGGACCGTCCCATCGAATACCTCCACCTCTACCTTTTATTTTCTAAAATGCAATGTATTATCTTTATAATGGCTCGATTGATTGCGTTTCTTCGTAAACTAAAGTCCTGTACTATTGTAGTCCCGCAGAACTATTGTAGTCCCGCAGGTTATTCGCGTGTTAGTTTGATTTTACTATGTTCTTACGATCTAGATTATATGTACAACTTACGAGCTATGTTAGCTTCGATCTACTTTATATGTACAACTTACAAAATTTGTTAGCGAAGTAGAACTAATGTGGTAATTGTCTAAATTATTATGTTCAATGATTATCTTATTTTAGTTTCACACATATATTTTGTGATACATTTGTTTCAGTGATACATGTGATACATTTTGTGATACATTTCACACGGACGACTTTCTGCGCGTCGAATGTAAAATGAACGGTTGTCACTTTTCCGCACTAAAACTAACTACCGAAGATAAAGCAGCTGAATCTAAGACCGCTTGAAATGCGTTCAACCTTATTCCGACGGCTATAAGTTCGACAGAATCGTCGATCGTTCATTTCATATTCTGCTCTTTTGTGTTTTTTTTCTAAATTTCAGCAACCTGTCGGATGCCCACCCAGATCTCCACCACTCACCGCCGCCGCCCGATCCCTTACTCGCTGCTGTCGTTAGAGAGGTATCAAAGTATTATAAAGAAATTGATTTGAAGATTTTATTACATACAACTAACGGACTTCTTGTATCTTCTAGACGTCTCCGCCATGGTCGCCTGGACTGTCCCGTCTGTTGTCGTCGCAGCTTAGAACGGTTTGTATATATAATAAATATAGTTTGGCAAATTGATTTTGGAGATTCACGGAATTCTTGTATCTTTTAGACGTCATCTCCGCGGTCGAGATCTCGCTCGCCACAGCCAGGACCGTCCCATCGAGTACCTCCACCTCTACCTTTTATTTTCTAAAATGCAATGTATTATCTTTATAATGGCTCGATTGATTGCGTTTCTTCGTAAACTAAAGTCCTGTACTATTGTAGTCCCGCAGAACTATTGTAGTCCCGCAGGTTATTCGCGTGTTAGTTTGATTTTACTATGTTCTTACGATCTAGATTATATGTACAACTTACGAGCTATGTTAGCTTCGATCTACTTTATATGTACAACTTACAAAATTTGTTAGCGAAGTATAACTAATGTGGTAATTGTCTAAATTATTATGTTCAATGATTATCTTATTTTAGTTTCACACATATATTTTGTGATACATTTGTTTCAGTGATACATGTGATACATTTTGTGATACATTTCACACGGACGACTTTCTGCGCGTCGAATGTAAAATGAACGGTTGTCACTTTTCCGCACTAAAACTAACTACCGAAGATAAAGCAGCTGAATTTAAGACCGCTTGAAATGCGTTCAACCTTATTCCGACGGCTATAAGTTCGACAGAATCGTCGATCGTTCATTTCATATTCTGCTCTTTTGTGTTTTTTTTCTAAATTTCAGCGACCTGTCGGATGCCCACCCAGATCTCCACCACTCACCGCCGCCGCCCGATCCCTTACTCGCTGCTGTCGTTAGAGAGGTATCAAAGTATTATAAAGAAATTGATTTGAAGATTTTATTACATACCTACAACTAACGGAATTCTTGTATCTTCTAGACGTCTCCGCCATGGTCGCCTGGACTGTCCCGTCTGTTGTCGTCGCAGCTTAGAACGGTTTGTATATATAATAAATATAGTTTGGCAAATTGATTTTGGAGATTCACGGAATTCTTGTATCTTTTAGACGTCATCTCCGCGGTCGACATCTCGCTCGCCACAGCCAGGACCATCCCATCGAGTACCTCCACCTCTACCTTTTATTTTCTAAAATGCAATGTATTATCTTTATAATGGCTCGATTGATTGCGTTTCTTCGTAAACTAAAGTCCTGTACTATTGTAGTCCCGCAGAACTATTGTAGTCCCGCAGGTTATTCGCGTGTTAGTTTGATTTTACTATGTTCTTACGATATTATATGTACAACTTACGAGCTATGTTAGCTTCGATCTACTTTATATGTACAACTTACAAAATTTGTTAGCGAAGTATAACTAATGTGGTAATTGTCTAAATTATTATGTTCAATGATTATCTTATTTTAGTTTCACACATATATTTTGTGATACATTTGTTTCAGTGATACATGTGATACATTTTGTGATACATTTCACACGGACGACTTTCTGCGCGTCGAATGTAAAATGAACGGTTGTCACTTTTCCGCACTAAAACTAACTACCGAAGATAAAGCAGCTGAATTTAAGACCGCTTGAAATGCGTTCAACCTTATTCCGACGGCTATAAGTTCGACAGAATCGTCGATCGTTCATTTCATATTCTGCTCTTTTGTGTTTTTTTTCTAAATTTCAGCGACCTGTCGGATGCCCACCCAGATCTCCACCACTCACCGCCGCCGCCCGATCCCTTACTCGCTGCTGTCGTTAGAGAGGTATCAAAGTATTATAAAGAAATTGATTTGAAGATTTTATTACATACCTACAACTAACGGAATTCTTGTATCTTCTAGACGTCTCCGCCATGGTCGCCTGGACTGTCCCGTCTGTTGTCGTCGCAGCTTAGAACGGTTTGTATATATAATAAATATAGTTTGGCAAATTGATTTTGGAGATTCACGGAATTCTTGTATCTTTTAGACGTCATCTCCGCGGTCGAGATCTCGCTCGCCACAGCCAGGACCGTCCCATCGAGTACCTCCACCTCTACCTTTTATTTTCTAAAATGCAATGTATTATCTTTATAATGGCTCGATTGATTGCGTTTCTTCGTAAACTAAAGTCCTGTACTATTGTAGTCCCGCAGAACTATTGTAGTCCCGCAGGTTATTCGCGTGTTAGTTTGATTTTACTATGTTCTTACGATCTAGATTATATGTACAACTTACGAGCTATGTTAGCTTCGATCTACTTTATATGTACAACTTACAAAATTTGTTAGCGAAGTAGAACTAATGTGGTAATTGTCTAAATTATTATGTTCAATGATTATCTTATTTTAGTTTCACACATATATTTTGTGATACATTTGTTTCAGTGATACATGTGATACATTTTGTGATACATTTCACACGGACGACTTTCTGCGCGTCGAATGTAAAATGAACGGTTGTCACTTTTCCGCACTAAAACTAACTACCGAAGATAAAGCAGCTGAATCTAAGACCGCTTGAAATGCGTTCAACCTTATTCCGACGGCTATAAGTTCGACAGAATCGTCGATCGTTCATTTCATATTCTGCTCTTTTGTGTTTTTTTTCTAAATTTCAGCAACCTGTCGGATGCCCACCCAGATCTCCACCACTCACCGCCGCCGCCCGATCCCTTACTCGCTGCTGTCGTTAGAGAGGTATCAAAGTATTATAAAGAAATTGATTTGAAGATTTTATTACATACAACTAACGGACTTCTTGTATCTTCTAGACGTCTCCGCCATGGTCGCCTGGACTGTCCCGTCTGTTGTCGTCGCAGCTTAGAACGGTTTGTATATATAATAAATATAGTTTGGCAAATTGATTTTGGAGATTCACGGAATTCTTGTATCTTTTAGACGTCATCTCCGCGGTCGAGATCTCGCTCGCCACAGCCAGGACCGTCCCATCGAGTACCTCCACCTCTACCTTTTATTTTCTAAAATGCAATGTATTATCTTTATAATGGCTCGATTGATTGCGTTTCTTCGTAAACTAAAGTCCTGTACTATTGTAGTCCCGCAGAACTATTGTAGTCCCGCAGGTTATTCGCGTGTTAGTTTGATTTTACTATGTTCTTACGATCTAGATTATATGTACAACTTACGAGCTATGTTAGCTTCGATCTACTTTATATGTACAACTTACAAAATTTGTTAGCGAAGTATAACTAATGTGGTAATTGTCTAAATTATTATGTTCAATGATTATCTTATTTTAGTTTCACACATATATTTTGTGATACATTTGTTTCAGTGATACATGTGATACATTTTGTGATACATTTCACACGGACGACTTTCTGCGCGTCGAATGTAAAATGAACGGTTGTCACTTTTCCGCACTAAAACTAACTACCGAAGATAAAGCAGCTGAATTTAAGACCGCTTGAAATGCGTTCAACCTTATTCCGACGGCTATAAGTTCGACAGAATCGTCGATCGTTCATTTCATATTCTGCTCTTTTGTGTTTTTTTTCTAAATTTCAGCGACCTGTCGGATGCCCACCCAGATCTCCACCACTCACCGCCGCCGCCCGATCCCTTACTCGCTGCTGTCGTTAGAGAGGTATCAAAGTATTATAAAGAAATTGATTTGAAGATTTTATTACATACCTACAACTAACGGAATTCTTGTATCTTCTAGACGTCTCCGCCATGGTCGCCTGGACTGTCCCGTCTGTTGTCGTCGCAGCTTAGAACGGTTTGTATATATAATAAATATAGTTTGGCAAATTGATTTTGGAGATTCACGGAATTCTTGTATCTTTTAGACGTCATCTCCGCGGTCGACATCTCGCTCGCCACAGCCAGGACCATCCCATCGAGTACCTCCACCTCTACCTTTTATTTTCTAAAATGCAATGTATTATCTTTATAATGGCTCGATTGATTGCGTTTCCTCGTAAACTAAAGTCCTGTACTATTGTAGTCCCGCAGAACTATTGTAGTCCCGCAGGTTATTCGCGTGTTAGTTTGATTTTACTATGTTCTTACGATCTAGATTATATGTACAACTTACGAGCTATGTTAGCTTCGATCTACTTTATATGTACAACTTACAAAATTTGTTAGCGAAGTAGAACTAATGTGGTAATTGTCTAAATTATTATGTTCAATGATTATCTTATTTTAGTTTCACACATATATTTTGTGATACATTTGTTTTAGTGATACATGTGATACATTTCACACGGACGACTTTCTGCGCGTCGAATGTAAAATGAACGGTTTTCACTTTTCCGCACTAAAACTAACTACCGAAGATAAAGCAGCTGAATCTAAGACCGATTATGAATGAATGAATGAATCTAAGACCGATTATGAATGAATGAATTAATGAATCTATCATTATCTTATTTTAGTTTCACACATATATATTTTTATACCTAACGATGAAAAAATGATAGTGGTTGTAAAAAGTCTGTTGGCTAAAATTGTACTGTATTATCTTTGGTAGGTATATTATGTAATTGTTTTGTATACCTAACATTAAAAATAGGTTTCCTCTTGATTTGCTTACTGATTCTTCTCAGAGTGGCCATTTTCGAATCAGTTGTAAGTCATAACAAAAAAAAATATGTTTGATTTGTGGGAAAATCGTGTTTTATTTCTTCGTATGATTTTTTGGTAAATTTTGTATTTTTGTAACAAAATTTTTTTTTTATTAAGTTTAAACGTAAAATAATGAAAGAATTTATATTCTGCAAAGATTGCGTAACAAATTATGTTATTACAACCACTGCAAATTTTATCGATATTATCAAATGTGTTTGCCCATCACTAGCGGCTTTCAGCTTTTTGTATGGGAATTATTGCAAACTTCCAGTATTATTTATTATTATTTTTACTATGAAACGTGACTGTTTAGAGTATAATAATTACTTATTGGACATATAACAAGCGCCAATATTTCAATAAATTTCAAAAACTATTAAAGACTTCGGAATTATGACGGTTCAAAAATAGTACTGCTTTTTTGAGGACAGATTTGAAACATATTTAGTTTTCTATATGTATAAAACAAACTGGAGGTTTTTGTTCTATTTATAGCATAGTATGATATAGTAGTCGACTGATTTCAACACAATTTCAAATAAAAAGAGCCTCTAATCATTCATAAATAAAACATACATAAAAAAAAATACTCGATGATTCATCAAAAATTTTCGTGGTTTTCATGAGCTAATATCTAAATATTTTTGTATGCTAATAAGTAAAACGAAATAATAGTTTTGATAAAGAATATAATACAGATGACGTAAGTATTTACAATTTCTCAATAGACTTCCGTATTTTCTCGTAACACAATTATACGGCAGAAATGGCGAGTTTTTTTCACTTCTTTGAAGTTCTCATATTTATTCATAATTATCCAATTGTTTTACAAAATGATATTTCAATATTCTATATTCGAAATTTCAATGCCATCATTGTGCAGTTGTTCTTTTTATGATTGGTGTAGTAGTTTCGTAGTTATAGTCCTTGAAGTCGAGCGCCGTCGATGTCGCCGAAAATCTTGCAAAAGTGACAGATGATTCCATGAAAATACCCATTTACTCCAAGGGCTAGGGTTAAATTTGCTTTTAATTCGTCTCGCTCATATCTCATTGCTGCGACTTTAAGAGTAGAACTAGGAGTAGTTTGCAGATTGCGATTTGCACTTTTGTCATTCCATAATTGTAGCATAGGCTGAGATAATAGCCGGCTGGGTGAAGATAAAATTCGCATTGATTACACAGATAGCCTGTAATTACCGAAATTAAAGAAAAGCCCTGCTGGAGCCGAG
>OX155980.1:19284807-19312145 GCA_944548615.1 Micropterix aruncella
AAAATTGACTATTATCTTTTTTCTTTACATGGACCATAAAAAAAAAATTACTGTATTTTTAAGAAACATCCCCCTGATTCAGTCCTTTGATTGTAAAAAAAATAGTTATTCCTAGGTCTGAATTTTATTCACCATCTCTATCTTGATTAAACTTTAATGTAGTACTCCGGTATTTCGTATTTGAGCCTGTATTAGTACGTACCAGATTTCTCCCATTCTGTCTCAGAGAGGGAGTTTATCAGTGGCGTCCCTAAAACGTCTGATGTTGTTATAACGCAGAAAGTCTTATGCAACGTTTCCAATATTCAACTATTATTAGAGACTCCAGCATTTTATTCCAAAAGAGAAGGAATAGTAGTTGACGCGAGTGCGGGGAGGGGCAGCATAAGTAGCCATGCTTGGCCGACCAGAGTCGCGCGCGCACTGCAGGAACATTTAATCACAGTATGTTAGAGTATAGATAGAGGGATCGACGATTATATTAGAGTATATATATAGAGGGATAGCAATACATTCGAGTACAAGCCAATCCTGCAAATGTGCTTTTTGTTACAATTAATTTTACTTTATTTGCACAACTAGGGCTGTCAACTACAACGGGCGAACCCGTCACATGAGGAAGTTTTAACGATATTAGATCGTTCTGTCTCTCGTGAGGTGAGCGCAGAAGACTTGGGACGAAAAACAATCCACTCTCTAGTTACGCCACCTGCCCGTCAGAGGCCAACGCGTTACGGCGAGGCATCGGGAAAGGTAACCAGCGGGAAGCCTAGCCCCTGACTGCCAGTTTGAAAGGATATATCCGTCTGGAATTAACCTTCTGGTTACTTCCTGCCTCCTGACTGGTTACAGGATCGAGGTCGCTTGCGCGGTCATCTCCCTTATGAAGCGGTGACCGAATCTATCGCCGACCACGGCATCCTTTGCTGGGCTTATTCACCCGGGATCGGGTGGCCGAATGGACTACCCCCGCTCTATAGAAAACATTACTGTTACCAGACTCCCCCGGCTGTTAGTCGGAATGCACAATCTATTGGCTGACACCGCACGGTGCGCAAATCGTCCAGGAGTGCCCGGAGGTTGACTCCTAGGGGGGACTAACCGCAGGCAAGCGTCCTACTCTGGCTCTCCCTTCTGCGTGGAGGCCGGAGGATGGGTGTTGATCCGTGCGTTTGACCAACCCTATACAACTGGGTCAGTGGCCAAACTGCAACAGGGACTATTTTTTTTAATTATTATTATTATTATTTATTATTATTTTGTATCAAACATAATTATAAAACGCATAAAAATGGTCATAACAAGTAATGGTGCGAAGAAACAACGGCCCACATTCACATGACCATGCTCAGCGTATACCCAACTAGGCCAAATATAGCCTGTATCTGGGCATACGACTTACTTGCTGACTTAGGTCGAGAAGCCTAACTGACGTAGGTACTCATATAGATACATATACACATACATACATACATATACATACATACACAAATATATAAATATAACGATCTAAATATATTATAGTATTATTCTTTTGCATTATATTACAATATAGTACATTTTGTTTAATATCTTATATCATATTATATAGTATAATAGTAAAGTTATGCAAGTTATTAGCTACCATTTTATTCTGTCAACTAGAGCTGTAACTATATTTACATAATGCAATGCAACACAGAGAGGTTGCTTTATAAAGGTACAATAATTAAAATAAGGTATTTAAAATTTGCCTAGTTGGAAGGCTTATAATAAAGAAACTCAAACAACTAGAGCTGTCAACTACAACGGGCGAACCAGATACCGCAGGAAGTTTTAAAGAAATATGATCGTTCTATCTCCCGTGAAGTGAACGCAGAAGACTTAGGACAAAAACAGTCCACCGTCAAGCTCCGCCACATGCCCGTAAGAGGCCAACGCCTTATCCGCGAGATAGCCAGGTATGTTACCCAGCGGGCTTACACTCACGCCCTTACTTCCAGTTGAGACCAGATTTCTCCGGTCTCTCGACTGGTTACGAGTTCAGGGTTTTATCAATAATACATACCGGATTTATTTCAAGTGAAATTGCGTAGTTTATAATTTTCCAATGTTGGATTGGAATATATTCGTAAGAAACGGTTATTCAAAAATCGGTAATATTTTGTGGACTGTAATAATTAAACATTTTGTATAATTTTTTTGCTAAATAAATATTCCAAGTATTTCTATTCCCTACTAGGCCTACCGGATCTAATCCTGATGGTCGCGAAAAGGAAAAACGAAAAAAAAAACTAAGCTGTAAAATGATGAACGTTAACACGCACCGCTTAACACGCAATTTATATTAAAGACACAGCTTTCTCCTTATATAAGAGCAAGGGGTTTCGGCACGTACCCTATGACACTAACAATACGACACACTTCTAAATCGGTTCAAGTGTTTAGAAGTTATGGTGGAATAAAGAAATGGAAAATATACGTAGATGAATCCTGAACATATAGGTAACACTTATTTTTTGGACAGTCGTGTAATATATAACATGATGTCGCAAATGCCGTCACCCGGAACGGCTTCACTGTTCACCTTCACGCAGTGGAAGTTGACGCTCTTAGCCCGCCAGCCAAGAATCTGTTTCAAATCTTTAAATATATTGGCCTTTCCAGGAAAATAATTAATTCTTCTAGAAAAAATATTTAAAGCCGCAATTTACGCATTCAAATTCTATGGTTTTGACGTAGGGGTGAATGGGTGGTAAGATGTACGCTGACACGTGGCAAAACAGCTGTCCTAAATTTATCTGTCGAGTCCACTGCTTACCTTTCAGAAGTGTAATAAGAGTATTAAAATGAGTCCGACTCGGGTCGATGAATTCCATAGCATCTCCGTTTGTATTTTTATTTATACTGTAACATAATAAATCATTATAATCACAATAATCACGGGTAAACTCTCCCGTACTCACCCTACATCTAAACAATATTTTTTTAAGTCTGCCTTAGAACAGGCCCTGGCCTACTTAGGCGACTTTTATTCATTACTCTATCTCCTCAAGAATCAGTTTTTTGCTAACGTCTCATATATATATATATATATATATATATATATATATATATATATATATATATATATATATATATATATATATATATATATATATATATATATATATATATATATATATATATATATATATATATATATATATATATATATATATATATATATATATATATATATATATATATATATATATATATATATATATATATATATATATATATATATATATATATATATATATATATATATATATATATATATATATATATATATATATATATATATATATATATCTATATATATATATATATATATATATATATATATATCTATATATATTTATATATATATATATATATATATATATATATATAACACATGATATGGTAAACTGTACAAACGAACTTGTGTAATACTATAAATAAATAAATAAATAAATTTACTCATTATCATAAGTAAAACGGACATATTGTGATATTAGCAGCTAAAAACAAAAATATCACCTTATATTATGGCTTGGAGAGAGACAGAGAAAACATTTATCACAATTTTAAAATAATTAATATAGCTTTTTTTGTTGATATGTGCATAATTATATTTACCCTATTACTTAATGGGCTCGATTGCGTTTCTTCGAACTAAAATCGGAAATTATTCCGTGGGAACGAGGCAGGGCAATACGCTAGAGCGAAGTGTGGAATGACCGGTTGTCAGTTTTTCGCATTAAAACTGCCCGCCAAGGTCAAATCTTACCCCGCACGAAATACGCTCGAATTTATTCGGACGAGTATTATTTCGGCAGGTAGTATTTATCGACGATCATTCGTTTCACATTCCGCTCTAACGTATTGCTCTGTCTCATTCGCTTGGACTAATTTTAGTTTTAGTTCACAAAGAAACGCAATCGGGCCCATTATATACGTATTTTTACTAATTATTATTAAAAAAAATATATATTAAATTATTTTGGTATAAGTAGTGTAAATTTCATTTTATTTAGTTTTTTTTTAAATATTTGGAAGTTATACATTTTATAATCATTTTTGTATTGGTGTTCTCCTTAGAACAGGCTGTGCCTAGTTAGAAGCAACACAATCTATGATTAAGTGCTTACGTTGTTATTTTTTTGTGGTCTAATAAATAAATAAAATCCAAAGTCATGTCATCCAAAACCAAAGTGATGTACGTAGCGTACAACTATATCGCCCTTCTCGCTACGCCACTGCGTATAGGAAGATCAATGTCGAACTCTGGTAGTCGAGTAGGCTGTGAAAATGAAGGCAAATCGTGTCTTGTCGTCTGGCGTCACGCATGCCGAAAGCGTCGAGTAAACAGTGAGATGCGACGCGTTGCGTCGCGGCGCCGGCGTCGACTGCCGCCTGCCGCCCGACGACGCTTGAATCGTGACGACGACGCTTCCACCGCGACTTAGCCTTCTTTGCGCCACCGCACACTTACTTAGTGCGACCAATAGCTACCAAAAAGACCTCTTTTCGGCTAAGGATATTCCGCTACTACAAGATATGCTAAGACTTTCCCGTCGACTCACAATAAATACGGGTCTCAAGTGCATGAACACATCAAAATGGGAAATTTAACTCAAATTAAGTTATTTTCAAATTATGTTACTTTAAAATGGAATCATAGCTTGGAGTGGATCTTCTCTGCAAGGACTTAATCCTCTAATAAGGGCCGAAAATTGCTATTAAGAGTAATCCACAAAAGCCCTTCCGGTATCCTTCTGTACAAAGAATCTAAAGTCCTAGATGTTCGTCAGATATACGCTAAGGTAATACTACTCTACTAGTATGATCACGAGAATCATCATATTTTATATTCAACACACCACAAATTTACACCAGCAAAAACCAACAGACATCACTTAATCCCAAAAAGGAGATCAAGTTTTACATATAAACCCTTTTCTTATATTGCTCATCGACTGTTCAACAAAATGAATAGTGTTTTCCTGCAGGACTGAAATATAGAACTAGTCACAGAGTAACGAAAAACAAAAGTAAATAAAAAAAATACAGCAAATGCCGAACAGGTGCGAGTTTATCTCGCGTGCAGAGGGCTGAGGATTCCGTATTGTTCTCAGTGGAATGCCGACTTATTTGTTATCAGGTTCATCAGATTCCCTCACACTCAGACTCACAGTCGTTCAGAAAAGATGCTACAATTTCTGCTACAATATGGCTTATAATAAAAGCAGATGAAGTAATATCTGTATTATTAGGGGTTGATTATAATGAGGGCGTTGACTAGTGAGGTGCGGTTTGGCCGGCCGCAACAGCCCCGATAGTGATTGTAGTTACACTGGTAGCGTTTAGTTTTACAAAGGCCTCTCGCGTCTTACAACGGGGCGGCGTTACGCCCACACTTCTTTCTCTTTCTTTCGGGGTGGGGGTGAACCCCCTCCCTCCCTCTTGTACCCCCCTGTTGGAGTTCACCCTTCCTCGTCGCACACCCCCTCCGCTTTTCCCGTGCGATGCGACGTCCCCCGTGTGGCGGCCATCCCGTCAATGTTAATTAAAGCGAAACTCTAAATGGAACCTCTTATTTACTATGGCTACGTGATTGGCATGCCGACTCGGCTGTCTCTTTCTTCCCGCCATTGATACAACGACATACAACCACCTGCGTTCGCGTGTATATGTGTGTGTACGTGAGCAGTAGAGGCCGTTAATTTGGATTTCTGGCTCTGACTAACGTTTTAGGTGGGATGGATGTTGGTTCGTGTGAAACAAGATACTAAATACCAGCGATTTATATACATCTGAAAAAATCCCTACAAAAATATTTAATGTTCTTTGTTAAATACTTCATCCTCAATCTTTGAATAGTGGCAGACATAATAATCCGAAATAGAAAATAAATATTTTATTATCTATTTTCTAATTAAAAGCCAAACGTCTCCAAGCATCATGGCAAAGGCAATCCATGTTTTCAAATCCATAAAATGCACGAATTAGCAGTATATCGTATATATGCTGGTATCCGAATACGGTAAAACCGGGATAGATGCCGCAATGGAATAGATGCCTCGTTTCTAGAAACCCAATAACCAAAAGACAAAACATCAAATGCGTTATTTAAATACGCGCCACATGCGCCACCCACCTCAGTGACACGCAAGCTGTTGTGCAGGGTCGACGTTTCTCGCTTGTGTGTCTGAATACATTCGCAGCAGACGCGACAAACGCTTCAAAATTTCAAACGCAAGTATTAACTGCTGTATATCTTTATAAGTAGTAATGGATTACATTTTATTTTAATTGTGGTAATACATTGGTTCATTGAGAACACGTTTAGGAGTCAATCACTGATTTTTTGCATTTATTTTACTTAAAATACAAAGGGGCATCTATCCCTAGCGTAAAGGATACTCGCCCCGAGTTTTCAAAGGATAGATGCATTTAAGAGCTTCTATCTCTCTATTCTGTAAAATTCCTGTCATAGTATTTTAAACTGTTTTTATATTACGTCATGACTATTTTGGTACTTACTAATAGATACTGTAATGTGTGTGTGGGTAATTGAATGACAATTAAATGTTTTATTCATGACTACTTTGCTTATCGCGTAAGAGATAGCAAGTAAGAGTAGGATCACGTAAGAGACAAGCTATTTATAGTTCAAATAGTGAAAACGAAGATCACCTCAACCTATGCTGAAAAATGCAAAAAAGGACCCCGTGAAGAAAACAAAGAGAAATATACAAAAAAAGACTAATTATACAGGAGACATTTTTTGTATAGAATGCTTTGATAGCTTCAATGAGACGAAGTCTAAATCTGATTGGATTCAGTGTATAATGTGCCAGAAGTGGCTCCAGAAGTGGCCAAGATGTGGAAAACTCAAAGCGATTTCCGGTTCGACCTAAATGAAGAAGGATAGTATCTGCAAATACCTATGTTGATTTTCTAAATTTTTAAATAATTACTAAGTTTAAACGAAATTGGTAATTTCTGTTTTGTTAAAGATGAATATGAATGTTGATTTTTAATAATTATTACTACTTTAAAAGAAAATGGAAATGTTTCGTGAAATATCATTATATGAAAGTTTTAAATAAATTATCGCTTGAAAGCATATATTTTTATATTTTTTTTGTTAAAGGGATACTTACATTTAATTATGTTTATGCGTGTGATATTACCTATATTTCAAAATTATAAATAAATCTTACATTGTGATTACTTATTCTTTTTGATATTGGCATCTATCCCCCATTACAGGCATCTATCCTTCTATGCGATTTCATAGTGAGGAATCTGTTCATATAGGTAGGCATCTATCCCCAAAAAAATGGTCTCTCAAGAACTAAATTTCTGCCAGACCAGTAATAGTTAGGTAAACAAAGACAGATTCTAAAGCTATATAAATGATTAAACTAATTATAATACGGGGATAATCTATGCCAATATATTTGGTATTAATATAATGAGGCTCTTTCGAAAACTGGGGCATCTATCCCGGTTTTACCCTACATACTTTGATGCTCATTTTTTTTAACATCATAAACATCATGTTTCTACATCACAACATGATGACATGCAAATATCTGAATTTATCGTTGTTGTACAACTATCGCGCTTTTTCTGTCAACTGACTGATATAGAAGACGTTATATACAAACAGACTTGCAGACAGGGAAAACTTAACAATGAGACCTATGTTGCCGGGCCTAAAATGAATTCTGGGTCCTCGCTTATATTATACTCCTTTCTTGCACTGGTTTGTACACCTTTTGCATTTGCTTGGTCGGTTTTGGTGTACCACAGATTGCTTATCTGCTGTTATATCCGCTGATCGATGACATCGCCCCCGATTTCCGTGGAAGTGCATTCTTATTCATTTCAGCGAGCGTGTTAATCCAAATGCATATCGTTGAGCTGCCGCTGTTAGGTCAGGGGGCCATTGCAGTTTATACATCTACATATAATATTACTAAAGTATTAAGTAGAACGATTTATTTCTGTTAAGACGTCGTTACTACATATGTAACTTGTCGCACGATTTACCCATTGCATCAAATAAGTAGACCGATTAGATATTTAAAAAGTTTTTCGTAGTCTATCAGTAATTTATTCGATCCAACATTTTAATTCTTCTATTTCTACTTACTGAAAATATCGATATTTTTGAAAGGGCATTTAATATTTAAACTTCCCAATTTTTCCATGAACTACTATTTGTAGAGAAAAATAAACAGATGTGCATTTCTATAGCTAAACAATCTAAAAAATTAAAGCATATGACGATGTAAGACCATTACTCTGTACATCTAAGATGCAAACATAATTCATTTGTGCTCTTACATTTTTTTAGTCACCAATGTATGCGTCATTTGGAAATAGATTAAAAAAACTAAGAAAACGTATTTAAAACTTTGCGAATAGATTAGGAAAAATTTGCGAATAAATTAGGAAAGTTGGTTACATTTAAGTATATAAGAGCTCCTGCAGTCAAATCAAGTAAGTCCCACTTTGCTAAACTAGTTGCTATATTCCTACTAATAGGCTGTCATTATGCCACTATAATAATAATATATATTTTTTATTGCTAGTAGTTTTTACAAGCTAAGTGTAAAATTTAGGAATCAACTAAATATTTCAATTAATTACTCAAATACGTATAAGTGCCCAATAAATCATGAGTATCCAAATATGTAGATAACTTCCTCTTTGCAGAGTTAGTATCAAAAGAAAACATCCCAACGACACAATTTTAAAAACTTTTACTAACTTTGAAAATACCCCTTAAAAATGGAATAAAATAAGTTGCTAAAAAAGGCCATAAAGAAGCAATAAACTACAAAGCACAAAGAGTGGCAAAGAGATGAAAGCACATAGATTAGGAAAAAAACATAGATAGGGCACATAGATTCTCCGCGTTTAAAAAAATATCTAACAAAAAAAAACGATAACGAAAATTGCCTCTGAATGGATGTGTAGATGGATGGATGTATATCTGTCTGAGTCATCGATATCTCATGAACACGTTGTCTGATTTAGAAAATGCTCATATTAATTGTTTTCACGCTTTATTCATCAATGGCAAGAGCTGATTAGATTCTGGCTATCGTCTATAAACTACGTCAGAATTCTGCTATACAAATGGACGACTGAAAAATTACATTTGTTTAAGTCACATGTTTTTAGCTCTTTCAATTAATTTATTTTGAAATCGGACGATGCGTTCTTGAGTCACAATGGCCTAAGATACTTGAGAGGATATATCTCAATAAAGCGTTGTCTGATTTCGAAAATTCTTTCACCAATCTGTTGTATTCATCAACGAGAAGAGCTGCTTAGGATTTGGGGGTTATTTATAAACTAAGTCAAGGTGCTGTCATACAAACTATGAACAAAAATCCTATTTTCAGCCATAAGCTCACTAAACTTTTATCAGTTCTCTGAATAAAAATTAAAATCGACTGTATTTTTAAAAAAATCTTCTATGCTTTCTTGAGTTTCAATGGCTTAAGAGACCATAACTCAATATCGCGTTGTCCGGCTTCCAAAATTTAGTATCTGTATTATTCGCCATTCTGTATTATTCATTATCGAAAACGAAAAAAGCTGATTATATTTAGGGTTCCATAACTGAAATTGATATGCGAGAGCCGATAACAACGGACGACTAAGAAACTACATTTTCATTCGTACGGTCAGTAGCATTTTATTAGCTATTCGTATTAATATGAAAAATAGATTACCGAAAGATTTTTTAAAATTGCTGTGCGTTCTTGTTTAAAAAATTAAAGCTGATTGATTTAAGGGGCAAAACGAGTTATCCGATTTAAAATTCTATTTCAAATTAGTTCTATTTGTCGTATGGATGAGCTGATTAGATGTTGCAGCTCCTAACTTCGGAGCCCTAAGGTTACAAAGCAGGAAGCTGCTATACCAACACAAACCGATCTGGGCTCAGCGCTGGCGTTCTGAAAAGTTTTTTTACATTTCATCTTATAATTAATGTTATTTTTGATTCCTAATTGTGATATCGTTAGTGTTGTAGAAGTAAAAAAAAATATGTTACGCGGACGTTATTACCTTCATGTAAGTTATAAAATAAATCATGACTATGTAAATCCAAATTGATAAATCTACTATTGAAAGGCAAACGCTCAGGCAAGTTGCCTCAGCGTTCCCTGCCCTGTTTATTATAATTGTATAAATTTTACTGCTGTGGTTTTTTTTATTTTATGCTAAAGTTTTAAAATTTAGTTACTGATCCAGTCCTAGTTACATATTTATATTAGCGAGTTAATTCCGGGTTACGGCGGCATTATATGTGAAGCTTCCATTATAGTTTGTTTTTTTTATGGCAATGAAAGCCAAATTGCCATCAACCCTCGTATCAAAGCTGACAAAAAAAAATCGGCTGGGTCTCCAGTATCTACATGAAATTCGGTATCACAACTCTGGTAGTCAAGTTCACTTTAATAAACATACCCTAAAATAGCTAGACAATTAATCACAACTCACTCATCCTTCATCATAATATTGTCGTGATACAGCGATCACTTTGCAGTTATTCCAAAGCACAGACACGTTACTTTTAAAAGCATCAGTTTTGCCTATCTAGCCGCAGCTATGTATATACGATGTTCTATCCAGAAATATGAGGTCCAAATTTATCGCGGTTTTTAGTTCAGTGCTTAATAAAGAACGCGCCCTCGTTAAACTTGGTCCCTTATTTCTACATTCTGACTTACTTTATTTTTACTTCAACTGACACCCAGAAAAACACGGGTTTTCCTTTGTCAAACTGAGAAAAACTTTCAAGAACATAGACGATTTATTTGCATCTACGGTATAATTAATTACACTATTTAATTGAATCTGCATATTATTGTTTCTGTTATTTACCATCATAATTGATGTGTACACATGTATTTTTTATGTCCTTGATGATATAAATAAATAAATAACAAGTAAATATATTCAAGAGTATAAAAAACACGACTACCGTTTAAGAAAACAACTATTGTATTTATAATTATTTTTAATACGGTTTTTTTTCATGAAACATTTGTGGTTTACATATTTTTTTCCTATAGATACATGTATATTTTCGGAATGTACTCAGTCAGGCCTTTCATTTGACACTAAACACCATATATATATATATATATATATATATATATATATATATATATATATATATATATATATATATATATATATATATATATATATATATATATATATATATATATATGTATATATATATATATATATATATATATATATATATATATATATATATATATATATATATATATATATATATATATATATATATATATATATATATATATATATATATATATAGATCAAGGGAATCCTTCGTCACGATGTAAGTGGCTTTTATAATTATTTACTTTATAATCATCTTATTGATCAATTCTAAAAAGAATATATACACAAAACTATCAAATATTTCAAAATATTGAATTTTTACATATTTTATGTTTCGTTCATTGTAAATAATCCATTTAGGATAAAGGTAATCTTTCCAACTAATAGGAAAGAGCTGACTGCTTCCTTTCATTGATATGAGGGCATGTCACGCTTTTAGTTTTAAGTTTTCAGCTGAATATTGATCGCAGCTTCTTTATATCGCACCTTTAGAAAATAAAAAAACGAAATTCGAAATTTTAAATTCTTCCATTTGTCAAGTAGCTCGTCTTGTCTTGTTATTTCCCCTGAAATAATAGGAAATTGAGTGAGTTTACGTATAAAGAAGGATTGTAGCTTAATTTTTGAGATAATTGGATGAAGGGTGAGCGTTTACTAGTTGAAAAATGGGCCCAACTTAAACCTACTCCTCTTTCCGCAAGTGAGAGGCATTCATCATTCTCGTTAACACCTAAAGCATTCCCGAATCCGATCAAGGGAATCCTTCGTCACGATGTAAGTGGCTTTTATAATTATTTACTTTATAATCATCTTATTGATCAATTCTAAAAAGAATATATACACAAAACTATCAAATATTTCAAAATATTGAATTTTTACATATTTTATGTTTCGTTCATTGTAAATAATCCATTTAGGATAAAGGTAATCTTTCCAACTAATAGGAAAGAGCTGACTGCTTCCTTTCATTGATATGAGGGCATGTCACGCTTTTAGTTTTAAGTTTTCAGCTGAATATTGATCGCAGCTTCTTTATATCGCACCTTTAGAAAATAAAAAAACGAAATTCGAAATTTTAAATTCTTCCATTTGTCAAGTAGCTCGTCTTGTCTTGTTATTTCCCCTGAAATAATAGGAAATTAAGTGAGTTTACGTATAAAGAAGGATTGTAGCTTAATTTTTGAGATAATTGGATGAAGGGTGAGCGTTTACTAGTTGAAAAATGGGCCCAACTTAAACCTACTCCTCTTTCCGCAAGTGAGAGGCATTCATCATTCTCGTTAACACCTAAAGCATTCCCGAATCCGATCAAGGGAATCCTTCGTCACGATGTAAGTGGCTTTTATAATTATTTACTTTATAATCATCTTATTGATCAATTCTAAAAAGAATATATACACAAAACTATCAAATATTTCAAAATATTGAATTTTTACATATTTTATGTTTCGTTCATTGTAAATAATCCATTTAGGATAAAGGTAATCTTTCCAACTAATAGGAAAGAGCTGACTGCTTCCTTTCATTGATATGAGGGCATGTCACGCTTTTAGTTTTAAGTTTTCAGCTGAATATTGATCGCAGCTTCTTTATATCGCACCTTTAGAAAATAAAAAAACGAAATTCGAAATTTTAAATTCTTCCATTTGTCAAGTAGCTCGTCTTGTCTTGTTATTTCCCCTGAAATAATAGGAAATTGAGTGAGTTTACGTATAAAGAAGGATTGTAGCTTAATTTTTGAGATAATTGGATGAAGGGTGAGCGTTTACTAGTTGAAAAATGGGCCCAACTTAAACCTACTCCTCTTTCCGCAAGTGAGAGGCATTCATCATTCTCGTTAACACCTAAAGCATTCCCGAATCCGATCAAGGGAATCCTTCGTCACGATGTAAGTGACTTTTATAATTATTTACTTTATAATCATCTTATTGATCAATTCTAAAAAGTATATATATATATATATATATATATATATATATATATATATATATATATATATATCTGTTAATTTATTCACATTTGGTCATTTAGATAACTACGTACCTACTTGATGTTTGGACAGTTAATGTACCCTATGACACTCGGGATAACAGCGATTTTAACAATATGACACACTTCTAAATGGTTTAAAGCGTTTAGAAGTTATGGTGGAATAAAAAACGGAAAACAGACATACATGAAAACTGAACACATTTCACGGAATTACATTTCTTTTTTGTTGGGCAGTCGTGTAAAATTAAATATGCAATGGATTTGAAGTAATTGGTTCTAAAGTGCATGAGTATAAACTGATTATAAACATCTATTCAAGATCAATTCTGATCCAAAATTGATGTTTCGATATCTAATGCTGACCTAGGAAATACCCTGGGGAAAAAGTGTGCCCGCTGATGTAGGGAAACTGCATCGGGCTTCCGGACTGTGTGATTGCTTCGACCGGGCAGCGCAGGACGATCATCGACCGGTTTGCCCGTTCGACCGCTAGCGAGCGGAACTCGGTAGCGCTGATGGGCTGACGGTGCCCAGTCAGGAATCGCCCGTGATTAAACGTGTCCTTTTATCAGTTCGTGTAAGTGACCACGAGCGGCCACTCGTTGGAATTTATTTTGACGCGCCGGTGGAACCAGTCCACGGAATGGTCGAGCGTCCCGTGTCGACGGTTCTGCTTGTGACTTTCAGAAGGTTTGATTTTATTACGGAAACTGCAGCTGTTTGTTTACCTTTTGTTTGCATTTCACTCTCGATGTCGGGTCTTTCGACTTACTTGATCCGTTATATTATATATTGTCTACAGATCATGCAGAAATCTGACGCTGGACACTATGCTCTGGATCCACAGGGTCGGTTTTCACATGATTCTCTTTCTTCGCAAAGGAAATTCTGGGCATACACGTAAATGGCATTTTTCTTTCTTCTCTTCCACCAGTGAACTTCTTTTAGCCTGGTGGACTTAATATCCTCCATCTGCGTTTTACACAAAATCTCTAACTCCACAGTTTCAGCCTTGTCAGGCTCAATCAATTTATTATCGAGTTTGTAAAGAAACGTGTCGACAAAGTCACATCGTGACTCACTAGCTACAAAATTGTGCAAGGCCTAAAAGCATCGCCTCTCTACGGCGAGCGGAAATTCATGGGGTAAAAACTGGATTACGTATCCCTTACTTAACACTTGCGTTGAATTTACGTATCACTTACCTACTTCTTCCCTGTGTGACCCTCTCATGTTGGTTACTAAGACAGATGCCCTATGCCGATGCCCTAGACACACGTAGACACAATAAAGTGACAGAAAAATATCGGTTCTTAACGCCATTCCCGCAAAAGATCCTCAAATTCAAATGGACTTGAGCAAATCCTAGCAGATCCCTATAGAAGAATAAGGATTCTTCTTATTTCAAAGTTTGATCTTCGGCATCTGCAACTCGTCAGTAGACCTCGGAAACACATGAGTTTCCTGTTTGGACACAAGTATAAGAAAGGCGTCGCGTTTGCAAATGACCTAATAACAACCTCCAGCGAACTTAACGAGCATATTAATACACTAAACAAGGTGCAGGAAACGTTTAGATAAGCGAGCGTCGCTACATGGTTATTCGCGTTCTGCAAACCAGAGCCTAAGTACAGGTCTTCATAATATACAATTATAAAGAAGTTATAAGGTTTCATAAAACTAAGTTCATGTTGTTTCATTCAAAAATCCATTGGAATCGAGGCCCCGCGGTGTAAATTGACATCGAGAAATATGGTCTCTAGATACGTATGATCTGATAGGGAGAGTGAAGGATTTGAAAACGTTCACGGTATTAAAATATACATGTCATACGCCATCCTACTATTTTTTTTGAAGTTATAAATCTCAACAACTACATAAGACATAGGATAAAGCAGAAACATAGTTATTTAAGTTTAAGCCTAATTTTCAAAAGAGATTTTAAACATGCTGGATTTATATATTATCAAATCTAAAGTATTAGGTATCCTTTGCTTCAGGGGCATTCCCATGAGGCAAAGAATAGAGCCCGCGAAACACAAAGTTCGCGTAATACTCAACTTAGATCTTCCTAGTCTGGCTTTGCCATTTATGCGGCTACAGGGTTGCTCTTGCGTTGACGTTTGAACTTGACTGACATTTGAAAGAAGACTAGGTACGATTCCTCTTAATATTGCTGTTCCATAAATACAGTTGTAAACAATCACTGCAGCCTAGGTTAAGAACGGTGCTGCATTCATCCATTCTGCATGAAGAGACTAAGCATTTACTTATCAGCTGGCCTGCATAAACAACTGCAAGCTCATATTTCCAGAATAGAGAGAATGACAAAATTTCCATTAATGTAGTGGAAACCTCCAAATATTTATTGCGAAAGGACTATAAGTGTGTGTTAACTAGTAAATAGTAGAGAATTACGGTCGCCAAACACCAAGAAAATAAAGACCGGGAGAATAAGACCAGGAGATTATATCTCAAATACTTGAAGGTGAATAATATTAAGGTAAGAGTAACTTGGATGATTGCTTATATTCTACACATATATAAAATGGAAGATATTGTTTATCGATGCTGATTTCAGGATGGTATAAAGACATTGCCTTCTTATCACTCTGAGATGGGTCACAGGGACTTTTAGATGTAGACAATCTACAAAACCAGTTACGCCACTACCCAACAGAGGCTTACCTCAAAAATTGAAGGCACTGGCAGGCCAGTGGGACTCTCTCACACCTTGCTTACCAGTTTTCGGAAAACAAGTGCTTTCAGTAGACTTGTCGCCACTCGAAAGCAATTAAAACCCGTGCCGCACTTTGCTCGTTGTTCTCAACGAGATTCGCTCGCAGTTCTCACAAAAATGAAGTCACTGCAAATACGCCGGTACGTATTCGTCGGTAACTATTAGGCATCGGTCTAATGTGCTCCGCAATGTAATGGAATTCATTATTGTGACATATATGGAGTAATGCTGACACCACGAATTCTATTGTTAAGCAATCTGACCATTTGTTTGTTCTGTATTGCATCCACTGTCTACTGATGAATTTTAAGGTTTTTCAAAACACTTTGGGGGTACTAATTAAAATTACACCTTTAATAGGAGTCTGGCCTGCTGACTATACCCCAGCATTCTATGGCCAAAATACTGTCTGATCTGAAAGTACCAGCTTTTACAAAATTCTGGCAGTATTTGGTCGCTGCCTCTTGGACTAGTAGAAACAGATACAATATCATCGTCTGTGTCACTGAACTTACGTGTCCACAATGCGGCTAATAGGGGAGTTTTATAGTACTATAGCTTGTACTAGACCGCGGTACGGGAAACGTATATGGAAACCTTGTTAGTTTCGTAGGCGCCCATATGTTGACTAATGAAAATACTACAACAGAGTCTAACTGGATGTGAAGGATGTCGTATAGCAATTCCATGACGGCTACTGTGCGGCGGTCTATCAAGGTATTTAAATTGTTATATTTAGGCATTCCACGTATATTTCAAAAACCAGGAGCTCGCGTATTTTATTCTCCTCACGAAACGTTCTTGGATTTGTTTGATTCAGTTCTTATAAACCGAGTAAAGTGCATGAAATAAACTTCACGAACCTTCAGTGACACTGCGGACATAGGCACAATGTAATGTTTTTGCAAGTTGATTTTTAAAAAGCTTGCACGTCCGAAAATAAAACCTGGTACTTGTTTCGCTTTCTTAATGATTGCAATGTTTCAAGTATTAAGACTTTAAAAGACTTTCAAAATCAAAAGATAAAGAAACAGATCAATACAGTGGCGTAACTAAGCCGGTGCAGCTAGTGCGGCGCACTGGGGCTTACGGTAGATTGGGGGCAGGCGCGGATCTACGTCTTGTTTTTGGGGGGGGGGGGGGGTCGACAGTGGGGGTGGGTTTCTGTCTATAGATAATAGAAAATAAATTATAGTGTGAATTTAGGGCATCCAATATGCTGAATAGAGATAGGTAATTAAGTAACCAAGGATTATAAAAAGGGAAAAGAAATAATGAATACACTCGTACGTTTTTATTTTACTTCTAAATGAACAATGAACAAATGATACATAATAGTGCATAGCACAGAATTAAATTACAAATTGCAGTTTCCGGTGTTTTTTCTTTGCAAATCTTTCAATTATCTTCTAGTTGTCTACTGGAATATCAAAATAAATATGCAGGAGTGCCAACCCTGTTAACCTATCCTCTACCATCAAGGATCGTAGCCAGGTTTTTAGTCGCCTCAGAGTTGAAAAACTACTTTCGGCAGTCGCCACACTTAGGGGCAAGGAGGCCATGATAAGGATGAGGCGATGTATGCCAGGGTAGATGAATTCGTTGGCCAGATCTAGAACCTTTAGAATATTTTTTGGTTCCGAATAAGCGGGTTTATTTCTCTTTTCTCTTCTAATACTTTTTTCCAGATCTTGTATTCTCCCAGAACTCCTGCCGCATGAACTCCTAGGAGACTCTTATGCTCTCTAACAAGATCTGCTGCTACATTTGAGTGATCAATATCGTCTTTTATTATTACCGATATCATTATAATGTTTAAATTGAAAACCTTTAAGGTTTCGGGTGGCAGTCAATTTTTGAGGTCGTTTATGACATTTTCCAGTAGCGGGATACTTTTTTCAATCCTCGTTGGGGGGGGGGGGGGGCGGTCGCCCCCTCCGCCCCTCATAGATCCGCGCCTGATTGGGGGCCCGAAATGGAACTTCAGTCTTTTATCGACATTCCATCCAACTCTGCTAGGAAGCTAAGGAAGCCGAAAAAAAATATATTTTCAAACTGATTAATGATTTTGCATAGTGCAAATCGACACGAAAACCACTCTAGAAATGTTCATTTGTTCATATTTTTATGATACATATTTTTATGCACTTAGTTTATTTTAATATAAAGATATGCAAAAATTGGTACATTTCTAATAATATTATGTGAGTACTCGTATTTATTTGCTTTACCATTACGCACTTGGTAGTTGTACTCAAAATGAAGTGATAAAAACTGAGTTTATCTTTTGATTTTTCACCAACTTTTAAAGGTGTAGAAATATAATTCGGTAATGAAATTAACAGTAAGGCGTCGTAATAATAGTCATAAATTTTTCGTACATTTTCCCGATAATATTTGTCTAATAATATTGCTCCCTAATAATATTTCTCCCTAATAATATTTATTATTATAATATTTCTAATATTTCTCCCTAATAATATTTCTATGTTATCCGGCGAGTGCTGTTGAAATTTTTGGGAATTTGTTGAACCACAAATGAATACGAGGATTTATGAAGTAGCTAAAATATAAATTGACATACAGTAATTACATCCTATATGCTATATTGAATGTAAATAAGTAGGATGTGAGGGGGGGGGGCCTTTTGTTCAATTTTGCACTTAAGCCCATTTTTTTAGTAACTAAACTGGATAAATATACTTTTTTAATTTTAATTTATCACTGTTAATTTAAACGACTTCACTTATAGTAATAATAAGAATCCATGAAATTGGCGTTGTCAAGGGCTGGGAACGGCTCAGAACATACAATTGTAAGACGTTGTAAACGCCACGGATGATTTATAAAATGGTGCGTTGCGGCGGAGCGCAACTGGTACGGAGTTATCGGTCGCGGTAGGGAGTTGCTTGTACAGAATGAAAAGGACATGTAAAGCCGATAAGACGACATGTCCGCGAGAGGTCCGACGCGAAGCCGGTCGCCGAGTCGTCATTATTGGGAGCGTCCATTCAGCGCCCACGCGTCCATTTAATTCTCTACGCATATGCTCACAAAATGGAAGAAATTACTAAACATTATTGCTCAAAATTGACTAACTAGCTTTGAAAACTTTTAACGAAAATATACAAAATAATGACCATTGGTGATACTTCACTACTGGACCCATCAATTTGAAATTTGATTTAATTAATTATATAATTAAATATTACACATACCTACAAAAAATGATGCCTAGGATTTTAGAACTGATTTTAGCTACATTTGGGGCGCTGAATTCAAATATGAAATCAGTTTTTCTCTATCAGCTCTACAGAACACCCATCCCCTAGGGAGAGGAGTTATTTCTTGCAGGTGAAATCTCTGGCGGCGGACGGACATCTAAGCTTGTAAGGCGGATTATTTTCGTTTAGGAAAAAGTTCTTATAACCTAAAACGTGCTGTGTTGTTGAATAGAAATAAAATAAGTTTATTAAGAAGAAGTTGTGTAAATCGTCCTGATGTGTTTTGCTATATATGCGAAGAAGAAGAAAAGAATTTTCCGATGTGTTCAGTCACTAGTTCACTGTTTAGTTTTTTTTATTTGATTCATGTATTTAAGTCAAAATAGTGTAACATAAATTTCAAGAAAATGTTATATCTTAGATCTTCGAGCTTCTACGCAAAAACTAATACCATATTTGACTTAAAATTTATATGAATTAAGCTACAAATACCCCGGCATCAAAACAGCTGTTGCCTGTGTTATAGACCTCACTAGTCTGCACATATTCTAATATTCAATAATTAATTTTATCTGGTTATTCAGAATGACCAAACGGATAATTAAAATTTGAGACGGATTTAGTCAGAAAGTGCTCATTTTGCTGATTTAAAGAACGGTAGCTCTTGTATTTTATTACGTATCTCTATGTAAGAGTAATCAAAAACGTACGAGAATAAGTATTTTCGACGGTCTTGTCGGAGTTTTTTTTATTTTTTAAAATACTATGGTAAATACAGGGTAAGTTTTATTAACGGCCATCCTTCAAGAAGGTAAATCAGTATGAGGAAGTAATGAAGTTTTGATAAAAACTTTCGGGAGAAATAAAGACTTTTTTTAAATATAAAAACTAAAAGAACTTGACTGGTAAATAAAAGATTAACATGCGTTTCAGCACGCTGCGCCATCTATTGGTAGGTAAAATATCGCTAATAAATAATATTTGCTCAGCTTTTTTATACTATTATTCAGAAAATTTAAATTTTCAAAGTTAAAAAAAAAATCCACATTTTTTTATCAGAAGTTGCTTATGTGCTCGTAATGATTCACGCAATGAAGCCTGGTAATTCAAAACCCACCCTGAGTAGTTCCATAGCATTAATTTGGATCAAAGAACATAAGTATCTTCATTCCAGTATGTGTTTCTCTCTCGATGCGCATTCGTTTCTTACAAGAGCACGTAGTCATCTTGCCATCGTTCCCAAGCATATGAAGTCTAGCTTGAAACAACCGCGTTGAAACACTGGTTCCCGTCAGATAAACGAAGTTAGGCAGTATCGGGCGTGGTCAGTACCTACTAGAATGGGGGACAGCTTGAGTACTGCCACGTGATGTTATAAAAATCCCGCCGCCCGTAAGATAATTGACGTTAGTCATTAACGTTACCGTACGGGGTATAAATGCGAAAAATAAGTTTTCCTTACCATTCAGTAATTGTGTGGAATTAATCGTTAGCGGCTTTACTTACACTATCTTTACCTGCTTTTAAAAAAAAACTTTAAAGAAAGGTATTTTTAAGTATCAATTTATTTCTACATTATGTAATTATTTTTATATTATAATTGCTTACTTTTATTTCATCTCATCGATGAATATAGGTTTTTTTCTAAGGATTCACCTTATTTTAAGTGTGTTTAGTGAGTTCACGCAGCCTTTATTTTTATATAAACTAAGATTATTTTTCTTTAACGACTGTAGTTAAAGATTTCGTTTCATGTATTTCTTCTGTAATTTATATATTGTTTCTCTAAATATTAACTGCAAAGGTACATTATTATTAATATTATTATGAAACTAGGACTTTAATATTTATTTTATTGTTTGAAATAAAAAAAAATGGAACGTATGATAGGTACTCTTAAAATATGTTCATATCTCCACTCAGAAACATGCATTCCAGTCAGAGATGACCCGTGTCCTCCACGGAAATCAATCCCTCTGTCGTTATGATTTCTTTTCACACATGTCCTCTCACGGCCTACCATTACACACATGTCCTCTCACGGCTCACAGAACAACATCTTGTTGTCAATACCTCATCATTCTCCGACTCTTTCGCCAAGTCACATACAGTACTGCTTGCTCGCCGCTGGAATTCTCTGCTTCTTTGCGTACTTCAATCAGCTACGCTCGGAATGTTTAAAAAAGGGCTGATATAGCTGATATGGCTAAATAAATATTCACAATTGACCTTCTCCTCAAAACTCAAATTTACCCTCCATAAATCGCATCGACTCGCCTCTCAGTCTTGTCTTACGAAGCACTTTTAGTATATTCCTTGTTTTATGTATATATCTATAATATTATATGTAATAGAAACTATATAATCGTATCGTTTACAATTTTCGTTAGTTATACTTTAAAATTTCATTAAAAGCGTCATTAAAATTGTATAGAAACAACTAGTTTGGCTAGTAAATATTTCTACTAGACAATATGTCGACCTATTTGTATATTAGTATACAATAAAGCTTTCAGCCACAAAAACAACAACTCTAAAAGTAATGAAATAAATAATAATGACAAAAATCTACAAAATTGTATTTTAAAAGAAGTCGTGTGAGCAGCTGTATCCGAAAAGAGTTTAAGTTTACGTCATTGGTATTCAAAAAGAGTTTACCTCATTAAAAAATATCTGAGATACGATTTCCCGTCTTTAACATAAAACAAAAAGAAAAGGTATGCATAGACAAATTCAATATTTATGTTTACTTTTAAAATGAATGAAACATTATTACAACACACTAAGAAGCACCTTTGTTTAAACATTTTGCAATAATGCTTCAATGCTTAAAGTTAAATTACATAATACATGCTCTCTTGTATTCGTGAGAGTATTGCTGAAATTGGATCTAACCTCTGAATCAATTTTTGATGAAGACTAATGCGAGGGTCCGGTTTGTCCTATGTCAGAGCCTGTAAAATCTGCGAAATCACCGATGATATGAATTGGGAATGATAGCGTCCGATAGTGACACGTGGCCGGACCGGGCACGGGAAGGTTGTAGGCAGTCGCCCGCATCCCCTTCTTGGGCCAGCGGCCGCCTTGGAGGCGCGCGGGGCGGCACGGGCGGCGAGGGGTTGCCGACGGGGCGAGGGGGGTCGATTTCCTAAGGCGAGAGTCCGCGGTGGACCGGTCAGTTGTCACCGGGACGCTCCCATCAGTCAGCCGATGCTATCGCCGCAGCGGTCGCGGCGACACGGATCTGCACTTAGCGACGGGTCCGGCGGCCGGCGGACGGCCGGCGCGGGGCGGACTGCGTGCCTATGTGGACGCCCGCGCCAACGATCGCCACAACGAAATGCACCCCAATTCGGTCGGCCGTTAGATCATTTAAGTTAAACTATCTCGTGTAACGAAAACTTCGACAAAATCATGTTTACAATTCTTCCCAGGAGATACAATTTTAGCCAATCGAGCTAGGTACTCTTACCTTTCCCTCAAACTATACAGCTCAGCTAAGTAAAATTGCCTAAACGACAAAAGCCGTTAGTTGTCTTGCTAGAATGTAGCCGTGTCGTTATCGATTGTATGAGGCATCATTATGGATCATTATATAATATTGTGTGACAGCCTTATTCTCGGGGTAGTAAATAATCTAGCCTAATTGGCGATAAGATAAGATTTGAAAATGGATTTAAATGTCTAAAATTACATCACTTAACAATGAAAAATTGTCGCAGGGGAGGGAATTTAAGCGCGTTATGAAGGGAAAATTTGTAGGATCGTACAAGAAAACTCCATAGGTCAACGCCATTCCTGGCTGTTCGTAAATTGAAATTATTCTGAGCTTCTGAGTGAAAAGTAAGAAGCCAACGTCCGATAATGAGAAAAATAAAAAGAAGAAAATTTTTACATAGGCACTTCCCCTATACTTCGAAAAAATATAGCACGTCGCCGATACAATAATGGTTGCGCTGGTGGCTCTCATAAACCGGGGATCGAATACGAATGAAGCAAATCACGGCTGATAATATGATGATGCTGATGTTCTATCATATTAAATAATATTATACTATCAAAATAGAATCCTTATTACAAAACTTATTATGGCGGCAAACAATGACATCGTCCCGTTCTGACGAAATTTGTCATATTTACGGGTAAGACAGTTTTTGAAATCTCAAAAATATTTTTGAAGAAAAATATTTTAGATATATATAAAAGTATATATTTTTTTGTTGATTTTTATTGAAATAATTTCAAACAAGAATTAAAAACCGACCTAAAGAACAACAATAACTAAAAGGAGAAAAAACATTACTTTCATATGGACTAGAATAAGTGGCAGGCATCTCTTAAATTACAACCTATATATAATAAGATGAAATTTATATATATTCTTTTTATAAATCAGATATCTGAATACAAAAAATATTATTGTCTCATGCCTCGTATCTAAAGGATATCTAATTTAGTGTATGTTAGTAATTTTATAGATTCCTAGCATTTATTCAAGTACCCGTATATATAAAATATTTTTATTTTATTTATTTATTTTATTTTATAGCAAACTTACAGATAGTAAATATATGATAATAGTATCTTAAAAAATATTTAACCGAAATAAATTTACTATCCTATGAATAGTTTGCAATGCTTGCATTACACATTAACATAGAAATAACATTAACACGTTGATAGTGGAATTTCGGCATTTTAGTCCTTATGGCTTTTTATCTTTCTAAAAAAATGGTATAAAAATTGATCTACGAAACTATTGGACTGACATATAAAATCGGAGAATATCGCGGTTGTTTGACATTTTAAATAGGATAGAAAACGAATTAGGATAAAAATCCAAGCCCGGCCCCTCACCACCGCTATAAGCTACACGGTGGCGGCAGCGGTATGCGGCCTACCCGCAAAACAACGGATTGACAGCTCTTCAGTCTACCCTGTAAATTCCACGCGGTAAATTCATTTTCTATCCTATTTATATTGGACTGACTCCTAGTGATATTCTGTTTTGTGTTGAGGAGTTCCGTTCTCCATCTTCGAAAGTTTTGTCAGATCTTCACAAACTTTGTATTGGACCCATGGTATATGGTAATGATAATGGTACACCATGTTAAATTGAAAAAGAATTATCGAAACTTGGATATACGAAAGCACACATCTTCAAAAACAAGCACGTCGAGTTAAGAACCTCCCCTTTTTTAAAGTCGGTTAAAAACCTAAAATTGAAGTTGCACCTTTTCAAACATTAATCTCTTCTAGAAATTCGACTCTGGATTTTGATAAATTATATCAATGATTTTTACTGGTGTATGACTAGTTGCAACAAAAAATATTAGTTGCTATTTTACACCGATATATATAATCTTGTTACATAAAATAGGATATAGGTTGGTAATGAAAGATAAAGAACTTGAATAAAATATATGTCTAAAATACCATAATATTTTACTAACACTAAATTAAAATCGGTTAATTCTATTCATATTTTAATGTTAAAATCTAACGAGAAAAAAGCGATATTATATTTATGGCAGTTTAACATACGACTTATTGATTCATCTTTCCCGAGGTGAGACATTTTACAATCTTGTTTGCACTTTGCAGTCCATAGGATGTTGTTCATAGGTTTAATTGTTCTGTGGTCAGATAATATACAACCTTTTCATGACGTATGAGGATTTTTTATAAAAACAGTTGACTTAATCCGAAACAAGCCTGGGCTCGAAAAAATATTAATATACAAGAATAAGAGGAATGTCGAATGATAGTTAATAGAATCATAAATATGTAATTATCATTTATTAGTACTGAAGCTACAAGGTATTTTAAAAACATAGCTATCTGTTGCATTTGAATAGAACTGAATTGAATTCATTATTCACGAAATATTACCTTATTTTATATACAAAGATTTACGAAGGAAAAAAATGGTAAATTTTGTGGAGCCCAAAAATAAGATTATTTTATGTTATGGATTAATTTTCTGTAATAATGTATTTTGACATAATATTGCTTTTGTACATGACAGTTTGCTACAAATGCAGGCTTATCCACGCCTAAATCTAAACCAAAAAGATTATTTCGAGGGAAAAAATTATAATTATTTTTTGGTTTAGGTCATCTTGCAGTACAAGCAGTTAGTATGCCTGATGACATAGGGAAAATGATCGTGGCCTCCGGGACCTTGAAGGAGGAGGTCGTCGGTGCGGGTGCGAGGGCGCGGGCGACGCGGGCGGGTCGAGCTGTGTCCTTCCGTTGTAGCGAGTGGTGTTATCTTCCTCGAAAAAGGCACACACGACACCTTAAAAGTTAAAAGGGATCTCTCGCAAGCTTTCCGACTCATGCGGACCCGCGTGTAAGTTCGGTTGTTTGCGCCGCTTTTTATTTCAGTCTGTTGTATTTTTTATCCGCTCTCGGTTGACGCCGTCCGCGACGCCGATTCGTTCGGCCATCTCCCCTTTCCATTCAGCCCGCAGCGACGAAGTTGCCTAGCCCTAGACCCATTAAGCCCATTAGGAACACGTCTAAATAAAAACACCGTATCAATCGCTTATGGATTTTTTCGGGGTCCTTTTTTTGTAAGTTGGTACTAGTATTCATTCAAACGCAACCTTCAATACAGGATGTTTCGAAATAGATAATCGATATTTTTGAATTTGTAAATCTCAGGGAGCTTACAAATTCAAAAGCACTGCTTTCGAGTAAGCACCGTTTATTCGAGCTGCCTGCATAGTTGACTGCCGAACGACGCCGATCATAGCTACATAATTTCGTTTCATTGGTTGCGTTCCCCTTATCACACTGCCAGACGCATTGTTCTTTACAAAATTATCTTCTATTGAGTAGTTAAAAAATATTCGCGGCTTGCAGCCGAGATTCATTGACGAGGCCTTCTCGGAACCACAGCTTTGAAAAGAGGGTTTAGGACGTCTATTTTTTGAAAATTTCTAATACGCCATTAATTATCTACTTTTATTTCGATCTAAAACAAAAATAAATTCTGACTACACTCAGATCTGAAGATCCGTTTTCTATTCCTGACCAAGACGATTCTCTTTCATCGTGCATGGAGCCCGTATCTGGAATACTATGTAAATATAGTGGAAGACTTTGGTGGTATAGTAGTTAGGTCGCCGGATCTTAAATTGTAAGATTCCGGGTTTGATGCGCGGCTGGGTCACCATTTCTCGTTCAATAAGGTTTTCGATTAACGTTTAACAAGACACACATGTTACATGCACTCATACATATAAACACTTCATAGTATGGTTGGTTGTAAGAGATTGTCATATGGTAATAAACCCGCCCATTGTAAGATTTCACAAGAGTATAAACAAACAAACAAACAAAATATGTGAGAACCGCTCCGAGTACATTTTCCAAAACAGACTCAGACTGCATTTGAAATCTTCCTCGTAAATTCCCCTTCCATTCCAGAACAAAAATTTTGATATTCTTATCTTTTTTGTTCAGTTGCCCTCCCGCTGCCTTAGTTGGCAAACATTTTTGCTATTTGTATTCTGCAGACTGCGCAAACATCAATGATCTCGTACTCTTCCCATAGCATTGACGTTTGGAAATCCAGGACATGTACTCTCAATATTGATGCCTTCTACCTCGTATACGCAAATACGGCTTTTGTTGTGCCAGCCAGTGAGAAACTTTGGCCATAGTCCCCTACATCCGTTATCTGACTTATCGGAATTTTACATAACGATTTCATTGTCAATCATGTAAATCATTAACTATAGAGTTTGTAATTCATGATAACAAATTCTCGGACATTGAAATATTTGCTAAGCACTTGCTATGAGATGATGACACGATGATCTATTACGATGTTATAACATAAATTATTTATTATAATATAATATATTTATTTATATTACTGTTTATTTATCTATATCATAAATTTATACAGACATTCATACTGAAACAGACCTTGCCACTTTTCAATTTCGCCACGATTTACACATTTCAATTTTCCTAAACTTATAAATAAAGTTTTATTGAAATTTTATAGTTATTCATTGAAGTATGTACAAAAACATATATGTATGCTTTAAGCACTTGCAAATTCTAACTAACTAATAATTAAGTCCATCACGCTATAAAATGATGACGTGATATTCTATTAAGATGTTATAAGATAAACCAAATTTAATTAATAGTTATTTATTTATATG
>OX155980.1:19312345-19406984 GCA_944548615.1 Micropterix aruncella
TATATATATATATATATATATATATATATATATATATATATATATATATATATATATATATATATATATATATATATATATATATATATATATATATATATATATATATATATATATATATATATAATATATATATATATATATATATATACTATATATACTATATATATATATATATATATAATATATATATATATATATATATATATATATATATATATATATATATATACATATATATATATATATATATATATATATATATATATATATATATATATATATATATATATATATATATATATATATATATATATATATATATATATATATATATATATATATATATATATATATATATATATATATATATATATATATAATATATATATATATATATATATATATATATATATTATATATATATATATATATATATATATATATATATATATATATATATATATATATATATATATATATATATATATATATATATATATATATATATAAACTAATGATTGTTGAAAAATGTTGGTTCTATATTTCGATTAGATATACTATTCGCCTATTCCTTTCCAGCATAGATTCTCGACTTTCACTTTGTGTTACCACTGTATGAGGCAGGAAGAGGTCCAGTTGACAGACTTCCAATACCACAGCAGGGATTATTGACCAACACTGAAAGAATAGAGAAGAAAAAAGGCGTGGAGTCACTCCTGGTCTACACAGACCACATAAGTCTCTTTTCATTTATTTTTTACGTTAATGTATTTAGTAATAATACATAATTTCAATTTGAAAATGATAATTTACAAGTATACTAATCAAATATTTATATATCTATATATATATATATATATATATATATATATATATATATATATATATATATATATATATATATATATATATATATATATATATATATATATATATATATATATATATATATATATATATATATATATATATATATATATATATATATATATATATATATATATATATATATATATATATATATATATATATATATATATATATATATATATATATATATATATATATATATATATATATATATATATATATATATATATATATATATATATATATATATATATATATATATATATATATATATATATATATATATATATATATATATATATATATATATATATATAAGATTGTCATTTGAGTATATACTACAAAGTAACCTAATCTAGGCACCTAATCTTACCTATAATGCACAGTATAAATGGGTTGGAATAGAGTATAGTGTAGGACACAGTATATAGATTTAGGCGGATGTTGTAAATTTTCTCGGATGCTTGAATATCTGCGTCGACGGAGTGGCGGCTATATGACGGCCAATTTTGTACAACTGCAGCACGATTTGTGGTAGCACTTAGGAATCGTGACGTCGCTCGCTTCAATTTCAATTTTGTTTAACAAGTAGCTACTGTCTGTATACTGACCGTGGATATAGTAACCTAACCTAGGCAGGCATGCTTTTCCTCAGTTCAAAATTTGTTCCTTCTGCGCATGGTATAATGACATGTTGCCGTTAGGCAATCTAATACTATCGGTGATACTGGCGAGATCAGAAAACTAAGCGAAACACTGGAGAAATTATCCATCCCTTCCCGTCTGTGTCCGCGACCGTCGACAGCGCACATTATTGGTTTTTTCATTTCCTGAAACTAGGAAAATGGGAGGAGACAGAAATAGTCCCAGCGCATACAAAGCGTACCAATTTTAGAGTTTATTGGAGTTTACTCCTCAAGATTCGATTTTATTTAATCCCCCGGTATGAAAATTTTATAGAGAATAAGATTAGGTGTTAACAGAAAGCGTTACGTTTCTTGTCAGAGTGACATTTCGCCAAGCTGAAGCCAGCAATGAAGCGCGAACATAGGCAGTCAGTTGATTGGAACCCAATGTGAGGAATATATATTTCTCACAAGAATCCAACTGTACGATTCGAAATTACCAAATATTTTTTTTTGTCGTGAGCTTTCGATTTGATTGTTAATTTATTATTATTAATTTTATATTGCTTTACAGGCTATGATTAGTAGCAGTAAGAGACTATTAAAGTAAAATAATAATAATAAAGGCTACTCTATTTTAAGTCGAAGAGGCAACTCCCTCTTCAAATGCCACAGAGAAGCGCTAATGATATCAATATCCAGAGGTACAATGTTCATTAGTTTGAGCATCCTACCCATCGGCCTGATAATTATAATGTTTGTAAGGTGTGCTAGTCCTCTAAACAGTAGATTAGATAGTATTGCTCGTGAAGATTCAAATGTCCTAATATTGTAGGTAGATGAGTAGTCTCTAATATCCAAAAGAAAAGTTTATTTGATTAAACGAATTACGTCAATTATTCGATCAATATATATGCCATATTTCGGCGAAATCAGACCAGTAGTTTAGGTTCCAACCTCTGTAGCACACACACTGACAGACAGACATACACATATACGTTTTTCGATTGAATTTGTTGTGTTCGTGGGACGTCAATACATGCAAATCCCCTGAAATTTCCAAATCAAAGTTTTGCACGAACACAATACGTTCCATATTACTACTTTTAGTGCAAGAGAGTAAATATCACAATCGATTTTGTGGATATCGCCGAAACTCTCCCTACGGTGCAGTGAGTACAGAGACTGCGAACAAAATAGTAGTGCGCGAGGGGGTCGTGTCGGTGCGCTGTCGACATCTGTCGGCGGTTTTCCCAACTAATCTTGTTAGCGTCGCCTCTGGCGACCGACGGGCCAACTTGCCACCGCCACTTTTATTCCCACACCATACGACACTACATATAGAAAAGCACACATTATTGTGGGGAATATAAAACCTAACTCGTTATAAAACCTTGAGGTTTAGTAAAGTAGCAAATTATATACTTATTCTTTTAATACAATACTAATATATACTTGTATCCTGTCTCGAAACATATACTTGTATAGGGTCTCTTACTAAATTTGGTTTTCATATAAAGGTAATTTGCTAATAAAAACCCTAATTACTAATATATTTATTTTTATTATTATGTACGAATGACGTTGATTTAGAAGATATTGTAATGTAATTTTTAGAAGATATTTATCAAGTGCCATTGTTCCAAACTTACAATCAGTCTTGACAATTTGCCTAGAAAGTATAGTCAATTTATAACGTAATGACTATTATTATATTTTCTCGGTTTTTTACCGGATACATAGAGAGTATTTTATGGTAATTTAAAAATCGATTCTTTGGATGTAATTTAAAAACTAAAATTTTACTTTATGATGTTGACGCTTTTTAAATATACACCGATTTAAAACCAAAAACTGGAACAATAGACTCGTGTACTCATATATAATAAATATATATAGGTATATATATTAGATTGAATAATAAATTAATATCCAGCAAAATATTTTCTTATATTAGGAGATTTTTAATTACGGGGGATAATTCTGCTTGACAATCTGTGTCGTAAGTCATTTACTACTTTTTTGTGTTTATTCCGTTGTTAACGAGGGAAAAATATTTATGTTCTACCTTCGAATAATTATTATGTGTTTTTTTGCTAATAAAGGCCTGGTCAAAAAAAGTTTCAGAAGATTTTCAGATGTTCTACCACTCGGTGTTTTTGCAGTGGGATACCTTGTTTTTTTTTTCTCTAATGAAAATTAATCAAGCCTGTGAATACTATCTTTATTCTCAAACAGAGCTGGTATTCCTTATGAGCAGAACTGAATCCATATCCAGCAAATCGGTCTGTGATTAAGAATGTGAAGTACCGTAGTGGTAAAGGTTTCCACATAGGCCATCATCGAAATCGTATAATATGCCATCATCAAAATCTAAATACTACGGCTCACAAAGAACTTAAGTGGCCCAGAATGCGGAAGAAAAGTTTTTCATTAGCCTTATGTGGTGAAGTAGAAAACATTCTGTTACAAGCATACAAACAATTGTAGACCACAATGATAGTAGCTCCAAAAACATTATAACAAAAAGTATAAACCTGGCTTTACCGGTCCCTGGAACCAACACAAAAGCGATATTATTAGCTATACTGGTCTGTTAAATCAGCAAGATATTTAGAAAACTGTTATAACTCATTTATACGCGCACAGACATATTCGACCGCGTGGCCCAGCATGTGCCAAGCAGCGTCGTAGAGAGGGAAATAATACAAATACGCTAGGGTTGCTAGGAAGTATACTAAGGTATATGGCGGGGCCTATCTTGTCAGATTTACATAAGTTAAAATCCCTGGGTCTGTCAGACCGATGTTGCTGGTTAAGTTTTATTAAATGTACCAAAAAAGTTCCACTACTTTAGTGAATGATGTCGAAATTAGACGTATTATAATATAATTACTTTATAAATAATTTTAAATTGATAGTAGGTACCCTGCATAAAAATATATTCTGAACCTACACACGAAATAGATTCTTGATTGAACATCACAGTGTCAACTTATGGCAAGCTGATTTAATGTTAATCAAAAATCGGTTCGTAGCTCAAAGTAGTATTTTTAAGATTCTACAGAACACGAGGCGCATCGATTTAAATTGTATTAACCTATGTAGAAAAATATTTCAAGGTGCAAACCCTTGCTAGTCTCTACTGAAAAATAATACTTTAGTAGTAAAAGCTCTCCTATATTTTTTTGCCAAAGGTTAACCAACGCATACAACGCTACACAGTGGTTCGTGTATTCTGAGTAGCCGTGTGCCATAGCGGTTTAATAAAGGGTTGGCCGGTTGAAACTGCAAACATTACTTCGCAACTTCCAGTGGCGGGAGTATTGTTTATAATAATTTAATATGTATTTTAGGCATTAGTCCAATAAATTTGTAATCATGATTATTATCATATTTGGGTTGGTGATATATTAAATTAAATATGTGTTACTTCTGGAAAAACAACCAGTCAATGATCCGCCGTACATATGAACTGTGCTTGTCAGTGAATATATTGTTTTTTTATTGTTTTTTAATTGTTAATGTATCTACAAATCAACCATGGCTCATCCGAACAATATCTCACCTTAGATGACGTCTCTTTGCCATGTCAGCCAAGAAGCAAAAATCCAATTTCTCAAGTCTCAAAATAAGAATCACTAAATAGGATCTTTAGGTTGAATAATTTCTTTAAAAATGTAGCTATAAAAAACTGGATTGGCGATATAAAATATTTTTAAATAAATTGCCATGTACAATTACCACTTTTAAATATTATACATATTATATTATACATACTTTTAAATATTACCACTTTTAAATTACTTCCCTGCTTTGTTCCTTCCCCGGTGCCATCGAATTTACTAACATTTAATGCGGTCCTGAACATTTTCTCAAATTATATTTATGGTCACTATCGCTTTTTCTTTAGCGCAGTCTACTAACTTAAAATCTGTTTTCTAAATCTGGTTCACCCAAATAAATTAATATTAATATTATTTCTTTCAATTTTTATTAGTTATTGCGATAAAAATATACACGGGGCGACATCCGGTAAATAGAGTACATACTGTAGTAGAGAAATTCGATGCTTCGCCGAAAATCTCGTAACTGATCATTTCTCATCGTACTTTAAACCTTTTAAATCACAACACTCGAGTTTGTGTTATACACGTATCTCTTCTGTCGTTAATTCCTAATTCTAGTATTTGTCTGGTATCTTCTGTTCTATGTTCTTAATTTTCGCTGTTCTAGGTTCTTAATTCTCGCATTTATTTGCCAATTTCACCTCAAAATCTTTGTCATATACAAGCAGCGCCAATAAATTTATATACTTATATACCAGCTTTATAATAGTATTGACAATTCATTGTGAGGTTACGGGGTTGATTCCCGGCTAGGTAACCATCTTTCGTTGGGATAAAATAACGTGGTTACGTTTGAATTAGGTCGACCGAATGCAATAACAAGACTTAACTTACACACAAATATAAACACTTGTTGGTTGGTTGTTAGAGATCGTCGTACGATCCGCAATTTCACAATAAAGATATGTAAAATCTAATTTAGTTAGCTTAGTAAAGCTCGCAATTTCTTACTAATAAAGCCTTTTATTATTAATAATAATTTAAGGTAAGTGTGCTTTAGGTATATTAGCGAATAAATTAATAGTAAAAACCATTTTTGAATAAAAGCTATTATTGAAATGTTCTGAAAAAAAGAAAATAAATTTTAAAATAAATCAAATTCACCATTAATTTGTTACATTATAAAATAATTTTATATGTTATTAAAGCTTGCCGCAAGATTTTCTTGTATTAATATCTTTTCTGAAAATACGTGCAAAAATGTAACATGAAATTGTATAATGTAACGAAATGATGGGTGTCATTTACCTAATTAATTCAAAGTTTAAGCTTGAACATTGTGAAAAATACAGACCACCTACTTAGAATTAATTTGTCGAGATACCTATATTCTTGTCAAAAATTTATATAATATAAAATTGTATAATGTAACAAAATGATGGGTTTGATTTATCTACTTACTTCAAAGTTTAATGTTTAAATTTAAATATTGTTTCATTTACTCTTCTGTAAATTTCATTTCTTCGTTAAATTCTTTTGTGAAAAATACATACTCCCTAGAATTACTTATATTTATACGTATACTTACTTACTATATTCCTGCCACGTTATAGATAAAAAATTGTCTAATGTAACAAAATGATAAGTTTCATTTACCCACTTACTTCAAAATGTATTTTCTTCTTTTTAGAGCATTTAATAAGATAATATATAAAATAAATTATTACATAAAAATCTCGCGACAAGCTGTTATAACATAAAAAATGTATATTGTAATGTTTTTAAATTGTGTAATGCAATATTTCAAAACCTCACCCCTTAAAGATTTAAGGCCTTCATAACAACATTTTTTTAAGGTTTTTCCCATGTGTTTGGCCTATATTAAATATATATATACTATATGCTTACCAAAGAATGTACGATAAATTAGATTTAGGCGAAACCATCTTTGTGGTTTTGCGATGATTAAACGTCCTTTCTTTTTAGTTTTCAAACTAACTTCAAAATGCTGATTTTTGGCGTTGAAAATAATAAAATTTCCAAACATAGAATGTTCATGAAATTAGTTTTCGCGGAAACGTAATTTTACGAATATTATTTTAGGAAACAAATGGTATATATAACTTCAACTTATTAGAAAAATAATACAATCTGGTTTGTGTCACTTAATACTTTTATAAGGCTCACAATTTTAAAAAAACAACAATCATCAAAAGGGACATAGTCCCAATTATATGTTTTTGGGGCTGTTTGTTTGTTTTTGAAGACCTCATTTTAAATCAATTTGTTTTATGAGCATTTCACTAAAATTTTAAATAATTTATTGTAATATTAGAGCACTGTCCACCCTAGAACGGGTTTGTACCAGTTGCGTGACATAATCAAACAAGCATAAGGTTAAATTTCTGCTATTCAAGTCCAGTTATTTTTGTAATAAAAAACAATGTTTTAAAGTAATGTATTATTAAATAGGTAAATAAATAAATCTACAAAATAACTATTTCTTGTTACCGAAAACGTTACAAAATTAAAAGTATGTGTATGTAATAAAGAATATTTTTATTGATATTTGACTTATTTACGCACAAACCGTGACAAACGATGGGCCACTCTACTACTGAAAATTATGTAATTTGTACGAGTATGCATGTTTCATTTTTCTCGCTTTTGCAGTTCAGGGGGACTATAATAAAATGCTGTTCGAGCAAATAAAGCGATTTATTTTTTTCCAATTGTGTCACTTTTGAAACATGGGTGCGATGACAGTATACTGGAAAACAGCTGTAAATTTCAATATATATATACTATGTATTATTCGGAAGGAACGCCATACGCCGCCACTGCCGGCGCTCGCCGGAGTGTTTTTACACTTTGACAACATAATGGGGACCAGTATTTCACGACGGGCGTTATGTTTTAGTTTGGCTGTTAGCTAAAGTGGGCCGATGTTATTGGCGTTGTCGATGTCTTGTTGTATGGTATAAAACGTGGATGGGTAATTATCGGCAGCACGGAATCGAAACATTGCCCCCAGAATGCGGTGCTTGTCAAAATAGTCTGCCTGGAGTTACTGTTATGAACTGCGCGGGACGCGGCTAGACCCCGATAATACTCGTATATATTTTGATGATGTGCCTGTACATTATATGCATTGTCGCAAATATTCAAAACCAATAGTGATTCTCTTGGGCTTAAGAAGTGACAGGCAAGGACTAACCGCCAAATAATGTTTGTTAAACATCTTTCGACAAGATGTCGCAAAACTTTCGAACATGTTGAACGAACGAACGAATTGTGTGACAGTTTAATTAAGTAATCATGTGATAGATGCAAGGGCGCGTCAATGCTTACAGGTTAAATTGTAGGCGGCGCGGCGGTGTTGTAGAACAGCGTTGCACTACCCGCTGGCGCGGTAGCGTGGTGTGTCACAGATACCAACTCTTTACCCATTCACTTACAGAAGCGACACAGGTGGGCGGATTCACAGCGTGTCTTTTGGAGCGATTACGTGCAAGTGGGCCAACACACTATCCACTCATCATAATAACACCCAGTAAGATCACTCAAGAGCTACAGTGCAATGCGGGAAGAGGTTGCGACGGAAGTGGGGCCAGGGGTAAGTCATGTCGCGTCCTTAGACCCATAGTTACGGCGCTGTGGGCTGTGACGCGTTATGTGTGCAGTTTTTATTTATTTATTTATTTATTTCTTACAACTTGGTATAGAGTTAACAGTGAGATCGTACAGATATGATTTGTAATTATTTATATAAGTAATAAGAAAATGAATACATCCCATACGATCATTCTAGACGAATGCCCAACTAGACCGAACAGCCTGTATCTGGGCATACGAAATATATAGCCTTTGTTTTTTTAGTAGTATACTGACGTTTGAGTAGTACTGACTAATAGACTACTTTCAATACTAACACTAAGATAATGAATAAAGAAATAAAATATAACAAAATAACTGAAAAATTTGTGTCCGCTCTTACTATTACTTTTTTGTGGAGATTTACGAGTCGACGCCATATGGTATTCTCAAAACAAATCGGCAACATAATAGGCCGGCATGATGCTTCAAGAAGAAGACGAGTAATAATATGACGATTTGTGGTAGCCCTTAAGATTCCTGACGTCACTTGATTCGATTTAAATTTTGTTCTAAGAGAAGCTACTGTCTGGTATAGTGTGCTATCCGTACGGTGGTTTGGGAATCGTAGGCGATTATTGCCTCCTCGCAAGAAGATCTGCAACTGATGATTACAGTGTAGGGACTTAGCAACGATGCAAAGAATAATAAATGACAATTCTCAGGATATAATGTAATTTTGTGTTCACACAGTAATGACTAATATAATTCATAAAATCATTCAATTCGCTTCTTTCGCGCGTCTTTCATATTTATCAGTATTTTATTGACGTATTTTAGCCTTACTATTTGGATTAGTTCACACGGTTTACGAGTATAAACAGAGCTCAATGTAATTAATTAATTCACTTCGATCTCTTCTGTCATATCGTATCTGCTGGAAAATCATCTCTCTAAATTACCTTGTAACAATTATTAAATGGTATAAATATTAATACGTTATTTTATCAAGTCTCTATTCACGTCGAGGTATCAAGACAACTCGGATAAGTACTCTGGTCATTATACCGGTTATCAATAGTCTCGCCGGCCTTACATACTTACAACAATAATAGATACTAGAAGAATATTACCATACTAATAGTCTAAATAATTCGAAAATTAAATTCTAAGCGTCAACATATATTTTGAAGTTTTCTCAACAATAAATAATAATTAAATAATAAATTTAGTGAATATAGTGCAATTCGGCGGTTAAGTAACCCGACCAGGTTGCCACAAGCCTAGGAAATGGAAATATTTTCCTGAAAGTATGGAGCTCGCCAAGACGTGAGGCCGACGTGGCGGGTATCGGGCTAAATACCTCCAATCATGATGAACAGTACAACCTTACCGATCCGGCGGAGAGTGATTGGAGAGGCGTATGCCCGACGGTGGGCGAATGCGCGCTGATGAAGAAGAAGAAGTCTAAAGAAATATATTAATAAAATGAAGAAAAAGAAAGGCATAATACTATTGTTCATGCAGCTGACTAATGTTTCACCTACATATAGGGCAGTTTCTTATCATTCAGAAGAAAATACAAATTAAAGGGGAGGAAGTGAAAGCTTTTATCATATATATAAATACTGACATCGAAGTTATTTCACATCAGAATGAACCAGTTGAAAAGAAAGTGTATTATGTTTAGCTTTATTGATCGCACTTTCGTAAGAAAGTGCACAAAGTTCAGGAAGAAATTCAGTCTGTTGCCGCGACCAACAACGACATGACCGTTCAAGAATCCAAGGTTCTGAGAAACTATCGAAACTGAAATACAGGTACACTGTAGTTTATCGTTATGTACCGGCCACGACATAGCGATATTGGAAAGATGATATAAAAGAGGTTGTGGTTGATGCCTCCTTTTGAAGCCTTAACGAGGGCACTCTAACCTGAAGTTATTAAAATTGCAAAGCTTTTTCTAAGGTGTTTAACTGTTAGATATGTCTATAGCAATAAGTCCGCCATTTGTGCATAAATTGTTTTATTTTATGAAACCAGTGTAATATTCATTAAGTTATGTTTTTTAGCGAAATAAAGTTATTCTATTGTATTCTGTACTACTATCGCGGTTGTTGGACCATATAAATAAGACAATAATAAATTTTCCCCCGTGAAGACTTTTCCCGCGCACGACGTTTGGCGATGTTACAACCGCTTTTATCGCCGAAGTCTGCCCTGTACAACCTACCCTGGCGGTACTATCCGTTTTTTTTTTGTTATAAAGTGTTCTAAGGTTCAGGTACTCCAAGCAATGTCGATTCTATCCATTCTTTTGTCTCCAATAAGTTTTGTACTGGGTATGATTAAGTACAATTTCCTTGACTACGATGCGGTGGGAGATGCATTCAAATGAATTAATTTGTTTAATCCAATAGTTCATATCCTACTGAAATTAGGAATTACAGATGTGTTACAAAAGAGGATTTTCTTAATCTTTTATAGAACTCTAGCCAAACCTGGCCAAGCTTTGCTGTGGCTCAATCTGATATGAAATGAATGGGAAACGCACAGAAGTCGAGCGGACCGAAGATTTTACCGGTGCGGGAAGACTTGTGCGACTGTAAAGTTGTGTCAAAATTTCAAATCAATCGACCGACTACTTTTAGACTTTAGCGAGCACAAACATTCGCAAGCTGATTTTTTTATATATAAAGATATCACAGATCAATCCTAGTGGCGAACGATTCTCTTGACATTACTGGTCATTATTACTTTATTAATTACTTACAAGTCAGACACGCAACTTAGTTAATTACTTTCGTGACGTGCCGTTATTCTTGTATTTTTTCGTTTCTTACAAAATCCGGTATACTTACCAAGGCTAGAAAAAAACGAACGTAAGCCTATTTACCGGCATGGCGAAATTAAAATACTGCCAGTTAATTTCTTGTCTCGTCTAGATATGTCGTGTATTCTGTTTATTCTGTGAAGCATCGCGGCGCAGCGCACACCCGCTTATCATGCGACAGCACGCGTTTATGATTGACACGTCAAAGGTGTCGGAGCAGGCATCTAGACATGCACTATCTTGTTAGCGTGCACACACTCTGAGAACTTGGATTGCGATACAATTACCACCTCTTCACTCACCGAATGCTCCGCTGTGATGAGCCGTGCAAGTACCGTGGCATACTATATAAGCAGGAACGCATACATGCATGCAATATTGCAGGCTGTAATGAAACGTATAATCGCACATAATGTTCATTGGTAGAAGACAATCATACATAATGTGGATTGGTAGAAGCTGACTTATAATTGAACGTTGGCGACTAACAATATATACAGGAGTTTTCATTTGTGAGAATCAGTCCAGATTGGTAATTCTGTATATGAAACAGCAGCTGTTTCTACTGAAATAGGTGATGTTGTCTATCCACCACAGACTATTTCTGCCTCTGGTCCCTCTTTCGCTTAAAATTCAATACCACACAAAGCATTGCTTAGGGCTGGCCTGTCATGATCATTTAGGTTTCATGAAGGTCACCGACAGTGTCTTGATATCACTCGGAGTCAACTCTGCGCCTCTACTCAGGTCACTCTCAACTACAGGGGTCCCTACAGATCTGCAGCTGACACATTGGCAGGCTCCAGATTTGCATGCGATAGATTTGCAGATGACATTCATACAGTCGTCATATTTGAAGGAGAAACATTTGCAACTGTCAAACTATTATAATATTTCGAAGGGCGTACATATTTGCAGAATGTGAAGTTAGCGGTAAATGAACGTTTAAAATCGGAAACATTCCCAACACGAAAACATTTTCTTTTCTCTTTTAGATTTCTCTTCCCTCTGACACGTAGACTACTGTTTAGTTCGGTTTACTAAAGAAAGTCTCTCCTTTGTAATATTCTACTATAGTCCATCTGTCATCTTAATCGATCGCCACTATATTATTTGCGTCTTTTGAATTTCACTGCTTAAAAAACGATCGCCGCTCCCACTTGGTCCACTATTTTACTCTGGTTAATTGAAGCGCTTCTCTTTCTCGTAAAATAGGTAGCTAAAAGGAAAATATCGGTTTTATATCATCAATTATCGTTGGGGTTAAATCCTCTATAAAAATAAAATAACAATATTTAGATTGTTCTATTTCATGTTATTTTCATACACTTTATTATTTCTTAAAAATGTTTGTATATTTGTATGACAATTTTTAATACATGACTTTCTACTTATTTAAACACACGGACAATATGACGGCGAGTCGTTTGAAAGATATTTCTGTAATAGTCTTGGGGACAGGACGAACTATATTCGTATTTATTTTGATTTAACTCTACGTTATATTATTATTTCGCGCAGTGACGTTGTGCGGCGTGGAACTATTTGGTTTGTAGATTTTTTTATATTGGCACGTTACATAGCAAATTCATCTACGACATTTTTTTTGCGATTTGGAATGTTTCCGATTTTTTGCGTTAATTTGATATGCGGGTAAATCGGAATCCCTTACCAATTTGTAAGTTTTTTTTTTAATATTAAAAGTTAATTAGATGTTACAGATGGTGTCCGTGTATCATATCATAATGCTCTATTCTCAAACGATGCTAGCTTCACTTCGTGATGCAAAAGTGTCGCATTATAATGAGCCGTCTGCAAAAATGATGCCTGCAAACCTAACACCTGTAAATAGGTCTGCTGCCAAACCGGCTCCTGCAAACCTGACGCTGTCAAACTAACATTTGTGCAACATTTATCACCTGCAAATCTAGCGCACCCCAACTCTAACACCCACGAAAGGTGAATTGCGTCATCTGCGCGAAACCTAAAAACTGGTATTTACACTGAGAAACAAGTACGTTTGTGTGCTCTTTAAAAACGACCTCTGCAACCGCAATTATGCCAAACAAGGACACAGTTTCATTAGGATGCTACGCCATGCTTGATGTTGTATGAATTATAATAATGTAAGACCATTGCCGACATGTCAAACGTCGCTGCCGAATTTGCGATTCTGGCAGTCTAACTGCCAAAACGCCAAAGGCCGTCATTTGTCTCACTAGAATGTAGCCTTGTCCTTATCGATTGTATGTGGCGTCATTATCGATCATTATGTAAGTATGTAACGTCTGGACTATGCAATATATGTATGTAAATGGATTATAAAATAAAATAGGCCAATCAAGAAAATATATTCTAATAGGTAAAATATATTCTAATATAATTATAACAGGAAACACAAAGATTTAAGTGAATAATAAAATTTTAATATATGAGATAAAAATAAATCTAAATCTAAGTCTAACATCGGCTGTATTTTGAAATGACCTTTTATGGAGATTTATGGAGATTTATTATAAAGACATCGACGAGTTGATTGATTTATTTAAATACTACGTCTAGCACACTTCTTCAAGTCAATATCTTGGCGATATGAACGAGTAACGCCGTTGACCAAATGATAATCTGATTCTAAGGCAATTTTCTCCAGGGATTTGTCCACTCAATAGGTATTATCTAGAATGGGATATGTTCAACTCTTCCAGCCAAATACCTCTGTCCAAGACAAAAAATATATCTTTAGATACAAATATTACCAGTATTGACGATTTAATAATAAATATTTTTGTGGTATCAAAATCACGCACTTCATTAAAAATAATCTCGCTAGACAGAAATAGGCCTTCCTGTAGATACGTGATTTTCGGATGAATTTTGTGCAGATTGAAGCGGTGCAAGGAGGATCTTTTAGCACCCATCCCACCCGATAAATAATGGATAACTAATTGGGATCCTGAACATTCCTCAATTCCTTAAATGTATACCCGTGAATTCTGACCTTCTTCGTCACTGACCTTACTTGTTCCTCCAAGCGCAACATATTATCTTGATAGACGACAATTAATATACTTGTTATATGAGGTTTTTTTTAGTAATACATTCTTGCAGAAAAGTAATGGTTTGTACAGTGAGCATCAGCATGTACAGTGAGCATTTACAGAGAGCGAAAGTGTGTCAGCATGTTGACCCCATTCATTCATATGCATTATTGTGCATACTTGCTTGCTTCACATACGAATCATACAATATGTCAAAAAACGATTTTTGTAGCCTTTTCAATCGGTCAATAAAGTTCCTATTCCTCGGTTCAACAGTAACCGTAATGAAGCAAAAACAAACACCAAAAACAACATAGATATTTTTAACTACTCCGACACAAACCATTGTTTTGTTTATGTCGGATCTGGCTGTAAGCTATTAGTAATCCAAAATTTTAAGTGTTTATTGTGCATACTTGCTTGCTTCACATACGAATCATACAATATGTCAAAAAACGATTTTTGTAGCCTTTTCAATCGGTCAATAAAGTTCCTATTCCTCGGTTCAACAGTAACCGTAATGAAGCAAAAACAAACACCAAAAACAACATAGATATTTTTAACTACTTCGACACAAACCATTGTTTTGTTTATGTTGTATCTGGCTGTACGCTATTAGTAATCCAAAATTTTAAGTGTTAGTTTAGCAGTGAGACCTCTCAGACGGAAGATGAAGTTTGTAACAACTGTGAGGTCAATTTTGTGGCCTTTTTATATTTTTTTTGACAGGTATACTTTTTTGTACTTATACATAATCATCGATTCTACTGGATCACATGACTTAGTTGTTAGAAATTGTTAAAAGATTTATTTGATGGTGGTTAAAATTTTTACATGACTTGATTGTACCGAGATAATAAAGCAAAATAATAAAGATATCATATGAAATCGGAGACTATTGTGGTTGTTTGATATTATAAATAAGATAAAATATGAATTTACTCCGTGAAGTTTGTAACACCCGACGTTTCGGCACCCGAAACGTCGGGTATCACAAACTTTATGCGGTAAATTCGTTTTTTATATTATTCATAAATAAAGATGTCATTCACGAAATCTTTAGCAACTATTCTGTCTCTTTTTAATTTTTATTTTTTATGTTTTCTAATTATGTAACACGAGAAGGAGATTAGGACATAACAGAATAATAAAATATATTCCATTTATAACATGAACCTTAATAACAATAAAGAGATTATCAATAACCTTTTAACATACATCAAAGAATTTCATTTTTTAATGTTCGTAGTCACTAAAATCTGTTATGTGTGATTATCTGTGTTAATTGAGCTGTATCTTATTCAGTTAGAAGGCTTATAGCTTTTAATGTGAGGCTGTGAGACGTACACTACACTCGAGTCTCAACTCGAAGACTATGATTTTTTTATTTATGCAAATATTAAGAGATATACTTTTATGTACTTATTCAAAAATCTATTAGTGCCACCTATATGTCGCCGGTGCAGAATGGTTGCCAAAACGCACTATGACCTTAAGGAATCTAATACCATAAATAATCAAGTTATTAGGAAGAGAATTAGCAGAAACTCGTCACCCATCATGCGTCAGCTCCTGCTCATTATTTACCGAACGACAGGAACTGATGCATACGTTGTTTTACGAGAAGCCACTTTATTCTGTATAAAGAAGTATCTAAGAACAAGGAGGTAGGAGGTAAGAGGACAAGTTAGTTGAGGAGGCAGGTCGCACGTGGACGCGACAGGCTGCTGAGCGTGTCAGGCGGCCGTCGCGTCGCGTCTGCCAGGGCCCCAATATCGAACGGAGACCCGGACAGGGAAAATATAATGGAGCGTAATATTATTCAGTGTTCAGCAGGCGGTAAATCACAATGGGCTGTCGGAAGGGCGCCGCCCGACCGGTATCGAAACTTATTACCTCAAGCACGGCCGGAAACCGCCTTACGAACGCCACGCCACTTGAAACTAGTCAGTAAAGCGTATTAAATTGCTTCCCCTATACTCGTACAGGGTGCATCGACAATAATTATATTAATTTCCGAAAGGTTCCTGACACGAGTCAGACCCTTAAAACTACCATTTCGTTTTTCTCAATATGGTGGATGGGGTCAGAGGGCACATCCACAACCCGGATAGTTTTAACGACATATTTCATTTTTGTATCCGCGTTTTTAATACACCGTGGCACAACGTTGCATACAATGTTACCAAGCAACCATATATTGAATAAACATTCAGATATATTTTATTATTTAGAATTTATTTAGGTCAGATATTAATTGGTCTTCCTAGACAGGAGACACCTTTAAGGCACTTTATGTTTATAGACATAGGTAGTACATGGCAGAGGCCATCCTGGCACAACAAAGAGTCACAGAACCATACGCGTGACTCCATATTAATGAATACCCGGAGGAGGTGGGTCGCTCCACCTCGGCTGATCTAACACAGTAATAGAAGTAACTCATACCGCCTCGGTGAAGGACTCCGCCGCTCATACATCAGACAAGTAAGCGATCTAAGGTACGAACAGCACATGCGGCTATCATATTAGCCCAGCAATGGAACAGTGATCAGACCGCAGTTCAAGAGGAGGACTTGTCCCACATATCCTAATGGCGGATTCCAAAGGCATCCCAGCTCCGAGGTTTGACAGGTAGCCCCCTTAAAACGTCACAAGTACTGAAAAGTCGCGTACAATTTCTGTAGGACACCATGACAAGTCAGCAACATAGGAAACGGAGAAGTATACTCCACTCACAAAACGTTTTTATAAAGTTTTTATTAAATACATTACGCGAACTCAATCTCTGTACCTGAACGAATCATATATATAATTTTATTTTACAATCTTAATCGCGGTTTTCTTCAACCGAACAACGTCAATTGAAATGACAACCTTGTCGGAATAACTGATAAAAACTGATATAACTGGGTGTTCATTGTAATACTGGGGACTACTACAGTTTCTTACAAAATATCCCACCGACACTTGAATAAGTTAACAGTTGTCCAGCTACGTATCATTTGTAATATTGTCGTACAAATGGTGTGGAGGTTTCGTGACGCGTAGGCGTTCAAGATTCAAGAGGGAAGTAAGACTTTCACACAAACAGTGTTCTACAAAAGGTACCTTTCTTTTCATACTCAATACGTGTGTATATTAAACGACGTACAAAGGCAGTTTTGCAGCGCTGTTACACCATTATTAAGCGCTTTTACATTTTCGGATTATGTAATTTTGTAGAATGATTATACTTATTTCGCAAATTGTATCTTTATTATCCACACAGGTATTCTACAATACTTCTTTTAGCTTATTAGAAAAGAATGGAAGAGAATAACTTTATTGTGCTTGAAAAACATTATTTAATACATATATATTACAATGGTTTTAAAAGAAAAATGTAATTTATGCACAAATAGCGGACTTATCGTTATAGTGATATCTTACAGTCAAATATTTGAGGTCATAGAAAGGCTTCACGTTATTCTAGCCATATATCTTAAGTTTATTTTAAATGTAGCTACCAAACAAAGACAACTTTGTACAAAAAAAATGAAACAAACAACAACTAGTATGTATTACTGTCCAGTTCTGTCTAAGAGACATATTCTTCTACTGAAGACTCAACATACAATGGGTGTTATTTCCGCTGGTAAAGTATGAAAAATAAGCGCGTAAATAATAATATACTTATATACGATATATGAAAAGTTTACAATGGAAACTATCTATACAAGCCTTCATATATAGTACCTAAATGTGAACTAGTTAGCGCGTAATCAATATTCAAAATCACACAAGTAAACAAACAAGAAAGCAAAAGAGAAAGAAAATACGGAAAAAAGTCAAACCTTATATTACTAGTGAGGTAAGCATTTTTTATCTAAATTTTAACAACTTGTAGGAATATAAAATCCGATTTTTAATATTAAATCGTCAGATCCCTTCAAATTTATAATTACGATCGTCGCACTGCCATTTAAAATATTCGCCTGCATAGCGAGGGGCTGTCACTTGGTTTAATCAGGATCACTGACAAGCCCCTATTTCACCCGAAGGTATTCACCATTACGGCGACATCTGTGAATGAAATGTCACATCATTTGTCTGAACCGCGCCAATTAAACTTTTAAATTTGAATTTAAAAAAAGCCGCAATGCGCGCAGCGATCGAGCCGCGAGGCATGCGCCATTGGGCATGAAATAATACGAATGGTCTTTAGTGAAAATATATTGCGAGTAGATAGTATGCATATTAATAAGTAATCAAATGATATTACATTGTTGATGGTGATGATGATGGGTGGGGAAGTGATAAATTTTTCAACCGCCTGCATTTAGTAGCCTGCATTTATGAGTTGGCTAAATCTAGGATAGAGCTTAGTTTGAGCAAGGTCTAGTTAGAGGCTAGACCAAGAATTGCTAAAATAAATATTTGTATCTATAGTTAGCATCATCATCAGGGAATGCTTGGAGCAGGCAACATCAGGCATCCTGGAAACAGAGCCAAGGATGTCGCCAGGTAAAACCTGGCGATGGAGCAACCACTTCCTAAGAAAACCAAGGCCCTACTTGACATGAGCAAGAAGAACATTATAACCACTGTTAGGTCTCCTCACCAGACACACGACCCTTAGATCACATCTATTGAACCTTGGCTTAACAGAGAGCAAGGACTGCCGAATATGTGGCGAAGAACCTGAAGACATCATACACATCGTTGGTCGCTGTCCAGGGCTTGCCGCCAAAAAGACATAGCTTACTGGGACAAGCCTTTTTTGAACCTAGCAATCTGCCCAACTAAAGGTCAGTGATCTGTATGGACTGATAAGCAGTACCGGGCTACTAGCAGACCACTGACCCAACCACAAAGTGGGTAGTCACAAAGGATCTTATAGATCCAGGTGACATCAAGGGGTAGAAACAAGCCCCCCACTCCATTTACTATTACTACTAGCCTTATTATAATATTATTGTTGTCAATTATATAAATAAATTGTAAATTATCTAGAAATATGAAATAAATTATAAATAAATAAATAAACAATCACTCTCCATCCGATCCGGATGGAGAGTGATTGGGGAGGCGTATGCCCAACGGTGGGCGAATGCGCGCTGATGATGATGAAGAAGAAGAAGATAAAATAAATATAAAAATAATTTTTCCTCAAACGTGAATCAGGCAAATTTTACAAACCTTTGAGAAGCGATGGACGCTGACTTGGCGAAACCCGACAGGGCACGCGCGGTCCAGCCGCAGGTGCCGCGATGGCCCCCGCCTGAAGCTATGTTATTTTTTTGGTGCCGCTATGAGTGAAGCCTACCTACAAGAAGTGATCATTGTGAGACCAATAGGAAAAGCCTAGTCATATATGGGAAAACTCATTTTTACCGAAAGATAAACTGATTAACCTACACCTCAGAAGAAAACAAAACAAACGTTAGTACATTAAAAGAAGAGATTCTAGAGGAAGAAAACGGGCCACTGAAGAAAAAGCGGAATAGTGAATTGCTAGGTTAACAAATGTTGTGTATTATTCGTCTCATGAAGATATTATGTGGTTGTTATTAAACCGATACAAGTTATCATTATAGAAAAGTGGAAAAAACATATATCTTCCACAAACAAACACACATCACCAAACGGATATATATGACAACGTGACCAATTTTCTGAAGTTATGGCCAAAGTTACCGATTTGAGGAGCGATGTTTTTGTACGAAATGTTCACTTATTTTATCTCAGTGTCTCGAAGGGACATGATAATGAAAGTGCATACTCTCTAGGAGCAACTATATTCGTCAAAAAGCTGAGGAGGCATACTACTTCAATAGGTATTACGACGGATACTGATTGCAAAAAAAAATATTTCTGTGACAATCGTATTATTTGGAATACTCGATGCGCGAGTGAATTTCGTACTTTACTGGTTTCATTTTATATATTTTAAACAAAACTCAACAATTTGTGGATGCACATCATTATTTGTAATACGGTAATATGTATTTTTGGTTTATTTTTTTGATTAATATGGACTTTAACAAAAGGTAGCCTTACCTTCCATTATAATTGGCGAGAGTTTTCCAATAAAAAATATATGTATATAAGAGGGATTCTATAAAAGATGAATACGTTAAAATAGTAGATGAGGATTGAGGAGAGAATTTAATCGGCAACATGGTTATGCAAGTTACGCAATAGCGAGGTAACGGAATTCTCCACGCGTCACTTTTGTTCAGAAATGCCTGGTTTTTTGAAGACCTTCTTATTGAATTAACCCTAATTGCACAATTTATCCCACCAAAATTACATGAAGGAAAGAAATTAAAATGATCAAAAAATGATACATTGAAGGAATTAATGATTCTATAAGTTAAGGTATGAATAGTTTGCTCAACTGCTTTCGGTATTATTGATTTCATTAAATAATACTCATAATAATGTACATCACTATTTCTTAGAATCCAGGTACATTCAGAAAGAAATTGATGTACAAAGGGAGAAATCTTCACAACGGATGCAGAGTATGTTATTACAAATTTGTTACAAGTATGTTACTACATTTCATTTTATATGTTATTGTAGATACGAAAAACTATTAATTTACTTAAATGGTACTCCGCATTGTGTACAAGACAACATACAAAAAGGGAGGCAGCGTCTTAGATGGGAGGACGCTATTCGAAACACTGCAGGAGTTACTTGGAAGATTTATAATCGGAAAGTGTGGCAAGCTTTAGGGGAGGGTCATTGCTGATCAGCAAGACAATCTTGTGACAAGTAACATCGTAATTTAAATAGTTTTAACGTAATATTATACTTTAAATTCATGTTTTATAAGATTGTTAATAAAGGTTATTGTCATTATTAGTATTGCTTGCCACAAGTGTCTACATTCTTAGACAAAAAAATATATTTTTGAAACAAGATAATTTTTCATGAAAGAATATTGAAAATTTTCTACCTCTTAGATCAACAACTAAATTCCTTCAGACAACTAATTTTGTTCCCCAATAGAGAGTGATGATTTTTAATAAAAGAAAACTGTTTATTCAATTTAAAATCCCTTCATTGTTCTTGAAGAATATCGCTTTAAATTCCTATGTTTCAATATATTTACAATCTACATAGATACTTGACCAGAATAAACTATGTACATTCGTTTCGACTAAGACAGAGGTATATTGAATGGACATAAAATTTTGTAATATTTTTTTATTTCGTTTTCAATCACAATCTGTCCTCCTGATATGGAAAACAAAAACGTCTTTGGATTGAGCTAAATTGCATTGCCATAAGACATCGATGTCTTATGGCCATCTTAACATCACGATGTCTTATCATCACATCACCTTAAACATACTCAATCTATCGTAGTTTAAATCGCCCGCACACCACTGTGCATTGTGAACAATTCGTGCAAGCTTCGAGATTAAAAACCACATTCACATAGTCATCTAGCGTATTGGGATGGTTCATCACGGCGTTCATTCCCCATACGTTTCTAATATATTGTAGTTATAGCGACCATTTATTTATTTATTTTAGCGACCATTTATAAACAAATGTACGAAAAATTAGCTTGCCGCGAAACTAATTCCATAGACTTGCGATCTCCAAGCATCGCTCCAAGTGTTTCTATTGCAACGCCAACGGCAATGGCCTTTTTTTAATCCACCACAATTTTAGTTAAAAAATAAATTGAAGCCTTTCAAAACCGTATATCATAGTTCAAAGTTAGTTTTCAAAAACAATAGATAACATATAGGCTTTGTTATAATGTAGGTACATAATAGTTTTTTTTACAAATTATTCTTCAGATAGGTAGATTCATTGATTCGTAATAAACATGATATTGCTACATAAACAAACCTGAATACCTTGATATGATTTATAATGATATTGTCATGTATTGATAATGATATTGTTAATGTTAGTTTGCATTCAATCTTAGTTTTATTGATATGTAATTAAATGGGGAAAAAACGATATTTTATTTTTTAAATATTAGTTTGAATGATGTTGCAGATAAACAATAATAATTATAAATAGGATAGAAAACGAACCTGTTTTGCGGCCTACCCGCAAAACAACGGATTGAGAGCTCTTCAGTCTACCCTGGACAACGGCGGCTGCAACGTCACCGAAACGTCGGGTGTTACAAATTTCACGCGGTAAATTCGTTTTCTATCCTATTTATAATGTCAAACAACCGCGATAGTCTTCGATTTTATATTAAACAATAATAATATCTACCTACCTTTAATAAATAAACCCATACCAAGATGTCTACTTATCAAATCATACAGGTTGAATTATACTTTATTAAAATTAAAACAAATCAAAATGATACATATTAAACAAAACTGATTTTAAAGAATCACCTTAAATTGTTTTTTTTATTAGATTGTCATTATTTAGACAAATATTACCATATATAAATAGAGAAAATCATATAATAAAACTATCGTTATTATTTAAATCGATAAAGGAGGAGAAATGGTCTGCGGTGTACTCAAATAGAAATGTTAATTAAGCCACAAACAATTTTATAGATATTTAGCGGGTTACATAAATCAATGCACCAGCTATAATGATTACAGGTGGACTAATATTCTGCATAAGAAAAAGAGAGAAACTACACGCTAAAGTTAAAAATAATGTTGGGGACGAATTAGTTCTGAGGTATTACACACAATACAGGAATATATGCAACGATATAATAAAATATACTAAGCAAAACTACTACAGAGCCAAGGTTAAAGAGGCAGCGAGTAATTCAAAGTCGCTATGGAAGATTATCACAAAAAAATACAGGTAAACAAATAGTTAAGGAGGACATCAATGAGATCAAAGTTAAGGGGATTCTTAAAAATGTTAATGAACATCCAAAGTTTAAAGCAGATTTTTTTAATGATCACCAATCAAGTAGGTCAAAATTTAGCAAATAAAATAATGATCGATAATAATATATTGATAGATGATTTACTGAATTCCGAGGACAATATTATTATACATTACAACTTAATTTCCATATTTTTCAAACAACAACTAGAGAGTTTTCTTAAGTATTTGGTACTCTAAACACTGATACTGCAGCTGGATTGGACGGATTCGATTATAATACCTTATTTTTTGTTAAAAAATTCATTTCCACGCCTCTTGCACGTTGATAAAAGTTTTAGTCAAAGAAATTTTCCACGGCGTCTCAAGGTTGTTAATATTATCCCAATTTCCAAAGACGGCGACTGACCCTACGGATATAAATAATTACATACTCATATCTCTACTAAGTTCGGTTTTAAAAATATTACTAATAAGAAAGTTAATGCCTATTTAGACAACAGTAATGTACTTTTAAAAAACCAATTTGGTTTCAGAAATGAAATGGGAACAGCAGATGCAATTTTGAAATTATCTGGAAACCCGACGAACGCTTTGGATAGGGGCAGTAAACGTCTTGAAATTTCTATCAACTTGGCAAAGGCGTTCGTTGCCGTCTCTCATGCATTAAAATTATATAAAAATAAATAGTCAAGTCAACATATAAAATTCGGTTGGTCGAAAATCAATCGTAGATTGTTAAAGTAAACAAACACATAGTACCTACGACTTCAATATATTTCGATATACGGGAAATGCACAAAAATTAGTCGTTATAGACAGCCTTAACGGACCATGATAAAGCCTCTTCCACACCTATTATGTCTGTCTATTTTGATTGTCTTTGAAGTACTCTATGATCATAACTAAAAATATATTAAAAAAGATACCAAACTCAACAAAAAATATGTTATTATCATTTATTCATTATTGTTCAATGTCGTACTGTTGACGCTCTCCCTTATTAATACCAATATACATGCCATTAAAATATCGTCACGAACTCTGTTTCACAGCATTAAAAGAATGCTACTAGCAAATTAACGACGTCGTATTTTGCGAGAAGTTGATATCGCTATAATATATTTCTTGTTTCGCGTTTCGTTCTGTTTGTTCCAGCAGCGTGCGTCGCCGCGCCGACGCGGCCGTCCTGTCAAATGAGCTGTCAGGGCAGCTGCCGCTGTGCTGTGGCGCTCGCACAGTCGCATTGCATGCCTGCAATTTTTACAAACACGCTATTTTAACGTAAACGCATCGGCCTTGCCTCTAGGCAATGGATTTGTAGAAGTAGGAATATAGGTATAATTCGTGCCTTAACTCAAGCTCTTGGAATGAGAGAAAAACATCCAACAGTCGCAATGGTGAAACGAAAATGTCACACTAGTTGTATTGTACACTTAAATCTGTAAGCTACACCTCAATTACGTCGGAAAAAGACGCACAGTAAATATTTTTATAGCACGACAGCACGATTCTAAGCCGTTATAATAACAGGAATACCATTGCACTGGTTCTTAAGACATTATCACGTCGAAACTCCATTATTTATGCAGTGGCGTAGCTAGAGTTTGTACTGCCTATGGCAATTCTCGAGTTCCCCCCCCCCCCCCCCTCCTCCCACCCACACCCTAGTCAAGCATTGAGAAAAGTTGAAATCTGTAGTGTCGTTACGTCAGCTATCCAGTAGGGTAAGAGAGAATTTAAAGGCCCGGTTCGATTTTACCAGGCGAAAATTTCATGAATACGAAACATATAAGTACGTTTTATTTGCAACTTTTTAAACTGTTTTTTAATTATTTTTATTAAAAATAATCTGAAAGACATTTATTCCAATATTTGCGTCGAGGGGTGATTTTTTGAAAAAAAATGCATGTCTTTTTGTTTCATTTCTATTTCAATCTGGCGCGTAGTCGACGCGTTTCATGGTATGAATTCCGGTCACCAGAAAGTTTTGTAGAAACTGCGCTAATGAAGTCATATGAGGGTTATTTTAGGCTAGCAATTTTGTTGCGATTGGTTATTTGAAAGAAATTCGATAGTTAATTGAAACAATATTTGGCTATATTTCGAAATTATTTTTTTATATACCTAAAGAGATGTCTATATACAGGATGTCTAAGAACAGTAAGTAGTGTTTTTCATCTACGTTTTCATGTCCAGTTCCGGTTTTTCTTTTGCCATGAAAACGTTCATAGTAGCTCAACGTGCATTTTGTGCGGGGGCGTCTATCATCAGAACCATGATTTTTATATTTACTGGCACGTCTTCTACCATTTTCTGGACATTTATTTACCACCAGTACCAATATTATTAAAAGATCAGCATCAACATGATAATATGACAGATACAACACTGATATTGCATAGTGCATAGCCCAGAGCATACCCGAGGGGATCATTTCATTCAATTCAACTCTTAGAGGTGGCTCCAGGACAGGAGTTATACCATGAGTTCGACCAGCCGCAAAACCAAATTGTCCTCGCGGTATAAGCTAAATGGTTAAGAGGCCGTGGCGGTCGTGGCGGCCAAAAGCTATACGAAGCATAATTTTGTGGCCTGGTTGTGAGAACACGAAAAAGAATTTTAGTATAATTATGCCGGATTTTAAAAACCCGGTCCTTAAGCTATCATTTCGCTAAAACGAAATTGGTAAATTATTTCCATATTAATTGTAAATTATCTTTATTCTCTTACTGCTTTCCAAAAAAATAAAAACGACCGAGATTTGTCTTCAGTTTTTGAAAAACCTAGAGATGATTCTCAATATTAAAAGATACCATTTATACCAGCGTATGGTCTATTTGCATAGTACCAAGACAGTTTTTGGAACTTCCATAGACAAAATATAAGTAAAAAAAATACGTGTGGCACTCGGGGACTGCCGCGGTAAAGCGATTGCATAGCATTTTTAACAACTTATGCAATTATAATTATTTATTTATTTTATTTTTTCTGATATCAGATAACTGCGCTCTATCGGAAAACGTTGAAATTAATAATTTAAACGTCTTCCGATAGAGCGCCGCGGACGAATTTTTTATTCGATAAAGCAAAAAAACGGATTATTCGAAAAAATCGTAGATAAAGAGATAGATAATTACAATCCCTTTAAAATGGTGCAGGTTTCATAATAATACACCAGATAGTATTTGCGTAGTAGTCGTTTTTGTGTTCGGTTAGACCTAATTTCACAAATTAATTACACTATGTAATATAAACAAAATCTAAAATATTCAAAGCTAAGAATATTAGGAAAATGTTCTTGTTTAACATATATTTTTTTCGAATCGTAAGCAGTACTCGTTTAGACGTAATTATCAGTTTAAAATCATTAATTTTCGTTAAGAAATTTCTTCATTCGGTCGCCGCGCTGGCCTAGGCCCGCGATAAAAGCTATGCAATAGCTTAAAAATGTTTGAAACTACGTAATTTCCAGAAATGTTATGGCGAAACATTTTTTTTTCTATAATTGAAGATACTTTTGAGTGACATAAAAAATAACACAGTGATCTCAAGTTATTTTATTACTGTAATCTAATTTTTACTCTATAAAAAAACCATTCATTTGATAATTTATTATATTATAATTGAAAAGCCAAATCGACTACATTAGACGACTCGCGAAGCCGAAATCGTCATTCGTAATTGGCCACTGCCAACGGTATATATCGAAAGCGCGCGGGCGCGTGGCATTTCAGAAATACCTAAATTTTTAGTCGCGTCAACTCGGAAGGGAGCCTTAAACTTAGTGGTTAAGCTAAATGATTAAGCTTTTTCTGATTGCAACAAAATGAAAATAATGCTAGGTACCAGCGCGACAGCGGCCTAATTTTTGAACGATGATGTCATCTCTCTTTCACATCCGCATCCCACTTTCGAATTTTAAATGAAAAGCGAGAGAGAATGACGTCATTGTGACTTAACCTAGTATACTAAATTTTCTATATGGATTGAAAAATCACCTACCTAATTTGCATTTTTTTAAAGTGAAGAGCGGTTTTGGCGCCAACTTGAGAGTGTTTACTAGCTTGCAATCTTGAACAATCTTTATTATGGATTGGAGTGGTAGCAAATTGGTTCCGATTGCACGTCTCAATTTAGCAACAATTAAATCGCCAATGGTCTGTGGGTAAAAAGCGCTTCGAATGAGAGGTATCACGTGTGAAATGTTCGTGTCATAAATAATTTATGAGCCGGCGCTTGAATAACAATAATTACGTATGTTGCACGTATTAAAGCCCCGCTCCCTGTAATTATGGGGTTCGGTTTTGTTGCTTGTAGGATGTGAACGATTTCCAAGTTATTATATTGTTTTGTCGTGTCGTGCTGTGTGTGTATAATTTAGAGAGTTACGCATCTTGTAAACACGATAATCGCTATGCAAACAGCGGACGGGCTGGTTGGGTTGTTAACCGCTAGCTGGGCGCTCTTGTGCGTTGCTAGCATTAGCCTATATATGGAGTGCCGGGGCATTGACGTTACCATTAAGCGTCCGCTCATACGAATCTAGAAAATCACCATCCGCAATCCACAATTACTTTGTGCATTTATGCTGCTGGTCCTCATATTCGATTTTTTCTTGCTATCAGGTTGATTTGCAATTCTACCATGTGACGAACAAGCGTTGATTTCAGGTCTCATGGGGCTGACCATTAAGCAAAAATATCTGAACATCAGGCAAATAGAAAAATCAAGTTAACAATCGATTGCTTGGCGCGAATTCGTATCAGTCAACTCGACTCCATAGCTAAAATAAGTGTTGTGCTTAACGTATTATTTTACCGTACGTGCGCGGTGAGCGTGTAAGCAGATTTTAACACGATGTGTGAGAAAACGAATATGGCGTAAACTTCAAATTTACCTCGAACTCAGTCGAGTTTTGATGCAGATACGGATGAATGTCTCTTTCTATTTATCGATTGACGTACGTATGCAGTACGATAATTTACAGTTTGCCAATATAGGATATTAATTTTAACCTCTTGGTTCATAAATATCACAAGATGCGATCTTGCGGATGTGCAGGCAGATGAAAAAACCTTAGTTTTATTAATAATACTTAGAAATAAATGCACCATAAATGGAATGACAAAATAAAAAAATGGTGCTTTTAAGCAGTTTATCCACATACACATTAAATATCATTATAAGGTAATACACAGTAATAATACCCTTCTGATGGAAGTGAAGTTACACACGGCCCGGTGGCATAGTGGTTAGGTCGCCTGATCTTATATTGTAAGGTCCCGGGTTCGATTCCCGGCTGGGTCACCATTTTCCGTTGGGATCAAATTAACGGAATCGCATTTTCAATTCTGTCGATCGAATGCAATAACAAGACACACACTTACAGACATGTTACACGCCCACATACATATAACACGTCATAGTAGGGTTGGTTGTAAGAGATTGTCAGATGACAATAAACCCGCCCATTATGACATTTTCACAATAAAGAGTATAAACAAACAAACAAGTTATAAGCAATTGGGATTCAACTTTCTCAATAAAATCTTTTTGGGAGAACAAATCGTTGATAAGTTTAATAAGACAGGTATATTTGCCCAATGCATAGATATTCTATGAATCAAGTATATGGAGTTGGTTTATAAGAGAAAATAATAGTTACTTATAATATGTGGACGTAGATATCTATAAAAAGGTAATAAGTGGGTAAAATATTATTTATTAATGAAAAATACGATCAAACTTTCTAAAAAAAATAGTCCATATAAAATCAGCAATAAAATTTGTCTTTGTCGAATGTGATTTTGCATTTAATTTCCACATATGTAGATAATTTTCTAGTAGGGACTATATAATCTTTCCTCAATCATTAAAATCGTTATTACCGATAATAATATTAAGATTTTGATATTCTGCATTTAGGACTGAGATCTAAAGCCTGCTATGACAGACGCCCAGGCGTGGTGATGCAGTTCGTGGTTTTGTGTGAGCGGAGAGGGACATTACTGAAAATATCATTAGTGCCGTTGAGCTGGTATTCATAATATTATTATATCATATTTATTTTACCCGTCACATGCGGAACAGCGGGTATCTGACTTTGGTTTCAGATATAGCGCCGTTGAGAAGAGGTGCCATTGGCAGTTTGGCAGTTTGGCAGCCGGAAGTCTTCTGAAAGCATCGCTAAAATTCCTTAAAATCTAACATCATCGCAAAAGAGTCAACGACATCCATATTGTATCTTATTGTATTTAGTGATCTAATCAGATACACTTTTTTAGCTCAAATGTCATACGGAAATATATTACCACGTCTAACTTTATATAACAATTAAATTAAATAAGCCCGATTGCGTTTTTTTGTGAACTGAAATCGGAAATTAGTCCATGTGAAAGAGACAGGGCAATACGCTAGAACGGAATGTGAAATGAACGGTGGCATTAAAACTACTCACCAAATATTAAGAGTCTGAATCTAACACCGCACGAAATGTGTTAAAATTTATTCGGAGGAGTATAAGTCCGACAGGTAGTTTTTATCGACGATCGTTCGTTTCATGTTCTGCTCTAACGTATTGCTCTATCTCGTTCGCTTGAACTAATTACACTCTTAGTTCACAAACATACGCAATCGGGCCCAATGCACACTTATAATGCAGAAAGCGAAGAGTTTTATAAAATTCGATTATACCTAAGTAATATAACCATAGTAATATGGTCTACGTACATTAAAACTTAATGATTAAGCTACGAGTAGAATGAACATACAATAACACTGGAATTTAAACAAATAGAATTAAGTTTCGAATATTAAAGAAATTTCGTCACATAATCATAATCCAAAAGATTACAATAAAGAGAATAATAATATAATAAATAATAAAACTAATGATAGTCCTGTAAATTAAAAAGTACTCTAATATTTATTATTATAATTATTTGTTTAATTAACGAGCTCGTTTCATGTGGTTTTCGAGAAGAAAGCGTATTTGTTTACAAGACAAGACTAGACTTGACTAAATGTCGTCTCTTGCTAATAAGTATTTATGAGTAACTATTTTCCTGGTTCATATGTTTAGGACTAATTTGAGAAGTGTTTAATAGAGCGTTGCTTTCGTTCTTTTGGATAAATTCGGGATATTACTTGTGTCAGAAGTTCAAAATAACATCTTTGTTAGAAAGCATAATATTAGTTATAAATATAAAAGTAGCATTATTCTTCTAATAACATTTCATAGTCTTCTACTAACTTATAATTCTTTTTCATTCATCCCCTTATGCAGTTCTTTGAATATTATATGTACACGTGACTATTCATCATCACCTTCAACAAGTCTGTAAAATATGTACTTTTTCTCTCTTTCCGTAAACTACTTTAAATATGTTATGAGTGTAAATTGGTCTGTATGTAAAAACATTTTATTTTAGCATGTTTTAATTGTCATTTTATTATTTTCTTACCGCCACAATTAGTTGGCTGGAAGATGTTGTATTAATACACTTAAGTTGTTGTGTTAAATATGCTGTATGAAAACGGGACATACATAGTAAAAAATATGCACTACTGAATAAAGCACTAAACGTCTTCAATATAGATAGAACCTGCGTTATTTCGGTCGGCCCACAGCTGAGATGCCAGAGAATCGCTGATCTGTCTCACAAACTGCGAACACCAAATTAATGTTAATTTAGCTCTCTTATTTGATCTATTACCTGAAAAAGGTCGCAAAAAGCACGTTTCTTTACTACATTCTAACATAAAGCCTTTTTGCAAATTCGAATACAAGACTTTTATGCTTAATTATTTTTAAATATTGGTTTAAAACTGTCCGAGATAATCGGTAGTTACATAAATACAAACAGACAGAAAACCAATCTCAACAATAAGTTTCTGTTTGTACGCTTTGATACGGAAGCAAACTTCAATTATTCAACAAAAAATAAGTAAATTGACGGAATTATAACATGAGTTTATATGTATATAATGATCTAATAATGACCGGCCTAAAGTGTACCGTATTTCTATGAAATTTTTGTGTAATTAGAAATTAGACAATATTTTCAATACAGTATAAACAATTGTTAATTTCAATTCTGTAACTCAATGAAAGGTGGATGTTTAACATTCGAAATCAAATGGAGACCGTTATTTAAATATAATATACTACTATTATTATTATATCATAAAAAATATAAGTATAGGTAATTATCTGACTTTCCAACGACTATTTTTAGATACAATTCAGATGATTCAGCTAACTTTAATAACGAAAAGTGTGAGTAGGTCCGGTCGGACTTCACGGTTTGTCTCGCCCACTTCCGAAATGCCGCGGATTCTACTCGTACAAACAACTGGAAATATACATACATTTATCGTCAATGAGTCATCAAAAATTACTCTAAAAAAACAGCCAATACCATTACTTCAACATTTTCTATCACAGTTACTGTATCTCTTTAGTTACACGGACAAAAAGGGCTCTAATTAATTGTTCTAATATTAAAACATCTACATGAGAGTACGTAGCGTAGCTACATAATTATATTTGCGAAATTCCAGAAATTTGCGAATAATTTTTAAACAAAACGAAGAATAAAATGAATCACTTAAGTATAGTGTTCGCTGGAAATGTTGCAGTTCGAGGGCGGCTTATCGTTTAGTGAGGGCAGGTGGATCGACCTAGCAACGCGAGAAGGGTTCGCGCAAGCCAGAGCAGGGGGCGAGCCGACAAAACCACTTACTGCCAATCAAATTAAAAAGATATCCACCGAATCGGAGAAATGCGACGCGGGAACCCCTTCATCTATCGGGCCGCTTCGCCGTCGTGAGGTTAATCGCTTAATTTGCAAGTCAAATATATAGGGTACCTAAATGTTAAGACCAGGTACCTAAATGATATAAATAATGTTAAGTATCTACCTACAGATTACGAGAAGAAATTGGGAAAGTGCTTAACTCTCTATAATAAAAACGGTTTCGGTACCCCAAAGCTTTCCCGGCAAGCAGACAAAGACTCCCCCCTCCAAGATCGGCAAATCCCACCCCCTCTATTACCCCCACCCCCCGCCATCTTACCCCTCCCCCCACCCCTTTTAAAACCCCCAACCACCTTTCTCTGCCAAATTCTTCCTTCCCCCGCCAACTCCCTTCTTCCCCCCTCCATCTGATATTGACTATGTCAAGTGATTATGATAGCAAATGTATATATTAAATTTGTAGTATTTTTGTAGTATGTCAGCGGTACGAAAATGGCTATTTTCCAATACGATGTAGTATATTTTTTGTTACCGCGGAATTTACATTTTTTTTCGCTTATATAAGAGATATTCACCAAAATTTCCGATTCGGCCCAACACGGTTTCGGCCCAACGACGCAACTTTCAAGTCTCTAAGTATAATATTTCGAGATTGAAGTATGACTACCTCACCGCGTGGTGGACGATTTTAACCACAAATTCAACTTTTCAACTCTTGCCATGACTAAATGATGCGTGCATGCCAAACTTCAGCTCAATCGGATGAAGCGTTTGAGTGCTATCGTGGAGGAATACACACACACAGACACACACTGACACACTGATAGACTCCAGTCTGGAAATGGTCTAATTCATCTCGGGGGGGGGGGGGGGGGGGGTCAACAATACTTTTCCTCTGCCTGGAAAGTAAAAAGGACAATTTTACAAGAGTGTATATTTCGGTAACGCTTTCTATACCCCACATCATATTATATCCTTCGAATAAAAATGCGCCTTTGGCTAAAACCGCAAAATTTCAGGTGCCAAAAAATCACAATAATATGCCATGGGAAACCAAAAAGCTTTAAATCAAAAATATTTAAGGATTAATCAAAAATTTGTACTAAGACCAATGGAAATGCGAAAACAACTTGGTGTTTTTGTTTTTATGTTATATCATGTGTAAATTGTAATCAAATAATATTTCAGAATAACTAGTTAATATATAAAAGGAATATTATTTATTAATAATCTCATTTACACGTAATAATTCTCTTACACATAATAGACAAAATTTTACACAAAAAAACCGACTCCGAAGTGCAGCAGCCATGGTGATACTAGAACGGGCTATCATAATTGAATGCGCATACAAAATTTTGTGTCAAATTTTGTGGCAGTGAAACTTCCTCATGGATCTCATCATCAGAATAGGATTTTGACTAATCTGCAAGTATATTCTTTCAAATCATAACAGATTTTTTCGAATCGGTTCATAAATGGCCGAGTTCTTAGGTAACAAACATGAAATAAAAGCTGATTTGATAACCTCCTGCTTTTTTGAAGTCGGGTAAAAATAAAATAATATAGATATATTAAATATAAATAAATAAGAATTCCTTATACTTCTTCTTAAATATTTTAAAATCGGCCTTAGAACATGTGCCACAAGTTAGATTGAAACGAAAATTTAATTTAATATTGTTAATCATGGAAATTTTTTGATTTGTTAGCTTTCTTTACAAGTAAACCTTCTTTACATTGCGTATGAAACCTTCTCGGACTCACAAAGTAGGTTTTTAATTGGGCCGTTGGGATAGACTTCGTGACGGTAGCAATATTATAAATTCGTCTCTGTCATAGCTAAAGAAATGTGAACATAGTCCCCCCCCCCCCCTTCCCTCCCCAGTTACTGCCGCGTCTGCGGCTTTTTAGACCGCATGACGCATTGGACGTGTTAATCTTTCTATAGCGAAGATTTTCCTTACTTACTAACTACACCTTTACATTTACTCGCTCGTATTTCGCACTATTAGCCGGAATGCTGAAGGCAAATCTGCGATGGCGCAAACCGGGTTCCGTGGCCCGCCCGCGCCCTCACCCGGTGATAAATATTAGCGCAATGTATTTGGCGTTTGTGTCGCGGCTGTGATAAATGCCGGCCGCGAAAGTGCCCTATTATGGTGCGATGCGTGAAAAAACTGCACGCGAAAATGGCCTCGTAAATAATTTTAAATTCGCCATTTGATACTTCATTAGGCGCGGGGCGGTTTGGCGCGCGGCCACGGATGCCGCGCTGCCAGCGCTATGCGATCAACCAAGGACCATACCCCGGTAGATCTGAGAAAGAAGCCAAATTCCTCCTGCTTATTTATATCTAATGGGCCCTTGCTGGGTTGGCCACGAAGACCCATTCTGCTCAGGGTTGGTCACATTCACGGGTCAACACCCATCCGGCGGCCTCCACCCACGAAGTGCGAGCCCGGGTTGGACACTGGCCTTAGGGCTAATTTCCCGTAGGAGTCAACCTTCTAACGCTCCTGGACGTTCTGCACACCGTGCGGCGTTAGCCAATTGATTGTGCATTCTGACTAACAGTCGGGAGAGTCTGGAAGCAGTACTGTTTCCTATAGAGCGGAGTTGGTTGCTGACCTTACGGCGACTGCTCTTAAAACGACCATCGGCTACCCGATACCAGGTGAACAGCCGGGCAAAGGACGTAGTGGTCCGCGATAGGTTCGGTTTACACCGTTTCACTGCTTCGTAAGGGAGAGAACAGCGCAAGCGACCTCGAACTCGTAACCGGTCGAGAGACCGTAATAATCTGGTAGCAATTGGAAGTAAAGGCGTGAGTGTAAGCCCGCTGGGTAACATACCTGGTTATCTCGCGGATAAGGCGTTGGCCTCTTACGGGCATGTGGCGGAGCTTGACGGTGGACTGTTTTGTCCAAGTCTTCTGCGTTTTACTTCACGGGAGATAGAAACGACCAATCATTAAAACTTCCTGAGGTGACGGGTTCGCCCGTTGTAGTTGACAGCTCTATTTGCTTCTTTATATTTTAGGAGCTAATGAGCCCTGTTGCAGTTGGCCACTAAGACCGGTATGTTTAGGGTCGGTCAAACTCATGGGTCAACACCTATCCGGCGGCCTCCACCTAGAAGTGCGGGCCCGGGTATGACTGGCCTGCATGCCAATATTCTTTAGGAGTCAACCTTCGGGCGCTCCTGGACGGTTTGCGCACCATGCGGCGTCAGCCAATCGATTGTGCATTCTGACTGACAGCGAATGGTAGCGAATGGTTTCGTGCAGCTTGGGCCATCAGATACATTTTGTTCTCGGATCAGCTCAACTCACGATTCATCTCCTATTCAGAAGCCTCCTCGTGTGGAAGGCTACCCCAGGTAAGACTCTCGCGTCTCAGGCCTCGCAGCTGGTGAACCAGTTTCTCCCGGCGGTATTGCATCCCGGCGCTGCTGGACGGTTTGCGCACCGTTGGGCAACGACAACCGGATATGCACTCTGACTGATTGCTGAAGGAGTCTGGAACAATACTGTCTCTTAAGCAGCGGGGGTGGATGTTGACCTCTTGAAATGGCCAATCACTCTTGAGATGGCCATTAGGCTACCTGATCCTAAAATCAGAGCTAGGCAAACGATGCCCGTGGTCGGCGATAGATTCAAACTGAATCACCGCTGAAATACGGCAGGTAGAGGTCGCGTAAGCTACGTCAGTCCCGTAACTAGTCGGGAGGAGGTGGTTAATTCCAGACGGAGATATCCTACCAAAACTGGTAACCAGGGGCGAGGTTCCTTCACTGGGTTACCTTCCTAGTGCCTCGCCGTAAGGCGTTGGTCTATTGCGGGTTCGTGGTTTTACTGGACGGTAGGTTTGCGCCGTCCCAATGACTTCTACGCTCATCCCACGGCTTAAAGAACGATCACATATCATTATACCAGCCTGGGGTGACGGGTTCGCCAATTTTAGTCGACACCGCTTAACAACTGTCTCCTATAGAGTGGGGATAGTTGTTCACCTTACGGCAACTGCTCTTAAAACGACCAATCGGCTACCCGATTCCGGGTGAAAAGCCAGATAAAGGACGCCGTGGTCCGCGATAGATTCGGTAGATCCGTATCAACGCTTCGCAAGGGAAAGGACTGCGAAAGGGACCTCGAAACTGTAAGCAGTCGGGAGACCGGAGTAATCTGGTTGTAACTAGTAGTAAGAGCGCGAGTGTCGGCCCGCTGGGTGATTAAGCTGGTCATCTCGCGGTAAGGCGTTGGCTTCCTAGGGGCGTGTGGCGTAAGTAGACGGTGAACTGTTTCGTCCTAAGTCTTCGGCGCTCACCTCACGGGAGACAGAACTATCTAATATCGTTAAAACTTCCTGAGGTGACAGGTTCGCCCGTTGTAGTCGACAGCTTTAGTTGCTTTTTGAAATCGGAGGATTCAGGGCTCGAACAGTTGCATTCAACTTGGGCTACGATGGCCAATTTATTTTGCTGGTCGGTACATCAACTCATGGACAAGCTCTCATCCGATAGCCTCGTCGAATCGGTAAATTTCCCTCAGAGGGCCTCATTGAACTCTGCAACTATAACTGAATACGGTGAATTATCGGGCCTGGAAACGTTTTCTAAGACAGATATAGAGTTAGCAATGCTGCGAGCAGATGCGCTATCTCTGCAGATGTTATATCTCTATAGAATGGTAAATACTGATTTGTTGTTACCTCGGACCTAAAGTGGGAATCCCAGAAATTTAGTGAAATAACTAAGATAATTAATCAATATATTTATTTAATTGAGAGATATTCTCGGTATACCTTTATTAAAGTAATAAATTACACTATACCAATACATTACGGTCTGATACTTCATGATTCTAACAAGGTCTGAATCCCGAAGAATCCGGCAACTAAAGTTATTTATATCATAGCAGATGGACTGGGTATGGCCTCAAAATGACTTCAAATTAATATTATTGTCAGCGATAGAATGATTTTCATTAGCAAACCTATCAGCTTACTATAAAAAAAAACTTTGGAAAGTGAATTCTGCAGGAAATGGGATATATAATTTACATATGGTTTAAAAGCTCTACTATTTATGTAAAACATAACGAAAATGACAACAACACTATTCAAATATATTAAGAGAGAAGTTTATAAACTAAATAAATAGAAAGTTCCATATATACACAAATAGTCATTATATAGTGTAACAAACCAGTTTACATCGAGCATCTTGTTATAATTATGGATGCAATAGGGGAGGTCAATATTTGAAATAAAAATTATTTCTCTTTCGGGAGAAATACCTCGCCGAGATCTCGCATAAATAAGCCAATGAGTTACAATCAAAATCTACAGGAAAGTAAATATAAATGCAATCAATTATAAGGCAGTCTAGATACACATATACACAATATAAACATACTTATTTTAGGCGAACAATTGACAAATACTCAAAATACGTCCTTTTATAATATCGATGGATGTACAAAAATAATAAATTCTCGGACTCGAAATTGTGGAGGTGACAGTTTAATTTATGCCAAATAGCATACATTATTAAAATAAATATTTTCAATTCAATTCTTGGATATGTCTAATAGAATGGAATAATTTAAAAATAATATGTTATTATTATATAATCTTAATATATATAAATTACGTGTCACGTTGTTTGTCCGCGATGGACTCCTAAACTACTTAACCGATTTGAATCAAATTTGCACACAATGTGCAGTTTGATCCAACTTGAAAGATAGGATAGCTTACGTCTTAATTTATAGTCGCGATATTATTTTATTGCAATGTCTATTATTTGACATTCGCAATTATCTCTTAGTTCCAAACGATTTTAACAGATGGCGTTATCTATTGAGTAATCCATAGATGGCGCTGCTATGTTAAACCTACAAACGTCATAGTCGGCCAAGCGTTATTCTAAATTCAAAATATTGTGAAGGTAATACAGTGAAATTATTCCTGCTTTTTAATTATTTGTGCTTCATTGTTCAAAACTCTTTAATTAAAATATATACATGTAAGTATTATCACATAGTTATAAAAGTGGAATAACTGCAGTATAGGAACCTCTCTCCAATTTTTTTTATTTTAATGCTAAAGCTGGAAGAAAATTGTGTCGGTCGCTATAAATAAGCGAGATATAGGCATTCAAAGTTTAAATTTTAAAAACAGGCCAAAATAATATAATATAAAAATGGATGTGGGTATATCTGTATGCCCGTCTGTCTGAGTTTAATAGACTCCGAAACCGTTTGACCGATCACCATGAAAGTTGGCATATATATGTATTTTTTCATGGTTAAGGTTTTTATATATATCCGCTTTGTTGCAACTTTCAACTAGACGGCGCTGCAGCACACCAACTTCTATACTGCTCAACCGATCGCCATGAAAATTGGTATACATTGGTATTTGAGAAAAGATATAACACGGGCAACGCCGGGTAATACCACTCGTACAACTATATAGACCAAAAGATTCGAACTACGTAACTCTTTGCATAAAATACCAACCATTTGCATAAAATACCCACAATTTGACTAAAATATTTGCATAAAATACCAACCATTAGACAATGAATAAGATATTGTATTTTTGGGAGATACTCCCTGTATACTCCACTAATACTTGGGTTTATGGAGATAAATATAAAACTCTAGAAATAAGATATTTATACATAATGGCTAATTACGGACGTCATTCGTTTATTAATACACAATTTTAACAACATATAAACATAAAAAATATAAAAACGGTTTTTTAAAACTTGGTTTAAATCTTTGCTTTTAATGGTCATGTCATGCGATAAACTGATGTCGTACATCATTGTTTGTAAAAACCCTACGGAAAAGGAAAAGGAACTAGTATATTTGGGATATGTATTAAAATATTGTTATATTTTGATAAATAAATAAAAGGACCCAAAAAGATATTTGGCAATAATATATATCGTCGCCAATTGTTTCGCGCCTTGTTTAAATTGAAAATATCCCCGGAAACAATAAAAGGAAATCAGGGGGTTCGCATACGTCGCGCGTAATATTTCAAACGTGCCAAATATAGTCGCGGCGATAACCTTAAAACGTCAAAAGGGTGTGAGCCGATATTTCAACCCTTCAGCAGAGATCTCTTTATATGAGGGGGTAGCAAATGCTTTTAATGTCCGTGAAGATGGCATCAAATAACCCTGCCTAGTGTTAGCGCGTATAGCCTCGGCGAAATAAGTCGGTCACATGCTTCTGTGTGTAGACTATGATATTAAAAAAATAAATACGTGTGGCACTCGGGGACTGCCGCGGTAAAGCTATTGCATAGCATTTTTAACAGCTTATGCAATTATATTTATTTATTTATTTTATTATTTCTGATATCAGATAACTGCGCTCTATCGGAAAACGTTGTTTATCGATAGAGCGCATCATTTGCGGCTGCGAAAGTAAATGATTCGGAATAATTTAAACGTCTTCCGATAGAGCGCCGCGCACGAATTTTTTATTCGATGAAGCAAATAAACCGGATTATTCAAAAAAATCGTAGATAAAAAGATAGATAATTAAATTATCTTTAAAATGGTGCAGGTTTCATAATAATACGCCAGATAGTATTTGCGTAGTAGTCGTTTTTGTGTTCGGTTAGACCTAATTTCACAAATTAATTACACTATATAATATAAACAAAATCTAAAATATTCAAAGCTAAGAATATTAGGAAAATGTTCTTGTTTAACATATATTTTTTCCAAATCGTAAGCAGTACTCCTTTAGACGTAATTATCAGTTTAAATCATTAATTTTCGTTAAGAAATTTCTTCATTCGGTCGCCGCGCTGGCCTAGGCCCGCGATAAAAGCTATGCAATAGCTTAAAAAAATATAAATTAAACGCCTAAACGATCGCAAGCTCATCACTTTGGGCTGCTCGGAATGATGCTCCGCAATATGAAAGTAATTCAGTGCTGGCTACGTGATGATTTTTTTTATACCGTTCCATATTTAAAATCAGGCTTACCCCTATAAAGAGGTTTAAACATTAATGCTAGAGAAAGTACAAATCTCTTCCTAAAGTTCTGCGCTCCAAACAATGTGGATATTATTCACTTTGTATTCAAGTCATATTTCCAAACAATATAAATATAATACACTGTTGTGTCCGATTATGTAATGCAATTGTCTAATACTCTTAATAATATTTCTAAAACCGAAATATAATAATATATGAAACAAAATTATGCAACCAGCAACCGTTAAAAAAGAAAAAACACATAACTCACACAAGGGCTGCCTGATTCCACTACACTGCACATAAGGTGAGTTCTTAGACAAATAGCCATTACAACTACTTAAACGAATTTTCATTTCAACTTTCTGTGCTACGATTAGTTGTGTATGTTGAAATATTGAAATCGCACGTGACTATGAAATATAAGTATAAATTTACAGAAAACATATTTAAATAAAAACTTGTGGTTTATATTTTACCATTTATAATAGACTTGTTGAATAATACCTGATGTTGCCCGGGTAGCATTCATGGCGGGTTCATGGCGAACGGGTTGAACGGTATAGAAGTTGATGTGTTGCAGAGCCATCTAGTGGCGAGCTACGACAAATTGGATAAAGTGCATGGACAAAGTGGATAACGCGAAAATATTGCTTGTGGTCAAATACCTATGTACCTATATCAATTTTCCTAGCGATCGGTTGAACGGTATAGAAGTTGATGTGATGTAGCGCCATCTTTTGGCCAGATACAACAAAGCAAGTATCATAAAAACCTTTCCCATTGAAATATACATTCATACGCCAACTCTATTGGTGATCGGGCAAACGGTGTCGAAGTCTATTAATCTCATACAGACGGATATACCAAAAAAACTTCATTTAAAACTTTTGTTAAAACAAAAACACAAGATACTATAGTATATTTTGTTAAAATATACAATTTTAGATCATGCCTTCTGAGAATTCGTTAACATTCTAAATGAAATATACCATTTTCTCTGACTGATTTTATCAAATATTGAATATTGACTTGTTTTATCAAAAAAATATATTTCCGATCGGCCAAGATTCATGGTGCCGCTATTCGCGCGACCCAATACTTTAAAATAGGGCGCGGGCGATTCGAAAGTAATTTTAAAATTGTATTGTCGCTATCAGAGTCGGATTTGTAGACAGAAAAAGAGCCCCTCTCTGCTATGGGGTCTGCGGGCATCTGTTGGGGGAACAAACGGTCGAGTTGACTGCTTTTAATATCTTGCACCCGCTGTCGCCCTCTGTTTGCCATCGTCTTATTCACCACTTCATTTCCTAATATCTTTTCTTATACACTCACTACATAAGATATTACAATGCTGTTGTGTATTGTCGAAATACGTTACGAGGAAAATACTCTTCTCGATCTGAGCCATATCCCTTAATTTCTCCCAATATGTAGAAGATAACAATATCCATGTTATAGTTTCCTGATATCCCACATAGATATGCCTACTCCACTTTCGCCATTTTAATTATGATGTATGAAATTTAGGTATGATTAGACGGACGTTGTAATAGAACATAAGATATTGCAATACTGTTGTGAATTGTTGAAATACGATACGAGCAAAAATACTCTTCTCTCTGAGCCGTATTTCTTAAAATCTCTCAATATGTAAAAGGTTACCATGACCATGTTATAGTCTCGTACTATATTATCCCACATACCTAATCAACTTTCGCCATTTTAATTATGACTAGACGGACGTTGTAATTGAGCCTATTTCAGACTCTCTAAAAGAGTTCGTAAATTCTTCAGTAAAGTCTAGCGACCGTGTACTTACGTAATTTATAAAGTGAATCGTGGGAGATTTGGTGTTATGTTGACAAGGAAAATCGTTGCATATTTTTGGCGTTGTCGCAATCCCCCATCAGTAGACCTAGAAACGTCAAATAGGGAGCGATGTTTTTGTCTGTAATTCCAAAAGCTGACAATATGACAAACATACCCAATGCCGATTTTACACGAAATGCTACACAATGGCGGGCGTTTTTCCACACCCTACTTTTATAATCGATATTAAAAGCAGCAAACTAAATTTTCAAACAGTTACCACTTCAATATTGCTCAATAAAAAAATATTTATGATTTTTTTCGAGGTATGTTTTGATGTATTGCATTGCAGTTGCATTTGCATTGTCACATTCGTCTACTCTATTTGCAAAAAAAGACAATACTTGACTTAAAATATACTCTTATGCAGTAAATCCGTCTGTTATAGATGCCCCATATTTTGATTTTCTTCTGGATTAGCGAAACTGAGATAAATTAACACAAAACTTTATATATAAATAATCTCAAATTATTGATAGTAGATACATAACAAGTAAGACATTTTATAAAATTGGGATAAACCTATTTGGAAATTAAATTTTGCATAACCCGTCCTTTGGAGCATAGCTGCCTACCGTGCATGGTTTAGATGCGGCGTATGTAAAAATTCCAGTTTGCCAACGCCATTAAAATAAAAAAAGTTATTTAAACTTTATTCTTACTGTATTAGGTACTGCACTTATAGATAACACTTTGTTGAAATAATTAACAGAAAAGTAGGCTTTTGTAAATTTAATAGTTACACAGATTATTATCGACTATTAAAGCTTTGTGAAGAGTTTTTTTTATAATTTGGGTCACTCTCTTACATATTTAGGTCACTCCCCGAAAATCTAAATTAAAATTTGTATATCTTTATTCGAATCATGAATCAAAATCAAAATAATTAGATGTAATATATCAATTATCCTTTCTTTTTTTATGTATTGCTTTAAATTTAAATATTACCTTTATGCCAATTTTAACAATATTACTGTTTCAGGGGTTATGTTGGTTTATGAGATAATAGAAATAAATTTATTTTTTCGTTGTAGTAATGCAAATATGTCGAGTGAGTATAGGATAACAGAACATAGGTACTATGCACAAACATATTGTTAACATTGAGTCAGTACCAGAAAATGAATACATCATTATTTCAATGGCAATGTCATTTAACTAGGCCGGGACCTGTTCTAAGGCAAACGTTTCATTTTGTACATGATTGCTAAATACTGTATGAATTAAAAAATGGCATATATCCATTCGGCAATAAATTGACTATGATTTTATTGTCAGTTCGTCAATGAATCTTTTCATATAATATCCTTCGTCATATCCTTTCGTCAATGAATTTGCTACTATGAGTTATTTAAGATACACACAGATGAAACCAATGGAATTCCAGTTTTTCTCACGAATCTCTAAATAAAACTTCAAAAAGTCATTTTTTTGTAGGATTACATCTCGAGTAAAGAAATCAACATATATTTAGTAAGGCATCTTGTGTCTTGTGTCGAAAACGACTTAACAATTTCCCGCGTCGGCGGCCGCTATTCGTCCTCTAAGTGAGATAGCCGAGAGAGACCTTCTAAGCTTAATCAACCTGATACAACACATTATTCAAAGCAATTCAAATTCAAGGTCTGACTCAGAGCTGTTTATTATTTTTAGATGACACTGAAAAACATCTGATTACTAACTAGACTTTGTCGAATCAACGAATACCAGACTAGCGATCTGATATTCGCTGATTCTGATGCATTAACAATTTCGATATTATATCTACTTGATCTAGACTGGTCTGCATCTGCGCTCCATAAAGGTGCGGTTTGTAAATTCGCCTAGGTCCTAATTCGCTGGCAGACAACTGACGCGCGTCACCGAGCGACCTGAGCAAATCGGACCGCACACACTCTTGCGTAATCTCGTTTGATTGACGTGTTGTGCTCGACGACGGCACCACGCTTATTTACGCAATTGCACCCGATTGCCATTTCGCCCCCCTCCCCCCCTCACCCTTCACCCCAATCCCTTATATCGTCTATTCCAGCGCCCTTTGCTTATAGAGCGCTCACTAAGGTTAGTCTATGAACCATATATATATTTTAGCATTACGTATGCAATGTATATACATTTTAAGATATCGTTTGGGCCACCATCAGTTGGAGACTTTCCTGGCAAGTAGACAACCCCCCAGAGCTAACCACCCTTTTCTTGCTCCCTTCCGCGTTGACCCCCAGTCCCCTACCCCTGAGCGTTAATTCCCCCTCAAGTATGTCTAAGATTTTTTAAGGCTTAGTAGTAATTTCATAGTATTTCCGCACTATGTTTGCAATATTTATCGTGGTATTTAAATAGTATTTTTCCAGTATGATGAAGTATTTTCTTAAATATGGCGAAGTTAAAAAATTATTTGTGTCGCTAGTATATGACATATTCTAACGAAAATTTCGCAATGTAGAATTTCAAGTCTGTAAGTCCTATATTTTGAGAATAAAGTATGACTAGCACGCCCCATCGATTTCAACCACAATCTTTTCAACTCTTGACAATGCCTGCATGCCGAATTTCAACTCAATCGGATGAAGTCTATCGTGGAAAAATAAACACCGACACAGAGGAAGTGCGTTCACAGTCACATCTGCCAGGAATGTAAAATATAGGACCAATATCTATATTTTATTAATTAACAAACCGATATATCATACAGCTCTGTCAAATAAATAACGGGAATCGTTAATGAAATATAAAAACATGGCTTAATCGTCCAAATTTATTTGACACAATTGTTGCGATATACTTTCGCTAGCGAACAAATCATTGTTCGAATTAATACGTATGGACATTTTCCGATATGACGTTCAACTCGTTCCTCGTCTCAGCTTAAATTGGATTCCACTAAATGGTAATTTAAATTTATAGAGCAGTAGAAAGTCACGCGTTTAAAATAAAACGTTTGATCGAAGACATTCGTTGAGTTTATGGTCAAAAAATCGCGTCTAAGAATCGATTGTTGGGTTTTGGCGCAATATTCAAGAGTGGTTGTTTCAAGACGAAAGTTTACGATACCGAGTGTTATCATTAATGCCGCAGACGAATCAAACCTGGAATGAGATATTTTCTACCATAATATCAATCTCTCCACTTGGTTCGCCGCCAACGGAATTCTTGTCAACATGGCACAATCGACTAAACAGCTCAGCTAGTCTAGAAAAAGTTCAATTTCGTGTGCCGCCGCGACTAACAAGGAGCTCTCAAACATTTTCTGTTGTCGCTTGCATTAGCAACATCGCGTCGAATAGACCCCTTACCAAAATGTGTCGCGTTTTTGATAAATCATTCAAAGGATTCGATGTATTTTATGATTCCATTAATTTAATTAAAGATTCAATCATACCTAGCCTATTTCCTACTTCTTAAGATTTCACTAACTACCATCCTAGTGTACCAAATCATGTGAATATTATATTGCACCATACTATTATATCATATCATATTATTTATTATAAAAAATATTGTCCAATTATTCAATACTTATATGTTTTGCTTTATAAGCCTTTCTAGAACTTACCTTATTAACAACTTACTTTATTATTACTTTTCTTACCGTTATATTCTTATAATAATTAGTCTCATTACTTTTATCCACTATCAACCTGTTCATTTTATTTCTATATTAATTTGTAATGCAAGCATTATAAACTATTCATACTATAGTAAATTTGTTTTGTTTAAATATGTTTTAAAAATAATATATCATGTATTTATTATCTGTAAGTTTACTATAAAATAAAATAAAATAAATTAAAAAATGCCAAGACGCATTTTATACAATTTTATCGCCAAAACACTGTCAAGCCCGATTTGAATATAAAATATGATAGTTAAACGATTTCATCAGTGCGTAGCATTCACTCCACGGGTCAGAATTGATTTCGGGTTACACATTGACAAGCTGTGACAAGCTTGGTCAAGTATGTTTTTTCCACTGTTTTCCAATGTTTTGGCACTCCCGAAACTCGCCCTATATACTTCGACGCCCTATTAATGTACGGCGTAGAGCTCCCTCTTAATATCGACAACGTACTTTAGTTTCCACTTCTCCAAAATAAAATAAAAATCTTAAATCCGTTAATACCAGTCATAGAAAATTAAATAAATGTTACATCGAACTACGAGGATATGGCCTGTTCTCGTCAAAATGGACAAGACGCATCGTCAGGCTTGATTTGAATGTAATGTATGCTAGTTGACCAATTTATCTGTGTCTATCATTAAGTCCACGGGTTCACAATTGATTTCGGGTTACACATTGGCAAGCTGTGTGATAAGCTTCGTCACGTATGTTTTTCACTTTTTCACATTGCTTCCGCTCTCACTCCCGAAACTCTCTTGCATACGTCGACACCCTCTTAATGTACGGCGTAGAGCTCCCTTTTAATGTTGACAAAGTACTTTCGTTTCCACTTTTCAAAAATGAAAAAATATCGTAAATCCGTTAATACCAGTCTTAGAAAATTAGATAAATGTTACATCGACATGGCCTACAATTACTGCTTACATCACAATTCATTGAATTCAGAAGGTGTTGAATTAAAAAATATTATACTTCATAACTCCGTTACTATTGTATATTATTAAAAATATATATAATATAAAACAAAATGTTCTAGATTCCTGAGAAAAATGGCTCTAACTTTGTTGTAAATCAATTATTTTATATCTTTAATGGTTTATAAGAATAATTGAAAAATTTGAATTGATGAGTAGAAAATGAAGAATTTGGAAAACAACCCAAAAATCGCATTTATTATAGCCGATAATAATATCAGCGATGCATTGTTTGTAAATTCATCAGGACCAAATTTCAGAAAGTGCAAATGATGAATTTTAAACATGTACAATTAAAAAAAACTATCTATATTATCACACTTATTAGGCATAGCCAACTCCTAGAACAGCGTTGCGTTTTCTGTCACTTTATCAGGACGAAATTTAGAAAAGTATGATACGGTGTATCAACCAGATTTTTTTTATATAACTATATAGATATTCTTTTAATACAACAGTGGAAATACGTGTATTTCACGTTAAGACATTTCTAATCATGTACGCAGAAGTCTACTTCCAACTATGTACCTACGCGCATCAGGGCAAAAACGTGAAAGTTCTAGCTAAACGAGGTTGGAGAAATTTTTCGAGTATAAAATACCCGGCCACGTGGATGCCCAATTAATGGGATCTTCATAACGTCATTTTTTCATTTCACCCTCGTATATTGTTACGTCATATTTTTCCTGCGGTCCTCTGTGCGTCCGTGTCATGTCGCATCGTTCGCCCCGCAGCCGGCCGCGTCTGCCTGTCCGGGTGTCAGTGGTCCGTGTCAAACCATTTAATAACTCCGCTAATCCTGACGTTTCAGCACTTTCTTGATTGGACTCAACGCGGCGCTGCGACAGCCACTATTGTCATCCTCAGTGTCATATTGCGCGCCAGCGACCGACCGAGACAATCGGATTCTGTCAGAGCTTCAATGGAGCCATCCGCCCATATATTATTATCCGCCAGTGGCGTGCAATAGCTTTTGAATAAGATAGGCACTCGTGGGTGTTGCATAAATTACATACCCCATGAGTTTATGGGACAAATATCTATTTTTCTTTCCCGGCCCACCAACCGACCAAGAGGGAAAGTATTGCGAACGCGCAAAAAAAATTGAGATGAAGACGGAAATATCTATTTCGAGCCCCCTTTGAGACGATTATTCCGGATTAAAGTCTGCATGTGTGACTGTCTGTATTCTTGTGTGCGTGTGTGTATTCATCCTTGATAGCGCTCAAACGCTTAATCCGATTTAAAGTTTTAGCATGCAGGCATTATTTGGTCATGGCAAGAGTTAAAAAGTTTGTAGTTAAAATCGATCTACCAGCGCCCTAGCCATATCTCAATATCGAAATTTTAGACGTAGAGACTTGAAATACAATACACAAGTGCCTTATTGGGCCAAAATTGCTTGGAATATATACAAGCTACACATATTTAAATTCCGTCATATATTTTAATCAAATATTAACGTTTCGGGCAGCGCGGTTCGCTTCTCGGCTAAGGGTCAACAGATGGAACTGACCCCAACCGGGTTCGTCCGCTGACCGAGAGTGGGCGCTCATCGTTTCTTTATGAAATTAATATTCAGATAAAATCACTTGCCGGGAAAGTCTTAGGGTGACACAACCGATTTTTTTAAATTATATTTGTCATCTTCTTGTCATCGAACTTCAATCGTTCAAAATTCGCTGCTTCTACTGACGACTGATATACGATTGGCTGTCACGGATTTATCCTTAAACCAATCCATGGATCCAGATGCACTAGCTTAAAGTAACTAGTATTCCCCTGGGCGAGTATACTCGACTCACGTTAGTAGTAGACTCGTCAAATAAAAGTCGTAAACTCTATTAGCAATACTTGACCGTTGCTACATAGACCGTATATATTATATACTGAAAAGTGTATAATATGTACTAAAATGTCTCATATATCTTTTTAATCATAGTAAGATTTCATTTTACATAAGCATCGTACCTACCGGAAAGCTACACCAACACGAGCAACCGCTATAGTGAAGGCCTCGCCATAGCGTCGCGCAATTGCACGATTAGACAGGTTTCTCATTCCCCTTCGCATATTCTGTGCCGTATCGCTGTCTCGCTTTAAAAACGCTGGCTGTTAACAGCATTGCATCTCTCTTCTATGCGCCCTAATTGGTACGAATTAAATGTGGCATACTATTGAACTGCGAGCATATCCTACTTATATTATAAACGCGAAAGTTTGTATGTATGTATGGATGTTTGTTACTCTTTCCCGCAAAAATTACTGAATGGATTTTGATGAAACTTCACAATAATATAGCTTACACATCAGAATAACACATAGGCTATAATTTATAAAGATATTGTGTGAATTATCTAAAATATACGATAACTGTTAAGTAAGTAGGAAAAAAATCTAAGAAATTGACATTCGAAATTTAAATTCTATCCTACTATCCTACTAATATTATAAACGCGAAAGTTTGTATGTATGTATGGATGTTTGTTACTCTTTCCCGCAAAAACTACTGAATGGATTTTGATAAAACATTACAATAATATAGCTTACACATCAGAATAACACATAGGCTTTAATTTATAAAGATATAGTGTGAATTATATGAAATATAACGATAACTGTCAGGTAAGTAGGAAAAAATCTAAGAAATTGACATTCGAAATTTAAATTCTATCCTACTATCCTACTAATATTATAAACGCGAAAGTTTGTATGTATGTATGGATGTTTGTTACTCTTTCACGGAAAAATTACTAAATTGATTTTGATGAAACTTTACAATAATATAGCTAACACATCAGAATAACACATAGGCTATAATTTATAAAGATATTATATGGTTTTCTATAATCATTATCACAATTTTCCATCACCACGCGGGTGAAACCGCTGGGCGCAGCTAGTACAGGATATTCGTATCAATATCAGGCATATTTTAAAATGCTTTCATTTTTTCCAAATGCTCGCGGCACAAGGCAGTCGGTGCAGTGGGGCAAAAGCGGCTTCGGTATAGGCACCCAACATTTTCTTCTTCTCTTGCGTAGGTCATCCCGTGGCGCGGCAGCAGTCGGTAATGATATCGCGGATGTGTTCGTGAAATAATTAAAAATATAAAGGTAACAAAATTTTGGGACTGAGTAGGCAATGTTGTTGTGCTTTTATGACGCTCACGCAAAGAATTTCTTATGTTTATGAGGACTCCATGATATATTCTCTGTTCTCTGTGATCAATTGAGGACCATTTTTTCACATCAATAACATTTTATCACAGTAGAAATGTTTTTATTCACAAAATGTTTCCTAAGGAACATATAAAGTTAAACAAACAATCGTGAGTGCTTAAGTCAGATCAATAAATCTAAACCTTTACTGATTATAAATAGCAACCTCTTTCATTATCTTACATTACATTACATTATTTGATATATCACTTTGACATGTTTTGCCATAGTAATATGTATTTATACCACACAACCCGGTGGCATAGTGGTTAGGTCACCTGATCTTACATTGTAAGGTCCCGGATTCGATTCCTGGCTGGGTCACCATTTTCCGTTGGGATCAAATTAATGGAATTGCATTTTCAATTCTGTCGATCGAATGCAATACAAAACACACACTTACACGTACATACATATAACACGCCATCGTAGGGTTGGTTGTAAGAGACTGTCATATGACAATAAACCCTCCCATTTTGACATTTTCACAATAAAGAGTATAAACAAACAAACAAACATGACTTAACTACTTCAGTGTCCTGGTAGGGTTCTACATTATTATTTCTTAGTTCTCTTCATTATTATTTCTTAAAACGTTTTATTATTAATATATTCGCTAGCCACAAAAATCACAGAAGATGTCAAGAGTCAAAAATGGTTTATGACCTTGAAAAAACTCAAAAATTGACTGAAACACATACATTTAACGCCTCCTAAAACAAAACAAAAAATATAATTTCTAGAAATCCCTTTTCCCTGATGTCACCAGCTCTGAGAGAAGTAGTTACATGAAACTATTAGGAAAGTCATTTTTGAAAAGGCCTGATATCGGTCCTCCACTTTAAGAAATTGGTTCCCAATTATTTTCATATTCCTAGCTATTTTCTTCTATTTACAAGAACCAGAAGAAAAGTATGTTTAAAAATCGGTAAAATTTTTTCATCAATCAAGCATGGAATATACAAGAGAGTATTATGCCACTTCATATGAACTGCTATTTTAAATATATTGTCAATATTTATTTTTAAGATCTATAATTTTAATTTTAGCTTTCTGTAGTGCAATACCGTTTACGGACGATAACTAGAATAACTAATATTCGAAATTAATCAGAGCACCGTAAGCGGGCGCTTGATAAAATAACCTGAAAGTTGTTAATTTCATATACTTTTGTACTAATTTTGTAATTAGTATAAATTAAAAAGGGAATAATATTAATAATATGACGTGTAGAGAACTTTCGATTCTGTGTTAACCCCCATCAAAAGGTATCATATTTTATCGATCTACTTGCAATAATCGAGTTCTTTTACCAAACTTGAGAAAGGTATCCGTGAGCGAGAATTGATATTCCAACAAATAGCAGCTCTAAAAATAACATCAGTCTGAATTTCACTTTATCACCTCTCAGTGTATATCTCAGTTGCCGAATGTCACTAATTATGTATGCAGCCATTAATACTACATACAAATGCGGCTGCATTGTAGCCTTGCAGTGGCAGGAAGCAATCCGCCAAACACCTCCACAGCTAACTTTCCGTCCGACTTGAATGGCAACGTCGGACGTCGACTGGGCATTACTGACATCGTGGATTAGTGCCACTCGGCATGGCCCGTTATTGTAATAGCAAGCCATGCAGTGACCATGAAAATCGTAAACCCTAAATAAGGGCAATGAAACGGAAGGCGGTTAAATCAGTGGTTATTAGTCTTATAGGTTTATAATGCCCTTAGTGAAACAACCCTTCTAAAAAATAAAATCGGTTATGGATTTCCTGTGTATTCGATTTTGTGCCCAAATATTATTACAAACATAATAAATATGACTTGAGAATTGTATGCGTATATGTATGTTTACTGGGAGAGTCACGAAGATGGTGGGAAGGTTTTAGGAGACCTCAGTAAAAAATACAGCACCTTTTGAGTTTTACTGTCCACCCAAATAACAAATATCCATGGCATGACAATAAATAATATTATTATAACTTTCTCTTGCTAATAAGTGATAGTGCGACTACTCTAATGATTTATTATTTACATCTGCGATACATAAAAAAATATTTTTCAACGTATTTATTTTATGTATCAACATTATTGTGTTTAAAACCGTCAATTAAGAATACATTGATTATATTATTTAAATTCATATCTATTAATATTTCCAATGTATTTCCTTTTTATCCTTCACAGATTACCATTAAATGAAAGTCCTCATGAAATCATTAAACGATGTTTATATTTTACACATCATACACGAAACGACACCATCACTACATACACGAAACTTAAGGTGCGTTAGATATTGGATAGTCATGTATGTGGATACTCGTGACTTTAAAATAATAGATAGTGAAGGCCACAGTCAGGGTTTGGCCGCTGGCGAATTTATCGACTGAAATCTGGGCGATTCGAAATATCATACAGAAACGAGAGAGATGCAAAAGAGAATATGTTATCCAAATATTAAAAAATGGCTATGGAACCCGGACACTTGTTTTATAAAAGAGGGTTTGTCCAATAAAAAGAGGACCAATTAAAAATCTGCCTAATTATGATAGTTGAATGACAATAACCAATATCTAGACCTATTTTCAGTAGTTGTTTCCAATCCGGCGGGTAATGTTTTCTATCCACCTCAGACTATTTTTACCTCCTGCCCTTATTCTGGATATAATGCTAGGGAATGCTGAGGCATCTGGGAATATGGCCAAGGTATCAATATCGACGCCGCTCAATACCCCTCTAATAGTACCTACTCATTGTAGAATTTCGACATTTGCGGTGAAACTGCTCCACTTAACCTTGGTTTTTATTCGCAGGGACCACATCTCGAACCCCTCTAACTGTAATAGTCTTGTACCTCGATCCTCTTTTCGCAAACATACATCAGAGCGGACGATATATCGTATTCAATTAGATTAGGATGTATTTATTTTTTATATTATATATCTATTGCAAAGGACTATTTCCACCACATTAAAGATGTTTTCTGCTTAACACAGATCTCTGCATTGCGATCCAGATTGGAAGTACAGGCGTGTCCGAGTAATTAAAACGAGTAATTTATAATGTTCAGTTCGTTAGATTCTGCCGCTGTCGGACGACTTGATATAGTCGTATTTGTTGTCTTTCCATTGTTTATTTTTGGACCATATTATAACTTGATTACTCTATATATTTCGATAATTACCAGTTGTAGGTGCTCTTACAGGGAAGCGATGTTCGCTACATCAACATCGGCGTATTTAATTTTGTTTATAATTGAGCATCCGATTGTAATACCCTTATCTCTATATTTTAACAGCTCTGTAGTAACCTCCTCGGCATAATGATAAAAAACAAGGGGAATAGGATTAAGCCTTGGCGTACAGGTGTACGCCTAATTGTCAATCGATCAGGTCACTATCAAATCTTACGGCAAGGGGCAAGAGATCTAGTGTCAAGATCCTCCGGTAGGCATTGTGGATGATTCTAATTATCTTTTCATACAAGTAGTACCGCTTTGTGATGCTGAACTCTATCAAACGCCCATAACATTGTAAAAATGTACTAGACAATCGTCAATGATTTTTTTTTCTTGGTAGAATTTTCAACCTTGAGAAGGGATCCTAATTATTGTGCGACAATTCCCAAAGCTCTCATTTTAATATCTATTCCATAACAACGCAAAGATGCTAGGAATCACTCTTAGATAAAATTCCCTGGAACAGCTGCAGAATGTCTCTATTTGTTATATGATGTATATAATGTATATTTATATATGTGTGTATATATATATATATATATATATATATATATATATATATATATATATATATATATATATATATATATATATATATATATATATATATATATATATATATATATATATATATATATATATATATATATATATAAACCTACATTGCACTGTCGAAAGTGGTGCTCATCCAGGCATACATCTCATTTAAAATAAGCATTTCCCAATCCAGTCCGGGAAAACCTTCCAGCTATGTAAGTGGCTTTTATTATTTTTATTTTTCATCAAAGTGTCATCCTTTAAACGAATTCTTATATATATATATATATATATATATATATATATATATATATATATATATATATATATATATATATATATATATATATATATATATATATATATATATATATATATATATATATATATATATATATATATATATATATATATATATATATATATATATATATATATATATATATATATATATATATATATATATATATATATACTTTTTAGAATTGATCAATAAGATGATTATAAAGTAAATAATTATAAAAGCCACTTACATCGTGACGAAGGATTCCCTTGATCGGATTCGGGAATGCTTTAGGTGTTAACGAGAATGATGAATGCCTCTCACTTGCGAAATTCATCATTCTCGTTAACACCTAAAGCATTCCCGAATCCGATCAAGGGAATCCTTCGTCACGATGTAAGTGGCTTTTATAATTATTTAATTTATAATCATCTTATATATATATATATATATATATATATATATATATATATATATATATATATATATATATATATATATATATATATATATATATATATATATATATATATATATATATATATATATATATATATATATATATATATATATATATATATATATATATATATATATATATATATATATATATATATATATATATATATATATATATATATATATATATATATATATATATATATATATATATATATATATATATATATATATATATATATATATATATATATATATATATATATATATATATATATATATATATATATATATATATATATATATATATATATATATATATATATATATATATGTATGTATGTATATATATATATATATATATATATATATATATATATATATATATATATATATATATATATATATATATATATATATATATATATAGGTATATATATATATATATATTGTATATTTGTTATATGATATATATAATGAGCTACAAATCAAAATCGCGTTCATTTACATTTATTTTCTCTAGGCACGTTTTAAACACTTCTTCGATCAGACCAAACTATAAGAATATTGTTCAAGTATTTTTTTTATTGGTTATTGATAAATCATTTGTTTTTCGAATAATTACGAATATAGCTTTCCTCATTCCTTGATGCAAATACAGTTTATATTTTTGAAAGATTGTTTGATTTCCCACATTACGTTTAGTCTAGTTTTATATTAAAAGTAAAGGCAATAATAGCATATATATATATACAATAAAATAATGTATGACTAACATCTACTGATATCACGGCTTGTCGTTGTAGTCGTGGTGACTGGGCTCTCAGTCGCTCGGACTGATTCCGCCTCCTCCAGCCCCGATCGTATTATACACCCTCAGTTCAGTCCCTACTCGTCTGCACTCGACGAATACCGGACACCCTCCACGATGACTGTCTATTTTACGATGCATAAAATTTTTATGCGGCTTATTAAAGACCAATCTGAAACTTAACGTCTTGTACGCAAGTATGGTGCTGAAAGCCGGCGCGATTATCGCTATTTGATCACGTCATTCGTTTAAATTAAACGTAAAAAATCTCTTAATTGTACGTAAGCTGAAAAGTCATAAAGAGGAGAGTGACTTCAAACTAGGAAGGCAAACAAACTACATCTACTTCTAGAGCTGATCTAGATCTGGGCCTAATCTGCTTTGAACGTTATCTTTTACTGAATTGCGCATTTGGAATTATGTGGAATATCCTCCAAATTTGTCAAATTTCGTGAAATCTTTGGGGATAGGTCTGAGAAAGTCTTACCAATTCAAAATTTCAAGCAAAATATATATTCGTAATTGTGTAAGGAATCGATTGGTACAAGTTTTTTTGGGTTCAGTAGATCTCGAGTTATGTGAAAAACAGAGTCTCTTAGGGGCAAATAAAATCATGTCGAATGAAACTAATAACACTTTCAACCTTATTAAATTGAAGACTATCGCGGTTGTTTTACATTATAAATAGCATAAAACGAATATCCGCAAGATGTTTGTAACACCCGAAGACTAAGATGCTAAACAAATTCGATACAAACAAGATCTTCAAACCGACCCAAAATATAGGGCGATCTCTGAGACCTCTAAAGAATGTAATATCACTGCAAACAAACGCTTACGGTGGTACGGTCACGTCCAGCGACGCCCAGATGATCACATGGTGAAGCTTGCCCTAGACCTGCCAACGACGAAACGTGCTCTTGGAAGACCATCCGCTACCTGGTTGACGACGGTTGAAAAAACACCTGAGAGAAGCTCAACTCGACGCCGACACAGCATAAGATCGTGTTCCGTGGAAAAAAAGGACAAGGAAGACCGACACAAAGTAAATGAGACAGGGTCTAGGAAGAAGAAGATGAATGGAAGATTATTAAATAAAAGTAGTCACATGAAACTTTCGACATGTATATACTAACTTCGTATATAATTCGTAGTTGAGACATTTGTAATTACACCTTTTATTTTGAAGATTTTCGCATGGCCCTAATATATACTAAAAATAAAATGACCCCTTATAAACAACAACGAGTTGGAAAGACGAGAGCAACAAAAACTGGTGATATGATGGTGCCAAGAACTTACACAGCATTTGGCCAGCGCCATTTCACGTTCATTGGCCCTAAAATGTACAACAATCTTCCCGAAGCAATTAAAAGTAGTGAGAACACATCCACTTTTAAAAAATCACTAACCTATTGGTTGTTGGAGGTGGGTAGGGACGGTTTAGGGAATATGCTGACTGTTGTATTTTGAATGATAGTATTTAGTACTTAGTATTTAGTTTTTACCATGATAATTTTAAATGACTATTATACGTATGTAAGCGTTATATCAATATGTAATTGATTTATATATGTATATTATTTTAGTTTTAATTTTTATTTATTTTGGTTTTATTATTATTGTCTTATACATATATGTATGTGTATGTGTGCATATATGGATATATATTTCATCTATAGATGTATATGAGTATCTATCTATATTTGTATATGCGTAAATATTTGTAGTTTCATATTTGTCGATTTAAAAATAAGTACTAACTATAGTTTAAGTTGACAGTGCACACTTAATATAGTCATTAAAAGTCTGCCTTAGAACAGGCCTAGGCCTAGTTAGGCGACTGTGTCAAACATTAAAAATAATGTCGCATCAATTTCTTGCTAATATCTTACTTACAAATATGACATTAATTGTTTACTAGATATGTTACTAAATAAATAAATAGGTAAGCAAAGTGATGTTTAGGGTGGTATACCTCCTTAAGCGATTATTATGACCAAGCAAAAATAGTAAATATTTTTCGTCTAAGAGTACGATGTGTGTCAGGAATGCTTCTTTTGGTTTACCTGCTTTAGCGATATTAAAGATAAATTATTTTCTACTATTCCGTTGATAAGTCTGCAGTCGCGGTGGCGCCCTCTTAAACCTTGCCACAAGAGCAGCGAAAGGGACATCAATATTAATTAATTAATGAGTAGTAAAAGAGCGGACCGCGCCGACCGACCAGATCCTCCTTGGGGCGCGGGCGACCCCTTGTCCGGCGTTTTGTTCTCTTTTTGAGCGCAAACTTTTCCCTTCGCTTAACCCCTTGGTTTTAATTAAAATGTTTTCTCGGTGTCATTTGGGCTGATGGGTGCGAGCGAGAGAGCAACCATTCCCCCTCCCCCGTTGCAATGCGGGCAGCGCCGCCGTAAGTTTGTAGTTTAATTAAGTTCGCCCTTAAAAAAGAGGGACCGAAAGGCGTTTCGCCTCTTTTCCATTTAAGGAAACACAAAGTTGATAATTTCTATGACACTTTTCCCCGACGAATATTCATTAAGACGAATGCTACTCGAAGTTTGCCGCCGCACCCGCGACAACCCGCGACTTTACTCTCGATTTTAATAGTAGTTCAAAGACCATACCATCATATCTATATGAATGTATTAAGCAACATAAAGCAATGTAAAGTTTACTTTATTTTAGTCCATAATTGCATACAAATTTTTTTTCTACTTTAAATTTTGCTTTAATTTGTGTAAACAACACATTTGTTAGATTTAGAAATATTTGAAAATTGATCACCTTCGTCAGTTCGCGAGTTACAAAAATACATTTGATATAACACAGCACAGCCAGAGACAGACCTTCTAGGTCTAGTTGGTTGTGCGATTTTGCCTCATTCGGATATGCTAGCATATTTAAATGTATAGAGCTATGATTTTCGCTATAATAATGTTTGTTCTTAATTAATCCTCATGTACAACAGTATGCATGTCCTTGTATTTTTTTTCTTGTATATAATATTATAATTAATTCATAAAGCGAACTTGTTTGTACATTGAAAATAAATACCAAAACTTATAAAGGGATCGACCCTTCAATAAGTATTTGTCAAATATTTTCAATATACAGATTGAGAAAAAAATGGCAGCGTATGGTATCGTGCATCTTGGGCCATAAGATCCATTTTGTTCTCAAATCGGCTCAATTAATGATTTAGCTGTTATTCAGAAGCCTCCTCTATTACCCTGGTAAGACTCTTGCGGCTCAAGCCTCACGGCTGGTGAACCGATTTCTCCTGGTAGGATTGCATCCCGGCGCTACTGGACGATTTGCGCACCGTTCGGCGACGCCAATTGGCTGTGCACTCTGAATAATAGCTGAAGGATTCTGGAGACTATGAAAATATACTGTCTCCTAAGCAGCGGGGGTGGATTTTGACCTATTGGCATGCCACTCTTGAAACGACCTTGGGCCATCCGACCCCGTGTGACACTACGGGCAAAGGACGCCCAGGTCCGCGGTAAATTAAAATTGAACTAAAGCTGTAATACAACAGGTAGAGGCCGCGTAAGCGACTTCAGACCCTGTAACCAGCCGGGAGGACGGAGGTATCCTGAGGCTTAACTGCAGATAGAGATATCCTTCCAAAAGTGGTAGTTGGGGAGCGAGGCTGCCCGCTGGATACCATTCCCGGTGCCCCGACGTAAGGCATTGGCCTTTAACCGGCTTGTTGGCGGAGCTACACAGTAGATTGTCTTGTCTCTAATTCTCTGACGGCTGAAAGGATGATCCATATAGTTATACCAGCCTGGGGTGACGGGTTCGCCGGTTGTAGTCGACACCGCCCAACTAGATTGAGAAAAATGTTGTGGAATCTATGCCAAAACATTAAAAAAAATATAACATGTGTTTGTTTCTCTGCTATTGCTTCCTCGTAACTCAAAAATCGATTTAAATATGTTTTCCATGATCACATATCTAATTTTGTAAAAAATAAAATAAATTTGCATAGTTAAAATATTGAATATGTACTTCTCTTCCTTCTGATGCTACGTCCGCTAGCGAGCATTTGCTCTTACAACTTTATTATTATTATTTATTATTATTTATTCCGTAGCCGGCGATTGGGGAGGGGGTCGCCCTCGCAGCCAATACGCTGCTGTCGGTGCCTCTGGATCTCGTACTCCATTGATGATTCGCTTCCATTCTTGACGATTTTTTGCCACGTCTCGAGCACCCTAGCCGATAATCGTTGATTTTTAAGGTCGTCTTTGATGTTATTTAGCCAGGTTTTCTTACAACTTTATTGGTCGATGGAAACAAGGATCTGGCAGAATTCTGAAATTATTCTTGTTCTTGTCGTCCCGGACTTCATGTTCTTTGTCGTCCCGGACTTCATGTTCTTTGTCGTCCCGGACTTATTCTTCCGGCTATATAGCCTTGAATTGTTATATTCATATTGTTGTGTTGTTTGAAGGGACTCATGATATGGGCTAGTTTTGTCCTCGATATTTCTATATCCTCATATAAGACATCCTCAATCCTTCCTGTGAATCCAGTTTATACATTGACCCACATCTCGAAGGATTGAAACTTTTTTATCAGACTGTCTGTAAGTGTGCATCTTTCCTAACCATACAATAATTTTGAGAATATGTAGCATCTTAGAAGTCTAATCTATAGGTGTAAGTTAATGTTTTTTCCGAAATAAACTTTTTTCGTGTTAAAGAATACACTTCTGGATATTTCTATGTAGATTTTTATTTTCTTGCTTATTTTAGTTGCCGTTTAAATTCTAGCCAAGGTAAATAATATTATCAGTCTTCTCTCTATAACCAATGTACATTAATGTGCGTAATTAGGTGTAACGCTATTGAGCAAATTTGTATTCATTGAGACGTATGTATTGAACAAAATTTGGATTTTGACAATGTCTTTGTGGCGTGATGAAACCATGAATACAAACTGCTCGGCAGCGTTTCACCTTACTAGTCCTTCTATCATGTCTGTAACAGCTGTTTCTATAAATCATTTCCAACATTCATTTTTAATTTTTAATCATCGTCTGCCCACATTTATTACCCATTTTGAAATAGGTTATTACTAACTTTACAATTACTATAACTTACAATTCTTAAGATAAGAGTGTTTAAAGAGATGTCGATATGTCTTCTAAGGCTGTCTTCTTGCATATTATTGCGATTGCAGCGGTTAGAACGGCTGAACATTTCGAAACAAATTCAAAGTTTTGTCTTATTCAAAGTGGTTATAAAAGCGCGATAGCTGATTCCTTTTACGTTTTAAATAAATCGTTTCAATCTGAATCTCAAACTTCATTTAATAAAACGTGAACTGCGAATTGAATACAAAAGGAATGATTATAAAAAAATATATGTTTTTGGTTTAATTCATGACGAAATTGAGTTTGATTTGCGGCTATTGCGTAGAGTAATACATGCTCCGTGAATTTATCGTTGTATGCATGCAGTAGCAAACGATTAAGCATTGAATTGTGAGTGTGTAGTTTAATTGTCGTCTAGGGGACGCGAATAACGGCATAGAACGGGCCTTACATGGTAGTTGTGGTACCCTTAGGCCGACCCTATCAAAGACCTATGGGATATCCAGGGCTCTATTGATGATATCGTGCAGTTTGTACGTCCTTAACTGATAGCATGTCAAGTGCTGCAACCTATCACCGTAGGAGTCAAATGCGAGATATTCGCGTCGAGCTACGCACCCGAAGAACCTATTTTGAATCCTCACCAACTAGGATTTGTCGACGCCATATTGCAGAGACCAAATTATGAAGGTAGACGCAAATTCGAGAAATGCTGCGGGCATGCAGGTTTTGTACAGCGTCAGTGCAACCCTAATACCCAATAGTAGCATGGTCATCCTCAGTACAGACCCTAAAAAAATATGCCTTTTCTACACGCCAAGAATGGCTAGCACCTAAAAGGTTGCTATCGGGGTATAAACTAATAATAATTATATACTTTCTAGTTGATTCGGATACGTCTTTACTGTGTCTCTGTATTTTGTTCCCTAATGGTTCCATGCAGCTTGGGTGGTATTGGCCAAAATTCCTAACATCTGGCCTGCTTAACTCAAGGTTTAACTTCCATCTGGTAGCCTCCTTGCAGAGAGGCTTACCCTATCAGGACCGCCGTGAGTTTCTGCAATAGCTGTTACCCTGCAGTCGGAGGTGGTTGGGAACAGATGTTCGAATTTGGGGGAATACCTCGGGCGGAACTGGGCGGTCTGCGTACCAGCTTGTGTCAGCCACGCTTACGCATTCCGGCTTACGCATCTCCAGACGCCAGGGTGGTCTGGAGATGTATTTTTCCTATGACAGTAAAGGACAGTTGCCGAACTGACGTCTTCAACCCTTGAATCAATCCGTCGGCCACCCGATCCCGAGTGACCATGACGGGCAAAGGGTATCGCGGTCCGCAAAATATTGGAACTGAATAACCGCTTACATCACTGCCGTTGTAAATGAAAACACAGTAACTTCATTTACTGTGTTTATACAAGTTTGGTTCTTTAAAATTACGAGTTGGAGTACTACAAGGCAATTTTTTCGGTTTGTCTGTCGATGGATAGTTACCGAGATAACTTAGATAAAAACACAGTATTAAAAAAAACAGAATATTTTTAATAAAAAACACAGTATGAATAAATTTATAAGTTAAAATACAGTAACCTATTATTTACTGTGATCATTTTAAATTCTTATAAGCATTTAAGAAATATTTTTGTTTGGTTACAACACGGCTTCTTCAGATACTGTGGTTTTAGGTAAAATTTTGTTAAAAGGTAATTTATTAATACGCGAATTAAACACAGTATCCCAATTACGGTGCCTGCAGTTTTTATTTATTTAAAAAAATGTATTTATTTTACATGGTTAGAACACAGTATTGGGTAAAATTTACCTATAACACAGTAACCACTCAGTTACGGTGTTATAGCATCAAAATACAAAATTTATTTAATTATTTTCGTAATTTAAAACACAATATCTAATTTAATTAATTAAACAATTACAATTTAATATATATTTGTATGCAGAATTGAAGTTCTAATTATTTTTTAACATTAAAAATTAAAACAAATAACCTATATTGATTACTTTGTTCATGAAAACAAATATTTAACAACTGAACTTTGACCGCGTTTTTCTCAAAACGTCTTTTATCAAGTTACTGTGTTTTCATTTACGACGGCATATCAGGCAAACGCCGTTCAAGCGACCTCTAACCCGTGACCAGACCAGGGGATGGTGGAATCCGACCAAATCTGGGAGGATGAGCATGAGGTCAGCCCGCTGGGTTAGTTCCCAATGCCTCGCGGCAAGGCGTTGGACTTTTACGAGCGAGTAGGCGGAGCTAGTCAGTGGACTGTATTGTCCCTATCTAATCACCTCACGGCCGAAAGAACGACAGTTAAAAAAGTGTATCTCTGGGGGCGCCAGTGCGCACAAACTTGTGGCAATCGTGTGTCATAAAAAACTACCCCCTTTCTCGTGACACTCTTCAGGTTAAGAACGCAACCTAATATGAGCTCCTTACTCTACCTCTATGCAGGGAACGAAACTCACTGGTTTAGATGCTTACTGGAAAGAGGTGCCGGACATTTTTAGGCCACTAGCGTTAGGTAGGTTTATCCAATAATTTTGAATATATCTCGATGAGCGGTTTTAATACTGGAATTGATATTTTGCTTTAAAAATATTGGAATTGGAATTGATATTTAATACAAAAAAGCCACATTATTTATTTGGTATGCTGGTATTTCGTTATGAAACCCCTACCCATTAGTCATTAATCGTGCTTGTAATCATCCGACTACTATACATTGCAACTAGGAAGAAGTAATATTCGCGAAAAGTCACGTCAGTGCAATTACAATTTCAAATCCATTAAATTGCACCATAAAGCTCATGTTTGCGCTGAGTTCAGTGGGCGTGTTCGCGACTTGAATATTGGCGTGCCACATTATGCGGGAGTAATAAAAAGAGCTAAATTACAGCCAGATATGCGTGTAATTGCGCACAGCCCCAATAATTCACTACGCGAATCCAGCATTGAGTGCGGCGAGGAGTAAATTTATTGCAAGAGAAACAATTGTCAGAGTTATTGAAAATTGATTTAATAGCTATATACCTTGAAAAATTCAGAATCCTTGAAAATTCAAGTTATTGCGGTACGCTCCGTTTCCATTAAAAATGTGCAGGAGCTCATATTCGGCTGCGTTCCGCATGACCCGACCAAATCAACTAAAAAATATTTGACTTTAATTTTCGTATTTTTTAAACCACTATTGTTTGGAACAAACTTAGGAATTGGTTCATCATGTTAAAATGGAACCTATAATTTAATTTAATATAATAAAGGACAATGTGCAATAATGTATAGGCGCTGGGTTTAGGTACCTTTTCAATAATGTATGTACCTACTATTGGAAAAATCTATCTATGTAATTATAAATAGAATAGAAAACGAGGTCTTTCCATTGGTATACGAGTTAGAGTATACTCTTTTGTATTTCACAATAATCTAAAGTAAAATGTCATAGACAAAAATCCAGTAGCAAAAAAACGATTACATGAAATGCCAAAAACTGTTGTCAGTGATCCTACTTTAATGTCATCTAACTAGGCAGTAGCCTGTTCTACGGTGGGCATGAACCTATATTTTTAAAAAACTAAGTGAAGACAAGAACATAATTAATTGGAAAGAATATATACAATCATAGTTATTGTTAGTCCTAATTCACTCTCCATATATCGCAGTCCCATGCAGTAACCGAGCACTTCAAGAAAAATCTACCCACTTCAGTTAATTTAACCATGTAATTTATTCTTCGCTTTGGTCATTTCAGTCCAGAAAGATCGGCAACTGATAAAAATTACGCTGGAGGTAAATTCAATAAAGATTTGTAGTATTGGAATATAAATAAGTAGTGTAATATTCTAAATCGGGTACAATTGTATCAATTTTAGAATTAACAATAAAGCGTTAAACCCATTGTTTATCTGAAGGAATATGAAAGTCACGACTTACTAGGGAATAATCCGATATAATAACCGTGTATTAGCGAGGCGGATAAATGATGCATATGATTTATTGTAAACTGCCCTCAGAATGGTTGTTTACGCTGCGACCCCTCTCGGGCGCGTGCTGCGAATGCCAGTCGCGTGCATATCGCTAACATAAAACTACTATTTATGCAATGCAAGTAAAGTGACGTAGTAAAACAGAAAATTATTTTTATTCATTCTTTGGACTAATTTTAATTCAATTTAATTTAGCAGTAACTTTAATATACAATTCAGAAGCTACAACATACCAAACCAATGGCGAATATTTGTCAATACGTCAAGCGTCGCACAACTGGAGTAGGTATACCCATTCTGACTGGAAAATAAGTTACTTGAATACAATCTTAGATAATTTCATTACAGTTGAGTATCTCCTAGTTATTATAATTTAACATAGTCCATATTATTATAAAATATTATTAAAGCTTTGATCAACGATTTAATGGAAATAAAAAGTCAGTTATTTTCTTAACATGACCGAAATCAAAATAATGACCGAATATTAAGGTCAAAATAATAATTTGCATAGTTTAATGGATTGACATAAATTGTAACAGGAAAGACAAAGATATAAGTGAATAAAAAAAATATATAAGAAAATGTCTTTACAACATCGAGTGTATTTTTCAAACGATCATGACTCAGCCATCATTTGATGAGTTTTATTTTAAAGATATTTCGACTAGCACACGTTGTCAAGTCAATATTAAGGCCGTTAAATACTCTTGGCGTTATAGCGCGAGTATTATAAACGAAAATTGTCTTCTACAAAGAATAAAATCATTATTTGGTCAACAGCACCATCCGTTTATAAACGGATGGTGCCGTTTCCAGGGTCTAATTTAAACACGACCAAATACGTTTAAATGATGAATCCAATGTTTTGTATTCTATTGAACAAATAATAAAAAGGTAAATATTTAATTAACCAAATCGACTCTTCGACAATAAGTCTGATGTATTTTTGGCTCTCCTGCTAAATTTGACCTTTTAGGGAAGCCAGGCAGCAATGCCTATAACATTTTATAAAATGTGACAGTGGTGTTGTGATTTATCTATTGCTGCGGAATATTGCGCACATAGCCGCAATCATAACGCGCACTCAATAGCGTGTCGCGTGCGCGGGTGGGGTCGGGGCTTTGCGAATCGCTAATATCGGCGGACAAACGCGTGTGCGTCGATCCGCCCGCGCCCGCGTGAAAAATCACTGTAATCCGTGAGAAAGGCAAACAGTGCTAAGTCGCGCACTCTCCCAAGCAATTATTGCAATATTCAGTAGATAGCGGTATCAGGATAATAGAAGTTGTTGTGATAGGTCTAAACTAACCAGCTGACCGTATCTAAAATAATATAATTACGATACCGGCATCGGAATATAATAGTACAAGAGAAATTTCGGTTCTACCTGTAGTTTGCAACTACGAATTGAAATTATGTAAATCGTGTTAGCGCACTGTAATGTGACTGATTCTTCCAAAGTAGTGCAACACAATAGGACACGCAATCGTATGTAGCATCCACATCCTGACACACACACATTATGGTTACGTTACGTCATATTAGGTATACAATGTGTTCTGGACTTTAAATTCATGTTTTCGATGAATGATTCTATTCATCAAACAAGAATCCCAAAATAAGCAGGTTTTTTTAATAAGAGATTATTCGATATAAAAAAACTGTTTTTAAAATATTGAACTTTTTTGATTTAGGCTTCGGTTAATGAGAAAAATCTTTCATAGTTTAACTTTAAGATATTAAATATTTTTTCTCAATAACATATATAAAAATTTAAAAAAATGTCTTAAAAACTATGTACCTACCTACTTTATAAGAAGTAACAAAAAAAATAGTTTGTCTTGTTCAGTGTGATTCACAGAATCACTCCTAAAAAAGAAATTTTCGATCCCGAGCAGCCTGTATAGTAAATATACAATTCGAAACGTTAGACTACCTAAAATCTCATAATGATTGGATGACTCAGACTTTATACCAAATAACTTTGAATCATATAGGTGTTAGCTTTAGTGATATACATATTAAATTTGTTGTAACCGTATAACAAAAATATGATGTTACCAACAGTTTATGCATTTGATATCCGCTGCATTAAGTGTTCACTTTCCATTTTCATTGAATTTATTTTTATTTATTCTATAAATCATGAATTTTACTTTTTTATTATAAATATTTCCTAGTTTTATTTATTTGTTTTTGTGTCATTTGCCCTTTGAATATTACCATTAAGGGAATAAATAAAACCAGTCAAGTGCAAGTTAAACCATTCGAAAGTCATTCTCCCTTAGAATTTTGTCATGCAAATTAACTAAAAAAGGGGTTTCAGCAGTCCTTTCACGTTGAAGTTTTCATAAGCTATATACTCGTGAGTATGCATATATGCGATATAGTTTAAATACTCTTCTATATGTTTATGTCATTTTTTTTTGTTTAAACTATTGCAACATACATACATATTTAGTAGTTCAATGTTTCAATTTTTAAAGATTAATAAAATAAAATCTTTGAAGGAATGGATCTCCTTATATTATATACCTTTATGTTAGGTTCCCTTTCTGTTAGTTTTTTTTCTATTGTAAATTTTTGATAAATTAAGCAAAGGTACAAACAAGGAAATAAAGGTAACGGCGTTTTGATTTCTGCGAAATCAAGGCTATCCAATAATATTCAGCTTGTCTTGTTATTTTTCCGATCTGCTTTAGCTGCCTTTAACAACTAATTAAAAAAGTATATTTTTTCACTTTTGACCTTTAGGATAGTGTAGACACGAAAGTTTTAAAAAGACTTTCTTCGAGAAAATTCTTCAAGCCAAAATGCTTGCAGAATTTTATCGCCAAAAGGCTTAAAGACTGGCTGAGATAATAGAAGATGACAAAAAGACACACAGCGGAATCTCATTAATAAGGTTCTGTTTATACTCTTTGGTCAGAAGCCACTTAAACAATTAAAAAAACGATTTTTTAGCTTCCGATGTGATTCATTTAAAAATGGGATCGGATCGCTCTTGTAAGCTATGTAGGAGCGTTCTGACGCCCGAATGCCGGGATAGCCGTTTGCACTCGTCCCAATCTACTTCTCGCGGCGAAGACAATTTCGGGTAGGCAAATTGGCCATCTCGCTCGCCATTCCTACCTAATTGGCAGAGTTAGTGCGTCGTAAAGAGAGTGTTTGTTGATTTACGAGTGCGCCGAAATTTATTTCTGTGTCCATACTAATCTGCCGTTGGGAGAGTGAGACAGGGATGCAGCTAGCGGAAGGGTTCGAGAGGGAGGGAGAGGGCGGCTTGGACATCACCTAGGACGGAATTTTACGAGGCGACCCAGCCAAATTACATTATAGAATTGCGCTCGATTGGGCATCGGCTTTTATGGCCCGGGCCGTAAAAATAATCGGACGTCAAATAAGCAAATATCTCGAGTCTTATTTGCACGTGTCGCGATCTGCCAGGGCGATCTTTTACTGTCGCAAAATGAATATTAATGGTTCATCAAACAATCAACGTTATACCCCATAAACCAGTCGAACGACTTGGGAAGAAATAAGACAAATTTCTGCTTCAGACTGTAAATATCAGTGGAACAGTCAAAACGACGGGGTGCATTTTGATACTTAATATAAGCATCGTCGAAATTCGAAGTAAAAATTCGAAATTCGGAGTGATACCACATTTTCAATTTTCCTTACTAAAATGGTAATATAAAATGGGACACAGAAGGAGACTCTCCGAGGATTGTTGAGATTTTCGACTGCCAGTCTGCGCCCATGAACAATCGGGCGTCCCTGAAGACGGTGAGTCTAAACTCACCGGCGAATCTTTCTACCACCGGGCCAAATGATACTGTGACAAGATGCTAAGCCGATTTTGTTCGCTGGGCAGCACAACGAATCCAATAAGCAACTGTGGAACGCTGCAAGATGAAGACTACCTCCTATCCTATCCACACAAAGACCTACAAGAGAAGAACAACATACCATTCAGGCTGCATATTTTTGAAGACGTGATCTAACTTGGCTCGGACACGTTAACTAACTAACTAACAAAAGGCCGGGTCAAGAGCTTGAAGATCGACCATAACGGAGCAAATCAACTACCATTTCTCGGATTTCTTCGAATGCGTTATACCTTTCATATGCGAGCAATTTTGGCATAGACTATTCGCAGTAGGTCTTCTGCATTATTTTCAGCAATTCGGCCCACTTAAAACGAACACTTTAATGAACTAATTATTCCATTGTGAAAATCGCAGAGCACTCAAAAGTATGACTAGCAAAAACAGCTGCTGAGACAGACTGAGTGACAGATCGCGCTCAAATTTCGCGCAAAAACACGCGCAGTGACTTATAGTAGAATAAAGGTGACGATATATTTTACGCGCGTCTGAAAAATATAAATCACCAATAATTTTTACAAACACCAGTACCTACAGGATCTTGTCAAAAAGTGTTTCGACTGCGTGATTCGCGTTTGCGATGCAATACAGTCAGAGGGTGGTTTCGGTGGATGGTGCGGCGGATGGCGGGCCGCGGCCATTACCAGAGGAAATTTGTAACAATCCGATTCCATTTGGCGGCCCGGTCAGACGATGACTTAACGGTTACCCGCGATTAAACTGACCGGTAATGTCCTGACCGGCGGCAAATAATAACGTTAACTCTCCGCCCGGGTAATTTATGACCCAGGGGCGCTTGCTGGCCAACATTGGATCCGCCACCCTTTATCAACGCAAACAAACGAGGAAACAATGCTACCGCCGATTTATAACGCCACACCGATCACCCGGAAAATCATCCTACATTAAGCTGTCTGCATTATTTTAGGAATGTTTCGTAATGTCAGGATCCTAAGACGAATATGTGAAACTTAGCCTAGCGGTAACGTAGTGGGAGGTCTTATTAAGGAGAGAACCAATGTATACATCTTACGCATAACCAAAAATAAAACATAATTACCAATATGTTAACTACAAGTAAGTCTAAAATTTGTGTGTGACAAACGTTTTAATCAATGATTTTCTATGTGTTATGAGAAATTGAAAAGAACGAGCTAAAATAAATATAATATATTTTAGATTTTGACTTTTAAAATAACATGTCCTTATCAATAAGGTAATGGATCCTCTGAAGGTGTTAGAAAATATTTTAAATTCATTATTTTTTCTGTAAAATTGAGTAATATTTTTCAGCATATAAAATAGCAAATATCGAGTCTTTTGCCGAATTCCGATTATTCCGATTATTTTCAATTTCTTGAATGTATCCTTGAGTTCTTAGACTCAAACCCTTAAAAAATTACTTCATCTTTCTACAACTATTAATATGATCTTCCTAGGATAAGCCTTCTTGCGCGTTTTTACCGAATTCCGTCCATGGATTTTAATGAATAACATAAAACATTGCGATATAAATTTATGTATATTATATCTTAGGTCTCTCGCTACCTACACAAACTAATACGTAATATTGTTTAATATAAGTTAGGGAAATAAGATAGGAAAGGTTTTATTGGTTTAAGAAACGTTACGCTTGAATTGCTGAAGGCTGAAGAGAAATTGTAGGTACAAACGAGTATGTAAATTCCTGAGCATAGTTATAAAACTATTTTTTAACTATGCTCACAACAACTATTTTTTAACATGACACACAGTAAAAAGTAAGGAATTCTACATTAATCAGTTGTCATCTGATTAATTTGATTTATATCGTATAAAATATATATCTCTTCTTGATTAGTAAGCTAGCGTTTCAAGCACATCTCTGAGTGCGCTCAGCGTTCGAAAGAACTTTCGTTGGACCGTTTCATGCATTTCCACATTGTAGTGATATGAAGTTAATACCAATGATGGGAATCCTAATAATAATTGTGGTAGTGAATGCGCAGAGCAGATCGAATCATCGTATTTCCAACATAGAAACTCTCTATTGGCAGGCTAGTAGCCAGTAGACAATATATATCAGCTGTTTATTTATCAGATTTTTTTCTGGTAGAATGTCATTTTTTACCCTTATTCGATTTGTAGTGCTTACAAGATCGATCGTATGTTCTTCCGTTCCCTAAGTAGTAGAAATAGATTACTGCTAGTCAAATAAAATAATAATATCACATAGAGCTACAGAGTTGAAGAGAAAGAAATAGGTACACCATCGTTTTACAATCCGCATGATTTCTACCTAGTCGGTGCTCAAATATTTATTCGATTGACGTTGCGATGGATGGAAATGCCTAACACCTGGTGTTTCCAAGTACATCCAACGCCTTCTCATGTCACACCCCATGAAATATTTCGAAGGCGCGGTGACAGTGTAGCGCATACGTAACTGCATGAGCGAAAGCTTAGTGGCAGCGTAGCAATAGCGAGAACGAAGCGTAGTCTCAGCGTAACGGCAGCTTAACGACTACGTAGCGGCAGCATAGCGAAAATGACTGCGACAGCGTGACAGAGTAGCTTTCGTGCCTGTGGAATTATTACATCTTAACCCTTCAGGCCTTGGCCCCTCAGCCGATTGACAAGTTGATGTCCCAAAAATTTTTACTAAAAATTAGTAAAAAAATTGAATTATGACACTATCTCACCAAAACACTAATTACTGCCAAACCACGGTACCCCTAATTAAAATAAAACATATTAACATAATAAAATATAATAAATTAAAATTAAATTAAATTAAAACGGGGCCATCACGCTGAATCGTGTTGTGGCCGATATCGGCTAATTGGGGCTCTAGGGGTTAAACATAACATCGGAATTTCTTCATTGTTCTACAACCTGTTTATTCTCCAGCAACCTTGCACATAATAACAAAATACAATATCCAAGTTCCAATAGCACCAATACATTTCTCTTTGCCATTTCCCTTCCCCTTTACATTTCTCTTTGCCACTTAGCAATGCATAGTAAGCATCGCACGTGCATATGCGAGTGATTGTCAGACAACCGCCGCCGGTGTGTTAATTTAATTCATCTGCGCCAGCCGCCGTACTTGCTCCAATAGAATAACACGACGCGGATGTCATCGGTAAACCATGAAGAGAACGCCACGCTCTCTTTGGTGGACCTCGCCAAAGTAGACGACGCTGCAAAGTCAACAACACCCTAACCATGCGCACGCGACAACGCCGCTTTGTCTATTATTAATGGCATTTCAGTTTTGAAAATATAGATGTTTACAAAAAAAAAACTATTGACATTAAACAAACCAAATCGATATTCAGAGCATAACCAATATTGAAGCCTAAACGGAGAAACCTATGATCAATATTTTCAAGTATATTCGAGGCATTTTTACACACCGAATCGAAAAGAATTAGCGTGAGATATCTCAATATCGTTTTTATATTCTACTATTACCTAAATTCGAAATTCGAAGTGTCAGCAGCATTAATTGTGAATTTTCTTTAGTAGTATCGTAATATAATATAAACTGGAACAGAGAAGGAACCACCCGAAGATTGTGCACATTTTCGACTGTCTAGTCTGCGACCATAAACATTTGGGCGTCTTTGGAAACCTTGAGTCTTAACTCACCGCCAATACTTCTACCACCGGAAAATCCTTCGACACTGTGTCAAGATGCCGAGCCAATCTAGTCCCCTGGAGCTACACAGTGAATCCAACATACCACTGTGGAACGCTGCAGGATGAACACCACCTTCTATTCTGCCTGCAGCTGTCAACCCCCATAACAAACCAGGATCTACAAGAGGCGAACAACAAGACTATTTAGGCCGTTTATTTTTGGAAAGACGTGTCCCAACCTAGGGTGTGGCTAGTAGACCCTAGGTAGACCTAGGGTCTACTAGCCATCTCTGCATTGCAACTTTTATTCTGGGTTGATAGATATTATATCATGTCATTTGAAGGTCAACAGGGAAAAGCAAATTATTTTAACTGAGGACAAAAGAAAACGTGAAATTCAGAAAAACAGTTTCAATAGTTTTTATTATCGTCAGAGCCACCGCATCAAAAGAGCCACCGCAGAAATGCCCTGTATATTAACAATATCACAGATGAAACGAAATGAATAAAGTCAACATTGCTATCATCTTCTCACGCGGCGCTTGGGAACGATGACTCGCCGCGAGTGCCCTATTTATATGGGAAGAAATGAAAAAGAGTGGCGGAGGGGTACGGGGATTCAAGTGAAACGCGATTATTGCACATGTCGCGTAAACAAAATGGACGACGTCGCAGTGTCAACAGGAGGCGAGATAAGCCGCAGCACGCGCCACGCTGATCGCGCGTTATTGCATGGGACGCACCCGATGGATTGATAGATCGGGAGTTCACTGCAGTTTACTCGACGTCATCGATCACACCAATTGATCGATTTTAGGTGGCCACATACATATATCTATGTTAACTTAACGTCGCGCTCGCCAAATAAGGCGAGCGCCAGCATGTTTTATTAAGTACTTCCTTGGGACTTTCTTACACTGAGAAAAATATGATGATATAATACACGGAAATACGCATGTTTTAACAAGATTACGTATGTAACTCGGACTGTGGTCCATAGGTATGAATTAATATGCCGCGTAACGATGTTGGCGTGACTGTAGTTACTGCGTCGTACAAAATGTTAAAAAATAATTTTATTTCATTACGTCGCAACCCTGGAATCTCGCTACTAACATGACAACATGTAGTAATATAGGTACGTACGGATATAGTCGGACTTATAAATCATGTTGAAGATACAGTTGGTATACTGTTATTTTTGTATTTTCGTATTAACCGTAAGAAAAATGTTGATACATTTAATCGTATATTAGATTTTCAACAAATTTCGATCGAAATAATTGCGATTGAAACATCGTTATTTTGTACAAAACCGTAATGTAAAATCAATCCAGTCAAGTATCACGATTTGGATAGTTAGATATGCATTTCTCTTTATTGTTTTGGATTTTCGGGAAAGTACATTTTTATGTTTTACAAGTAAAAGGTTTCATACACTTGGAGATGTCGATTACAACGGGCGAACCCGTCACCCCAGGAAGTTTTAACGATAATTATCGTTCTGTCTCCCAAGACAGTGAGCGAAGAAGACTTTGGGACGATAGAAATCTACCTTCCAGCAAAGCCAACAAAACCGTCAGAACACGTAAACCGTCCAGGAGCGCCTGAATTACGATTCCCAGGGGTACTATCCGCACGCACAGGGTCTTACCCGGGTACGCACTTCTGCTTGGAGGCTGCCGGATGGTTGTTGACCTGTGAGTTCGGCCGACCCTAACACACGGGTCATGATGGCTCAACTGCACTGGGCCCGTTAGCTCCTAGAGGTTTCATACAATAAAATTTATTTGATTCGTGTGCCCTATAGCGTAAAGTAAACTGTGATAGGATCCCCGACTACGAGCAGCAAACGCCAAGCGGCGCAGGGCATGCGACGAGCGGCCGCGCTGCCGCTCGCCGAGTGATCTACTAATCCAGCAGCGTGGATCGTTTCTGACGTTTCTTTTATTTCATATAAGACTATACGCGGATTTCTATATGAATAATGGCGTAGTCGTTCATTTAAATATACAGGATGTTCAAAAATATAATCTCATTCATCACGATTACTATTACGTATTCTACACATTTTGAGTGGCTTTTTGTAATAATGTCATTATAACCTAATGCCGACTTAAATTTAGTTATTTAGATCGTTTAAATATCTCAGTTCAAAACATTAAAATAAAACCATTTACAATAAAGTACCTATTGTGATCTATTAGAGGCTATGGAAAATCGAAACATCCTAGCAAGTTTTCGAGATATACCAGGTGCAACAAGTCTAAGCCAAACCAAAAGAATCCTAAAGTGAAGTAATAAATCTGGAAATAAAGCGATAACATATAGTTTCTTTATTCAATTCCTATGTGAAATCGATTGGTTGATTTCCAAAATTTACGTCCATGTCTGTTCGTAGTTTCCGAGTAACAGACGAAATATCCTTTCCATTAATTTGGCCATGTTCATGTTCTGTTCGTAGTTTCCGAGTAACAAACAAAATATTCCTTCCATTAATTTGGCCTGTATTTAAACGCCATGTATATATTTTAACATTTTAACTAGAGGATATTACATTGTCATCGGAACTAACTACACGTACGAGTGCATGCAAAATTTCAAGTCGATCAGATATGTAAAAATCGGTCAAAATTGAGTTACAAGATTTGTGTGTAGTTAGTTCCGTACTTACAACCTAAGTGGACATGCGAACTTACCTACATATTGATAACCATGTAAAGCTAGTTAAACGCTTGAGATAAACTGCCTGTGATCAAATAAAAATGTTAAAGCGTATTTATACGAGTCTACGTATCTAAACTCGTACAACGAACGTATAACTCTTATTTTCTCAGCTTTTCGTACAGTTATATTTGTTGAAAACTATGAAAATGAAATTCATAAGATAGATATTTACTGCTATACTCTATGGAAAATGAAAGAATTGCTTATTTTTCGAATATCCTAGCTGTGAAAACCAACGCACAAGCATGTATACAAAACAAAACTATTGAAAGCTTAAGAAGTTAATATCATTATAAACTTCCAATCGTCTTATTCGTTCTCTGGTTTGTGCATCATCGAGATTCGTACTTTACGTTACAGAATGAGAGCAATATTGCATAACGATGTTAGGGGAGATTCACCAGGGATGCATATGGAGGGATTGATACTATCATTGATTTTAAATCAATGATACTATGTACAATCTTTCTTAACTACTGAATTCACCTGCTCCCAGCGCAGCTTAATGTCCATCAAGATGCCAAAACATTTCAATGGCCATGAGTATCTAATAAATCCCAACCAATGAATATAATATCTAATCTACACTTAATATTATAAAGAGGTAAAGTTTGTGAAGTTGTGGAATTAATCGCTGTATCTACTGAACCGATTTTGAAAATTATTTTACCAATAGAAAGCCACATTATTTGTGAGTGTCATAGGCTATATATTAATCCGAAAAATAAAAAGACTTTTTCGTGGTAGTCGGATTAGCAAAGTAAGTCGGAGATAAAACGGCCGAACGAAAACGTTTCTAACTAACGCTGCCTTAACGATGAGAGATATATGATTAAGTTCTAGATAAAAGTTGTAGAGCTTGATAATGCCTACAAAAAAGTCAGCGACAGCTTATGTCTAACATTTATATTTAAGTCATAAAAGTAGTTTTTTTATATTAAAACAATAATTTAAATTGTTAGGTCATGTTTATTGGTCATATTATCAACAATTATGAATTCATTTCAAAATAAGTAAATTTATCGTCTCAAGTGTTCCCTTTTACTGCATAAATAGTTAAAGAGATAAGACACTCACAAATACGACACTCACAAGAAGACGTTCACAAATAAAGGTAATATAGTCAAATTGGCATTCAAATACATACATACATATGCAGTAAAAATATAACCCTTCTTTTGGTAGTCAGTAGAAGTCAGAAATAAATCATAGCACTTAGTACTAACCGAACCACACTCATAATTTCATCACAAGTAAAAAGTTTATCCGCCCAACGAAGTGGGCACGGGTCAGCTAGTATGGAATATAATATCTGAATATAATATTCAAAAATATCTAATACCTACGTAATATAATACCTAAAACATCAAAACTTCGTTGAATATTACTTTCCTCTTTGCCGAAACCTATTTAATTTTTAAACATATTTAATTCGGTTAATTTGTAATACCTCCAAGTCAGACCGACTAGATAGTGAAATAATGAGGTTGGCCCTGGTAAATTATAACCGTTCTCATATCAGAGTCCAGTCGTCCCAAACGGCTGCAAATTTATACGAGTCATTGTGGGCTCGCGCTTTGCAACATCGGATGGTAATTTTAACGGACACTACCTAACTGAAGACCGACACAGCCTCGGTTAAAATTTAAAATATCTTGCTTTTTCGGTTTCGCTTATTTAATTCTTTGCTTATTTAATTCTTATAAGTAAAGTATTTAATACTATTTACCGGGTGGGTCTGCAAAGACATAATAATCTGTATCCTTAAATATTATAAAATGCAACGACCCTGTTCGTCTGGCTGAATGTGTGTTAATAGAATGAGATTGCGGAAAATATGTAACCATGAAAGTAGTATTTAGGTAAGTCTAAAGATTGGTGAATATTTCAAAAATATATAATCAGCGGTTCTCAAATCATAAAGCTCTCAAACGGTTCGCGTGTCAGTCGAGTATACATCTTTACCTTCTTGCTCCTGTTGCCATAACCAAAAATGTCGTTTACAAGTAAGCTCTTAAAAAAGCAGTAATTTAGACGAATAGCAGCGATTCTTTGAAATATGTTTAGAAATGCGCCAATACTGACCGCTGCTGCGCTGTTCGTGCTCAGAAGACTCAGAGCCGCCTTATTAAAAACTACTGCTCATCGCCACTTAAGGCAGGTTAAATTTATTTTTTTCTATCCTCTGCCTTACAATATTCTTTGTGCAATGCACAATATATACATCAGCATAAAAATAATCAACACAAGAACTTTTCAACCACACAGAAATTTTAGCTTGTTGTATAATACGTAATAACTCTTAAGTTGATTTTCAACACTAAAGTGGGTATGGCTCAATTGTAACACAGATGTAACATTATTACACTTAATAAATAACGTTACATTATTACAAATATTAAATAAAACGCTAGAATGTCTTCTAGACATAGAAAAGAATGATGAAATAACTGTAACGCAGGTAGTCTCTCTGTTCTATTTTCCCACTGAGAAAAGAAATGCCCCAAACTTTTTTATTATGATGATAAGAAAGAGTTTTTGAAGAAATAAATTATTTAATTTGGATAAAATATTAATAGTTAGCACGGAATATATTTAAGAAATTTTGCCATTCCAGGGGACAGCTAAATATTATGTAATACACGATAATAAATTTTATACGCATACTAGACGATCGCCGTCTGGCTTAAAGTTTTGGTTAAGACTGGCTGCTTGCCCTCGCCTTCGGTACGTCCTCCACCTAGTCTTCGGCAATCAAAAAACCCGTTGAACTTCTCAAAGCATACCGCGTCATTAAATTTCTATGTCAATTTCGATTTATCAAGTTTCACAACGGGTGGAAAATTTTGTTCGTAGATATTAATTGTTTTCGAAAGATTTAATTGTTTTAGAATAATAAGTCCTTAGCTACTTGCCAAAAAAGTCTTGGGTGTCGCATCCGATGTTTTCACATTATAAAAGGTTTTTATTTTCGGTTGGATATGTTCCTATTATAATCGTAATAATAACTTATTGCAGCTTCTCTTACAGATTACAGGTTCTCTTAATGACATATATACCCTCCTAGATACATACATAGTACCTTGATAAAACTGCCATCAACAATGTGTAATTGAATATGTTATTGGCTTTAATATTAGAATCACGATAATTGCAGGTATATTTTTATTGTTATTGTTGCTTTACATTATTTTATAGCAAACGCAAACTATGACAAATAGTAGTTTTTATGTAAATATAGCTTTTATGTAACAGTAGCTTTTTATGTAAATATTATCAAGGGGGTGGCGTTCTGTGCCGACTAATCCTTACTAATGTAGCAGATAATACAGCAGATATATTATAATATGGTCAAAACGGCCACTAAAGTTGCACTGAAAGTCACCCTATCATAATCTCCAGCAGGTAAGCCTTAGGCTTGGCTGGATTTTATACAAAGCTGTATTTTTAAAAAATGGGTATTAAATTAAAAGAAAATAAAAAAAATACCTACTCTTATGGTGTCGATAGCACAGTATACCCGTTTGGTATACTGTGTCGATAGTATGGGTTTTGACTGTAATCACAAAGATGTATTGTTATTACTGTATTAAAATGTAATCACATCCGTATAGTATACTAAACTAGCTGCAGCGCCAAGTATCATACCAATAAAGGTATTTCACCTCAACTATATGGCGCTTGTCCCTTTGCGTAGAAAGGTTTTTTATTTATATAGCGCAATGGGAATTTTGAATCTCCACCCACTCACAACCACCTGTGACGTAGTGGTTATTCTTGGATAGCATAACGGGATTTTGAAACTCTACCCAGTGGTTCTACTATCCAATATGTGTCCGCAGATCGCCGATTTTTCTAGCTGATCGTTTTGAACAGTTGTGATGTGTTCTTTCAATCGAGTGGCTATAGGCCATTTCGTTTTTCCAACGTAGGCTAACCCACAGCTGCATTCGTTTTTATACACACCCGGGGTCCAGTATACAGATAGTAGCTTCTGTTACAGCAAAATGGAAATCGAAGCGAGCGACGTCACGAGTCCTAATAGCTCGCATATGGCCGCCACTGACGCAAATATTCAAACGTTCGAGAAATTTGACAACATCCAACCGCGCGTAATGCCAATCAAAGGCATTCGCCGAGACGTATCCCTCTGCTTACTTCCATAGCATCATATCGCCGCACCGCCCTGCCGCTCGAGAGTGCGCTTACTGTTCTAACTTGGTATACTGTGCCCGGGGTTTGCGACGGCATTATTTGGTATGTTATAAAATACGTATATGCTTTACAGTCCTCATAGATCGAGCTATACTTCGGGTCGGTTTGAAGATCTTTTCTATATCGATGGGTGTCTCGTGATATTTTAAGTAACAATTTTCGTAAGGACGTCATTGAGACGTTCCATCTCCTGCGGAAAAAGCTCAGCGTCTCAAGATCGCGTGCTAGATTCATGAGCGACGCTTACACTGAACGTGGGTGGTAGGGAAGATGGTGTGATCTGGCATTCAAATATCTGTCCGTATGTGTGGGCTTGCTACAAACTTTACGGTAAATTCGTTTTATCTTATCTTATTTATAATGTCAATCAAGCGCGATAATCTTCGATGTCAAAATAAATTAAATCTTGAAAATTTAACTGGTTGACTCCCTGAGCGGTGCCAGGTTATTCGCCGCTTGACGTTCGCCTTTAAGTCGCTGATAGTATAGTCTACTTTATCAACAGAGAAACCTGGCTTTTATAGCATACGTAAACGGTCAGCCGCGTTCAGGCGGCTACCACTGGATGTAGGTACGCCGTACGGATACACCTGTTCCTGCGACTTTTAAAGCAAATTTCTCGAAGATTATCTTGTCTCGCGTTTCATTTGGTGGTTTTATTTTCGTTTCTTTGTTTTATTTCACCTTTCGCGACTCGCCTTTCGTTTTTATCGGACGGACGCGAAATAAAAAAACGAGAAGCGAGAGAGTGCCCAGCAAATTTGTAAAACGAGTTAAACGAATCGAATGCCCGTGAAATCGCCATTGCTAATCGGCGACCGGGCATAGCAGCATATATCGTTGTCTGTTGCAATTTCCGGGGACTGCAGTGGTGACTTGCAGCGAAGGAATTCTTTTGAGGCGTGCGGATTACGTTGGCGATGTATATTCTTCCTCTGGGATCCTGAAGGTTCTAGAAATACACATAATTATATACTAATGGGGATCTTTACTGCCTTTTTTTCCTGCTAGAGGGCGCATCGGGCGATTGGCCCAAGGAGGTGTGAAGTGAGCACGCACCGCGCGAGGGAGCATCCGTACGTCTTGATAAGGCCATAAGCTATTTGAGCTACTGCTGCAGTATATTTAATTATATACAATTGCTCACTCTGACTTTTTATGGGGGCCCCCAAGAAAGTGGGGGCCCTAAGCTATAGCTTGTGTAGCTTATTCGTAAATCCTGCACTGAGAACGAATGATCGGGTTGTAGGAGTAAGGTTTATTAAATACCGGCCATCAAAAAGAGTTTTTTTCAGATATGCGCCCAACATCGTAAAAATAACCAATTAAGTAACAAAAAAAAGGGTTATTAACAAAAAAACATAAATTAAGTAACAAATATCCTGAAAGAGCTATATATAAGCCTAGGTAGACACAAGATAACAGAAAAAAGTAGGGCACTAACAACATATTATAGATTCTAAGCGAAATCGCAGAGACATTCTCAAGCGTATAGTACCTACTTACCAACCTATTCCTTGCGTATTTTTATTGCGTATGTTGCGTTCAATTGGATTGGGTAAATTGATGAATAGGTATAAAGTGGTAGATACTTTTAATAAATCGCTTCCAATAAGCTAACGGCTGCAAAAGCATAAATAAAAGAAATATACCAAAAAAATATATATTCAATAGGTCAGCCATAAATGAGCGACAAATAAACGCATTAAAGGATTACGCATATTGTCATGGCTTTGTGTGAACAATTCATGAATGATATAGAAACCGACAAGCGTTCTTTTCTCTAACAATGCCAATTTCAACCCATGAGCTTACCTTATTTACAAATGTGCTAGAAAGGATTGTCCTCGTCAAGTCGATATGACAATACTATTGGGCTGTCAGTCAGTTTGCTCGTCAAAGACGACCTATTTTGAATCATTGACATGCCTGCCTACAATACTTTACGCTTATTTCAACTAGAGAGCTCACGGATCTGCATTTCTCATAGCGATTCCGAATCAATTAGTATAAGAAAATCAGTTTAACATATATAACCTGTTATCTAACTTTGAATTTTGTTTCTCAAAGTCAGTTTTTATTTAATATATTCGTTTTATTAAAATTGATCTAAAATGCTGGTTCATACAAATTACACATACAACATAAGTGAAAATTATAATATAAATAAGATAAAAAACGAATTTACCGCGTGAAGTTTGTAGCACCCAACGTTGCAGTCGCCGTTATCTAGGATCGACCCTACCCTACACAAATTGCAACGGCGGCTGCAACGTCGCCAAAACGTTGGGTGCTACAAACTTCATGCGATAAATTCGTTTTTTATCTTATTTATAATGTCAAACGACCGCGATTTCATATGAAAATTATATATCGTAATATCGTCTAAATTAGATATTAATAATTATCTTTCACATTTCGATCGTCCGTTTTAGCATTCAAATCATTCGATCGTCCTCTAATGTAGTTTTATTAAACCAAGCAACCTAAAGCCTACCCAACACTGACCAAAGCGGCCCGCAGTATTGGAAATCATAATAAAATCGCGGGATGTCTTTTATCCCTGCGACAATGCGACAGATGTCTCCGCCTTTACAAATTTGTTTATTGTATAATACGATGATTTCATATTTCGTCCATGATAATACCCTATTTTTGCGAGCCTCTCAGAGACGGTGGGCCAGATCTGATAGAAATCAATTGTGGCGTTACTTCTCGGTAACAAAAAAAGTTTCCAGAACGGTGAACATCTTATTGTACATTAAATAGCCCTCAGATTTGCTAGCCACAGGAGAATCGTACGTATAGAGGCTTTAGAATAGGACATTTATTTTTTTAGGCATCGCTTGAAAGTGTTTGTTAGCTTACGTTAAATTAATTAACTAAATTCTGATAGTTTCAACCGCTAATGTGAACCACTAATATTTAAAGCTAGCTACGCTGAACGCATAATCTATGCCTGTTTAAAGTTTGAACTATCGATTAATTTATTCTAAAAATCTTAGGAAGTCCTTCAGTCTCATGTAAATTATTATGATGAGATTAAAGTTTTTCCCTGGGTATATTGAATTTTAAACGTATGTAGATACCTAGGTACATGATTCTTTTTTTTCCAAGATAACTGTTGGGTTTAAGTATCGTTTAAATCGATTTTTACAGTTCTCACCCATAAACATGCAGTAGTAATTAGTAAGTCTATTCTAAATATGAAATTTTATGTTGATGCCCGAAAAAGCCTAATAAAACATTTAATAATATCGAGGGATTCGTTTTTTTCTGTCTTTAGTGTAGGTATTTACTTCTTATTTATTAACATATTAACAACCGTTTATTAAGGCAATACTAATACAGAATTACTAGTCCTACAATATTATGAAGTTCATTTCTTTTATGCAATTTTTTTTAACTGGTTTTTACAGGAAAGAGACTACAAGTGAGTTAGTTATAAAGCCATTGAAGCAGAGAGTAAATAGATAAATGATTTAGGAAGATACATTAAAAAATCTGGTTTACCCAACTGGAGTGCGTTTATTCGAAGTGGATTAAATATGTAGTCGTTACTCCGAAACAAGACAGGAATCTTGTTATTGCCCTTCTTTTTCCGCCCGTTTGCAGTGAGGAATAACCATTAATTATTTTAATTGTAACCCTTCCACGTACGAATTAGGGGCAGATGTGTGAAGCGGGCCGCCACTTTACGCTCCTACTGCTAAAACACGCACGTTTGTGTCAATAAAAGTCCGAATAATGCTATGTTAATTTGCAGAAATAATACCAACTTGGCAGATTACACGATACGTGGACGTTTATATGGAAATAAACATCGTAAGGTATGGTTGTTGCATGGTTGTGTATTCTGCTGTTGCCGTCACGGAAGGATTGAAATACTGCAGTACGTAGGTACCTACTAAAAAAATACAAAATAATACACAAACAACAATAAAAAACGACTTTTAACAAAAAAATGCAGCAGCCATGCCATGGTGATTTTTAGAACGGCTATCATAATTTAATCCGTATACAAAATTTTGTGCCTCTACTGTTGACCGTTGAGGAGTTCCCTCGTTGGAAGCGAACTCTGAGTGCCGCAGTATCGTCTTTTGGAAACCTTGAATAGGCTATCGTAATTAAATGCATGTACAAAATTTTCATGTACAAAATTTCGTCTTAGAACGGGCTATAATAACTGAATGCGTATACAAAATTTCGTATCTGTGCTGTTGACCGTTAAGAAGTCCCCTCGGCGGGAGCCAACCCTGGGTGCAGCACCCATTTCATGATGGAATTTAGAACGGGCTATCATAACTGAATCAGTATACAAAGTTTTGTGTTTGTGCTGTTGATCGTTGAGGAGTCCCCTCGTCGGGAGTTAACCCAGGGTGTAAAATCAGGTTATGCTTACCATACAAATACCATACACATTGTCATCGGAATCGAATTAACATGTACATTTTCAACTTTGAATGATAATATCTTAGGAGTTACCTTAATTCCTTATGAATGCCATCACCAGAACAGGATTTTAATAAAAATGAGACCAATCTGGAAGTATATTCTTTCAAATAAAAAACGAATTTTTTAAATCGGTTCAAAAATGGCAGAGTTCTGAGGAAACAAACATTTAAAAAAAGATACATCCGAATTGATAACGTCCTCCTGTTTTGTAATTCTGTTAAAAAATGGTTTTAGTTTCTTTCAATGAGGATGCTATGAACCAACGAACACATAAAACTTCAATATCTTCCGTGGTCGCACGACGTCCCGACTGCACCTTACCTTATGATTGAGAATTGTTGAGTTTAAAGCACAAAGAAAACGTCCAATGACAACAAAGTAATTTGATTTTTCTACTTAATCCCGTTGAAGCTCATTTAACATTTTCTCTAAATAAATTACCAGTTTCTCGGTTCCCTTTATTATCTCAAAAATATTACATTTTTCACGTTCGGTCACCTTTGCGTTCTCTTGCGTTGAGTCTATAGTAAGAACTATAGGACGAATGCCTCCCCAGATTGATACAACTCCTTTCTCACCAGCTCTCTTTATCCTATGACCACCAGCTATTCGATATAGGTCACCACTCCTCCTATCTGGCTGCCTCCTGAGATTAAATTTAAAAAACTCAGGTCAGCGCTTTGGTTTCACGATGAACTTTGATCGCGCGCATTTGAATTATAGACCATACATCGGTGGAAATAGCCCAGGCCTGTTACTTCCAGTTATAACAGAGAGAGAGAGAGAGAGAAAGAGAGGCTTTTTAAAAATGATATCTAGATTTAGGTAGATTATATTTTTACTACTCTGACAGAATGTAAAACTACCCTCTCGAACACTCTAAATTACTGGTAAAAGCTACAGTCGACACTCTCCTCGTTTACGACTTAAAAAACTGATGATGTACGGCATCAAATGGTGATTTTGAGCGTCCCTCGTGGGCGAACAATGGCGTTATAACGCCATAACGCGTCACTCGCGCCGAAACACACGTCCTACATCGTGCCAGCGCACACAAACTAATGGCTTATGATACTTGCGAAAAGTGCCTATGTATCATTTTTTTTAACACATGTAAACGCCGGCGAACAATGCTCGGCAACATTTAGAACACGAAAAATACATTACGCCTGCCGGATCTTGCAACTTATTGCGCGGGGTGTTCCGCCCGTCTGACGTTGCCAGAACCGACTGGAATTCTTCATATTAATAAGAAATAAGAAAAATTTTTTTTCAAAAACCCGATCTGGGTATAGAAATTATATATTAAAAAAAAATGGTATTTCAACAAATAAAATTACATTTCAAATTATAAATAAGTCTATAAAAAACTAATATTGAAAAAACAACATAAAAATTCAAAAATAACAAAGACATAAAAACTAGAAAAATTAAAATAAACAGAAATAATGAAAAACATAGAGAATCAGCAATTCAATAACGAAAATATAGGATAACTAGAAAAATAGAAAGCATCCAAAGAGTTCTACATAGACTACATTTAATAAGGATCAAACTATTAATCAACAATCAAGAAATAGAAAAAAATGCATCGACTCTTCAAAGAACAAAAAATCAACTGGTCTCGATGATATACCTGTTAGCGTAATTAAAATCCATAAACGTGTACTGGCACCTTGTCTAACATATCTTTACAATTTAAGCTTTTCCGAGGGAATATTTCCAGATTGTCATAAAGTAGCCAAGATTACACCGATATATAAAAAAGGGCGATCCCACGAGCGTAGAAAATTATCGACCCGTAGCCCTACTAAAAAAATTCTCAAAAATTTTGGAGGTCACCGAAAAACGACTAAATTGCCTACTAAATACTATTGCCTACTAAATACGAAATCGAAGACTATGGCAGTTATTTGACATTAAAATATGTTAAAAACGACCTTAATGCGTGAAACTTGTAGCATCCGATATTTCGGCGATGTTGCAACCGGCGTTTTACAGGATAGACTGCTCTGGACAACGGCATGGCGGCGGTTGCAACATGCCGATACGTTGATTGCTTCAAACTTCACGCGGTAAATTATTTTTTATCTTATTTATTCTCGCCTAAAACTAGTTATGTAAGGTTTACACTTAAAACAATAATTACTACTGTGCATTTCAAATTTTAATTTCAAAAAGCCATTTAATATTTCAATATTTTAAGTTTTTACTCAGAAAGTTTTAACAGTTATTGTTTCTTAGAAGCAAGTAAACATGCATATTTTTCAATCATTAGGTATATATATCGTTATTGCTATAAACTACTATATCGTTATTGTTATAAATCAATGTGCATCTCGTTTTATAACACCATGCTCTATATAAACCCGAAAAACCATTTAGTAGTCACAATTGCCGAAATACTACAGATTATTTAATTGTAAATTATTTACTGATAGGCTGGATAAAGTAGGAAACTATATTCTGAGGCAAGTCTCATTTTGTTAAACTCATAAACACTGTAAGATGTAGGTGGTCAAAATAAATAAAAATGTTCAAATGTGTTTTGCTGGGATCATATTTTCACCCATTTATTTGTCGGCAAACTTAACCTAATTAATATTAAAGAATAGAATTAGTACAACGCTTGCAATGAATTGAAAACCTTCCATAATGTACAAGTTTTTCATTAAATTCAAGATTTTTAAAAAAAATCTGTTTCAATTATTTTGCAGTATTTTCTCTATTTTTGATGGTTTATCAACTTACTGACTGAAAAATTGACATTGGGATTTGTTAAGTAATACAATGTAAAAAAAAATAATCTACAAAGCATAAGGCCAATGTATTTTTTTACACGACTGCCCAGCAAAAAAATAGTGTAATGTGTTCGGGGTTCATCTATGTATGTTTTCCGTTTCTTTATTCCACCATAACTTCTAATCGCTTGGACCAATTTAGTATGTAGTATTGTTAGAATCGTAATGTCATCCCCAGTGTCATTGAGTACATTAACTGTCCAAATAGTAAGTAGATATCTAAATGTCCAATTGTCAATAAATTAACCTAAATATGGCGTGTTTAGTGTCAATCGAAAGGTCTGATAGAGTACATTCCGGAAATATACATGTATCTATATGGATAAATATATAAAACACAAACATTTCATAAAAAACCCCAATAAAAATAATTATAAATACAATAGTTCACTTTTTGTAACGACAGTCATGTGTTTAATTCTTTTTAATATAACAGTACTTACTTATTATTACTTGGCTTGTTATTAATAAGGTATCAAGATTATTAAGTCAAACTTTAATCACGTCATACTGTACACCTTTACCTAACTATTGTTAGGTAATATCTATAACTTTTCAATCGTCCATTTTTTTTAACTTAGGCTTTATATTGTTCCGACGATTCCTCGTGTATCATTCCCCTTCCCCCTTCCCTACCAAAAGGATGCACAAATTTTAGGATGCTATAATTTTGTATAGGTATACAGAATATTTTATTCAGTTAAATCATAGTGCATTGATCTATATGCGTAATTTTATCAAACCGCCCATTATTTCATGTAAAGAATTATAATACTTTCCCTTTTTTTATTAAATAAGTAAGAGGCCTTCACTATTTTAATGAGATTGATATAGACATCTATAATTAAAATATCAAGTGAGAGCAAATGCCTAAAAATAATGTAGTTTATGTCGGTTCGGACGTTCTAACATGGATCTTCAAAGTAATGCAAAGCCCCTATTATTTTGGATTAATGCAGGGCCAGATTCTCTGTGCCATTCTATGCTGCTTGCTAAATATTTGCATACTGATTTTTTAGTCAAGTGCAATATATTTATTTTGCTAATGGATATTTGTCTGCAAACGTAATATTTTGTAGCGTTTTTAAAAGGTTGTGCTGAAAATTAATCTGGCCAGAAATCGATATCTTCGGAAAGTTAAAACAGGTGTAGTAAATAAGATCAATTCTAGGACCAGTATTATTTTGTTTAAATCATATTTTTTAAGATGGACTGGTTTAGATTGCTAAAATACTTTAATTATTGATTTTTTAAATATTTATTTTATATTTCTACTCTTCTCTTATTGAGCAAAATGTATATTTTGTACAATGTCATAAACTCAATAGACTACTGAGTCTTGCATACAACGGTTTCTCGTAATTTATCGCTTAATATTCCCCAATCTGGCAGCACTGTGGTAGCGATACGAGGGACATTGGTAGGGTAGATGGTAACATACGTGGAAGGGGATTTGCAGGAAGTATGGATGTGGCGGATCGGGGAGGCAATTGATTGGCATCGGATACGGCATTATATCGTAGCAGGATATTATATGTTGCAATTTTAATATTGAGATACAGCGGGAAAATGATGATATATTCGCCGGATAAGCTTTAAGAAAGTAATATTTCAAATATGGCTATTTTAAGGAGCTCAATCTTTGTACTAAAATAAATCGCGAATTTAAAAGCTTCCTTTCGTATTATTTGTTATAGTTACGTCAACATCCCGGGCCACAACCATGCTGAGAAATAAATACTAGGGTTGTTTCGTTTAAAAAGTAGACGTAACATTTTAGAGAACTATTCCCGAATTTGGTAGCAACGTGTTTACTTGTCCGATTTGGCGCAATCTGTCAACCAGATTGTTTACAACCGTTGGTTGTATTAGTCGACCTCAAGTGTGATCTGTAATTTTCTTTAAATGGGTCAAAGCAAACAGATTGCAGAATATATGGTTGATGAAGGCAATTCGGAACCTAAATTCCTAAAACGCATCATAACGAATGAACGCATCATAACAGTGGTTTATGAATTTGACATGCAAACCAGCCACAAGCTTCGAAATGAGATAGCTAACCCAACTATTTTCTTTACCAGTCGCAAATTCCTTCCCGAGTTGCAGAGAGGCTTCAGAGTACAAAAAAACAGCGCCCTGATAATTGCTCACGGAAATATACGAAGCATAATTAACAAATTGGACCATCTGCAATTATTCTTATCAACACTTCAAGAACAACCGGATTTCCTGTGTATTACAGAGACCTGGCTGAACAAACATAATGCATCATTGGCGCAGTTACCCGGCTACTACATCGCTGCAAGCCAAATCAGACAACAACGGGAACATGGCGGCACAATGATCTTCGCTAAAAACAAATACGTCACAGAAACGATTGATTTGTCACTTCTCGTAGACGAAATCCATTTTGAAGCAGTAGCAGTAAAAGTAAAGTCGTTAAATCTTGTAATTATCTGCGTGTATCGTTCGGGTGGATCCTTTGAAAATTTCATCGATAAATTCCATACGCTTCTAAATCAAACTTACAAAAATAGACAGGTATGTATTTGTGGCGACTACAACGTTAATTTTCTAACCAAATCAAAGGATAAAAATAAATTTACCAACATTTGTAAAGAATTTAATTTCTGCCATTTATTCAAAAACGAACCCACCAGAATAGATCCGGTCACTGGCAATGAATCCCTACTTGATAACATAATTGTAAATATACCTAAATCGAATATACGCCTAAAGACCATAGATCCCGGGTTATCGGATCATGTATTTCATGTTATTGAGATTGATGATGTTTTTAAGCGTACTCAAAATTATGTATTTAAAACAAGGAGGAACTTTGCTAAAAGTAATCACACCGTATTTAGAAAATGGGTTGAATCGTTAAACTGGGACTATCTTCAGACAATAGATGACACTAATATGGCCTATACGTGGTTTCACAATCGGATAAATGACTGCTTTTCGAAATCATTTCCAATAATAAGGAAAAAAGTTTATCTCCAACCTACCAACAAGCAATGGATTACTCCAGTTCTTGTATATCGCTGTAGGTTAAAGAGAAACATATTGAAAAACAAAATGTTCAAATATGACCCTTTATATCGAAAACTCTTCAATAAAATGTATTCGAGGTTAAGAAATGATATTCGCGCAGCTAAAAGAAAATTCTACTCTCAAAAAATATTTTCCTCACGAAATAAAGTAAAAACAGCATGGTCCATTATAAACGATGAAACCGGAAAATTGAGAAAAGGATTTAGCGCATCATTATCCATTGAAATAAATAAAAAACTCGAAACAAATGCTCTGGTTTTGAGCAACGTATTCAATAACTTCTTTATCAATAAACCTTTAAGTCTGGCATCTGCAATTCAGACCCCAATTACAACAGCATATGAAAAGTTGAAATTAATGAAAAAAAATTATAATTCGATATTCCTGAAACCCACATCTGAGATAGAAATAGCCAAATTTATAAACTCATTGAAAAATAAAAAATCCACTGGGATAGACAATTTTCCAGTTGATATACTAAAGAAATCCAGTGATATTTTATCTAAACCCCTCAGTATATTATTTAATATGTCGTTAAGTAATGGTGTCTTTCCTGAATGCTATAAAATGGCAAAAATAGTACCGGTCTTTAAAAAAGGTGATATACATAATATCGAAAACTATCGACCCATATCTTTATTGACCGTATTCTCTAAGGTTCTAGAAAAAATAATAGAAGTCAGGATACGTGAGTTTTTGAAGAAAAATAATATTTTGAGCAACACACAATTTGGTTTTATGAAAAAGAAATCGACCCAACAGGCAATGTTGAAGTGTTGCAATCAAATACATACATGTCTAAATATGAAAAGGTATTCGGCTGCCATTTTTTGTGACCTCAGTCGAGCCTTTGATTGCGTCCAAACCGATCTTCTACTTGCAAAATTAGACTATTATGGCATCCGAGGTACGGCAAATAACCTATTCAAGACTTATCTGCAAAACAGAATGCAAAAAGTAGAAATAGCCAATATTGGCAGAGATCTAATCGAGTCCGTAGCAACTTCCGAAATACTTACTGTCAATATTGGAGTACCCCAAGGCTCAATTCTTGGACCGTTGCTTTTCATTATTTACATAAATGACCTGAGTCCAAATCTATCTAAATGTGAAGTCACCCAATTTGCAGACGATACTAGCGCTGTAGTTGAAGCTGACAACATAAATACGCTCACTGCCAATCTCAATACATCTCTTGGTGAACTTGATGATTGGTTTAATGCGAACAAGATGTCTCTAAATATGTCTAAAACTGTTATTTTAAATTTTAATAGCAAGACATCATCTATAAAAGTTAACTACCCGGTTGAACTTGCGGAATCAGTTAAATTCCTCGGACTACATCTGGATGCAAAGATGTCATGGAATCTACATATAGAGCATGTTAAGTCAAAACTTTCGTCAGCCTGCTATGCTCTATTACGCATCAGAAATTGTTTGGAGAGAACTGAAGTAATATCGGCCTATTACGCGCTAGTTGAGTCACACCTGCGCTATGGTATTCTTTTATGGGGTAATGCAGCACACATCAACAGTGTATTCACTCTCCAGAAAAGAGCCATACGTGCGATAGTAGGTATTGGTCCACGGCAGTCATGTCGTGAACACTTCCAAAAACTAGGGATATTGACCGTATATGCGATTTTTGCTCAAGAAGCTCTTTGCGAATTCTATTGCAATAAGAGCTCGGCCATATCCCACGAGGAAGTACATCGGCATGACACCAGGAATAAAACCCTGTATCTCCAACCGTTCGTAGCACGTACTGCCAAGTTCCAGGCGACTAGTCGATACTTAGGCCTCAAACTTTTCAATAAATTGCCCGAAAGATTAAAAGAAATTAAAAACATCGATATTTTCAAGAGATCCATCCGAGTCTATCTGCTTAAAATCAACATGTATGCCCATAACGACTTCTTAAAATATTTTGAAAATACATAGCATCGTATCTACCCATTTAATCTAATACATATTATTTACCGTTAATTGTTTTGTTGTAAACTGTTATCATAGTCTATGTTTTCGTAAATTGGTAAGTTTAAAACTATATATTGTATATCATCTCTTGTCTAAATTGAGTAACTAATTTAAGATTAATTACTGTCATTCCTACACAATTGTATGGTTGTATTGGAAATAAATACCTTTTACTTTTTTACTTTTTTTACTTTTACAATATTTTATGGACTTACATTCTTGCAAATTAAACGACGTTAATCTAATCGGACACATCAAGAGTGCAGGATTTTTTTTAATATAAAACGAAATTCTTTGACCAAGCGCCATATTCACCAATCGCCAGATATGACCCCGTTGTTATTACTGTTTTGGCGACGTTTTGAATGCACTGAAGTAATAAAATATGTTATTATATTCGCAGAGGGAGCTGAAGGACATATCGAAAAATAAATATAAATTGTATTTCGACGGCTGAATTATTATTAGCGTTAGTGTTATTCGTTAGCGTAAGTATGTCGCATCACATATGATGTATTTTAAATGGGACAAAAACATTTCGGATGATTATTTTATGTTATAATGAGCAATTGTCTTTATTTGACATATCTATATTTTTTAATGAATTTCGTTAGTAGATACGATCCATATAATCAAAATTAGGAGACGTGCGCCAAAATAGGACAGACGATAGTATCAACTTACACATACAAGGTTGACTAAATTGTAACAAGGGGTTTTAGCTCGACATATTCGTGCATAGCATATTGGTGCTCGTCTACTACGCTTGACAATGCGCTTTTTCATGACATGATAATTTTTCATGTTAACATGAGTCTTATGAAGTAGCCCCCTTTTAGGGTCAATCCTAAAAAATAAATAGAAATTGGGTTTATTTGAACCACAAAACCCAGTTATCCTTGGACGTATCTTAAAAACAAGATGATGAATGAGGGTGATCATACTAGTAAGGACGATACCTGTATAAATGAATTAGTATTGATTTTGAATTAGCTCATTATGCTAGAAAACTATTTCTAGCATAATGAGTAACGTACATTTGCAACAGAGATTATATAATTTGTGTGTTATACGATATTGCTGGATTATTAGCATTAAAATGACAGTTTCAGTGATTGAAACGTATGAAAACATTCACAGCGTCGACCAAAATTTACTATTGGCAATTTTCGACGATATTCCAAAAAAAAAAAAATTTGTATTGTTGGGACGTGTTCTTTTGCTAGTTCATTAATTTACGTGGGTGGTTGAAAGACAAATAGATTTCGTGTGATATGCCGCCTTGCCGTTACGCTTCTGCAGCGAAGCGGCTTATTAACTTTACCAACTTTTACATAAAGGGATTAAAACTTATGATGCGTTCTTGCTCAGCAGTATCAGCTACTGTCTACTGACACCCAACTCAGGTCTATAGACCAATAGTGAACTGCCGGCCTCACTAAGCGACGCAGATGATTATTTATTATCTACAGCACAGACACATCTACGGCGTTGTTCTCAGCGATCGATTTTTTCGCACTTGAATCAGCCCTATTGAAGGATCAATTGAATAATAATTGTCTTGAAGACACTTGAAGATAAAGCAGAAATCAATTTGAAGACAATAGAGTTGGGTGGTAGGGTGGAGGCGGGGAGAGAGAGGAGCAGGATAAAGACAGATGGGTGTTTGCGGGTAGTCTATCGTTGGTAGCGTCAATTTCGCATAGCTGGTTAGCGTCGGGCGGATTCCTCATTTCGGGATGTCGCCACGGCGGCTGTGTAAACGGTCCGGGAATGCCACATATTGCATTTGTCAGGAAGAGGAATGTCATTCGACGCTCGCGGCTCAATATCTCTCGCCCGCGCCCAGCTCAAACAATGGGACGCTTGTAAGACGCGACCGGCTAACTTATACTGCTAATTTTTGCGCTTTGTTTCGGCCGGGAGCAATTTATCGCGAGCGCTATTCGGCGACGTGAGGATGCCGCGGCGACGGCGACCGCGACGACCGAGCCGCGCGCCGATGCGATACCGCTCAGCGATGCGGACGCACAAAATGCGCAGGGAAAGACACCCAAATTCCTCTCACTTGCGTGCGACCTGCGTGCGCTCTCTCTTGCTATTTTTTGTCGATATAAAATATAAAATGGGTTATTTTATATAAAATATCTGAATATTTTATATACAATATAAAATGGGTTAAATATATATATAAAATCGATATAAAATATAAATGGTAAATAGATAAAATTTTACCAAAAAAACCGACTCCACATTTTTTATATGTGCAGCAGCCATGTCATGGGGAAACTTAGAAGGGCTATCATAATTGAATACGTATTTTTAAAAAATGTGTCTGTGCTGTTGCCCGTTGAGAAGTTCTTTCATTGGAAGCCAACCCTGGTTGCCGCAGTCCTGTCTTGGTGAAGATTAGAATGGGCTGTAGTAATTGAATGCATATACAAAATTTCGTGTCTGTGCTCTTGACCGTTGAGGAGTCCTATCGCCGGGACCCAACTCTGGGTGCAGCAGCCATGTCATGGTAAAACTTAGAACGGGCTATTATAACTGAATGCGTATACAAAATTTCGTATGTGTACTGTTGACCGTTGAGGAGTCCCCTCGTCGGGAGCCAACCCTGGGTGTAGAATCAGGTCATTATTGCCATAAAAAATGCACTGTCATCGGAACTGAACCAACATGTAAATTTTCAACTTGATACGATAATATTTGAGGAGTTCCTTCAATTCCCCAGTAATACCATAATCAAAAAAGGATTTTGATAGAAATGGAACCAATCTAATTTTCCAAATCGGTTTATAAATTACGATGTTCTGAGGTAACTAACATTAAAAAAGATACAACCAAATTGATGGGCTAACATATACAGGCATTGTTTTTTGGCAATAACTGTCCTTCACGGAATACCCGAAATGATAAATACATACGATGTTCGAGTACAAACTATATATTCCTAAGAATGCTCGAGTTTGTCGGCATTATATGGAGGGGAATTACTGGGATATGTTGCTTGAACTATGTAATGTGTCTTATGATTTCATTGCCTCTTTGCCTACTGACGTATTCAATATGCTGTCAGCTGTTTAACATCGTGTGCCCAGTGACCACTCAATATAATATACTAACTTGTATGATATTCACTGCAAATAATATATTTTTAATAAATATTTGGCATTATAGCAACATTTTACTTTCATATAAATATTTTAAAATATAGTTAAGAAGATTGTGAACTTCAAAACTCAGAAAAGGATCACAATTATGACAAGTTGTCATAGTCCTAAATATTCTAGATAAATAGATCATTGCAATGGTAAATACGTTATTGATTTTGAAAAACTGGGCCCAGCGCCCAAACATCTTTGCCCATTGCTTATTGACCCTGTCAGTATGGCTTTCTAAGTGATGAAGGGCTATGTATATTACGCTCTAAGGATATGGTTTGTCAAAACAAATAAGGGCGTAGTGAGAAAATAATTAGATGTGTAACCCAAAAACTTTCCCGGCAAAGACACAAGCCCCCTTTTCATCCCCACACTTCTCAACACCACCCTCCTAAACCCTCCCCCCCCCCCCCCCTCCGATAGTGATTGTGTCAAAAGATTATAATTGCAAATGTATTAA
>OX155980.1:19407184-19549684 GCA_944548615.1 Micropterix aruncella
GCTATGCAATAGCTTTACCGCGGCAGTCCCCGAGTGCCACACGTATTTTTTTTTGTAAAACATAAAAATACGACTCAATAATAACGAAAAAAATCACTATCACTCTCTATTCACTATCAAAAGAAATATTTATTTTTTATAGCAAAACATTAAAATTTCCGAATTTGGCTTCGTTTGGCAACTTTACAGATACTGTTAGAAAGTATTTGTTTTTTTTCCTTTCCTGATCAACCTTTTGGCGGCGTTCGTCTTGGAAAAATACCTCTTAACCCAAGTTGCTTGAAATGGAAATCATGGAAATATTTTTTTTGTTTTTTATTAAGATTTTTTTTAAAAGGTGTGTCTAGGGAGCAAAGGTAATGGAGTATTTTTTTTTGTTGTCCTTAGTCTTCTTCCTCATCTTCTACTTGGATCTTTAAAAATGGTTAAAATTGCAACTTTGCGCCTGTTACTCGTTCATATGGCGTCGCTCAAAATCCCTAGACGAATTTACTCTGAAAAGTACATTTTTCGGTAATACACTTAAAGCTCACTTAGATCATACTTTAGCTCTTTATTGTGAAATGTCACAATGGTCAGTTTTGTGTCATACGACAATCTCTAACAACCAATTAACAAGTGTTTATTATTTATGTGTGTAAGTTTACGTCTGGTGATTGCATTCAGCCAACAGTTCAAATGTAACTGCGTTATTTTATCTCAATGAAAAATGGTTATCTACCCGGGAATCAACCCCGGAACGTTACAATGTAAGTTGCTTCGACCTAACCACTAGGCCACCAGAGGAACATCTTCAATATTGTTATAAACACCGAGGATGTCCTTCGTCGACTCTTTCTGAAATTAAGATATTCTTCGTCTGCACCTGTCATTGTCATATCCAACTGATGTCGTGTCCAATATTAAGCATATTTCTCTTTGTTAGCGATAATTAAATGAAATAAAATAAAATCATGATATGGTATGATGTCAATAATATCAGGATATGGTATGATGTTAATAATGCCTCAAGAATATTCAATCGCACCATCACAATCACCAGCGCGGGCTGATCGTATGCGACATGCAGAAGTTGACCCGACACACGGATACAAAATGGCCAGTTCATCCAAAGGCATTCTCTAATGGAATGTCCAACAAATGCAGTCACAGCAGCCGTTAATCAAGCGACGGCTCGCCGGTTTAAGATATCCTCACTGATAACACCGGTCCACATACAAACTCACCGCGTACGTATGTCCTTGACTGCACACCGTCGCAAACACCACCTTGACGAGTCTTGCAAGGGAGAGAAGGGCAAAGGAGGATGACGCAGCTAAGATGACGAATAGGCAGTTCTGGCATTATTACGATAGATAGCAATTAGAGCTTTTAAATACAATAGGTGAACCCGTCACCTCGGGAAGTTTTAACGATATTGATCGTTCTGTCTCCAGTGAGGTGAGCGCAGAAGACTTGGGACGGAAAACAATCCACAGTCTAGTTACGCCACCTGCCCGTCAAAGGTCAACGCTTTACGGCGAGGCACCGGGAAAGGTGCCCAGCGGGCAGGCAGCCTTGCCCCCGGACTACCAGTATGGAAGGATATCTAAGTCTGGAATTAACCTTCAGGATACCTCCTACCTTCTGACTGATTACAGGATCAGGGTCGCTTGCGCGGTCCTCTTCCTTATGAAGAGGTGATACAGTGTCTTACGAATCTATCGCGGACCACCGCATCCTTTGCCTGGCTTATTCACCCGGGATGGGGTGGCCGAATGGTCGTTTCAAGAGCAATTGCCATAAGGTTTACAACCACCCCGCTCTATAGGAAACGCTACTGTTCCCAGACTCCCCCGGCTGTTAGTCGGAGTGCGCAATCGATTTGCTGACGCCGCACGGTGCGCAAACGTCCAGGAGCGCCCGAAGGTTGACTCCTAGGGAGACTGGCGTCCTACCCTGGCTCTCCCTTCTGCGTGGAGGCTGCCGAATGGGTACCGACCCGTGAGTATGACCGACCCTGAACGAATGGTTCTTCGTGGCAAAATTGCAACATGGCCCATTAGCTCCCTATGATAGATAGCAGCACTTTCCAGCGCTGCCGCTGAAATACATTATTCGCATCGAGCAAAATATATATTTTTTGCCCTTTTACCCTATACGGTAACCTGCCAACTTAATGTCCAACGACAATTATCTTACAGGCGGCCAGCTCTTATAATATCACGTGGCTATACTCAGGCGGTCACCCATCCAAGTACTGACCACGCCCGACGCTGCTTAACTTCGGTGATCTGACAAGAACCAGTGTTTCAACGCGGCTACGGACGTTACATTGATTGGTCTATACTACGAACAGGTGGGTGGACTTACCGACTGTACTCGCATTAGATTACCAGTGCATTTCAGTACTATATTATATATTTTTTATTATTGAAGAAATTTAAACATTCCCACTGAATGTGACAGTTTAAAGCTTATATACACACTTCAGCCGTTTTCTGACAATGTTTTCCTGCCTGATTAAGTACAGTGTATAATGATTGTTCTGAGGCCATGTCTATAGCCAGATATATTTTGCAGAAAACTCATTGTTGAATAATTGTTGTATGTACAATGAACATGGTATTGGCTAGATTTACGAGTATTATTAGCATGAATTTAAAATGGGCATAGTTGCAATGATGTTGTCCACATATTTTTTTGGTATTAGAATTACTAAGTTTGGTGATGTTGGTTAACTGGAAGATATTATTATGTAGCAATAAGTCCGCCATTGTACTTTGTTTTTATTGTGCAATAAAGAGATTTTCATTCATTCACTAAATTTTCTATTGTAAATAAAAAAAGGTGAAATCGACCTCGGGGATTAAATGTTTATTAGTTGGATACTGAAATATATTACTAGGAGTAATATATTTCTACGAGAAATTATTACTAGGAGAAACATAATTCTAGGAGAAAAATAAATTTCGAAAATAGCAAAACATATCTGTTATGCATCAATTAAAATAAATATGACCCACGTTTATAAAATTGTATCAATATTGAAAAATGCAAATTAATACTGATTTCCACGTTTATACTAATGTGAGCAGATACTGTATCTAGGTGTGTCTCATTAAAATAACATTTGAAAAAAATACATTACCCACTTGCTCTCTTTGAGGTTAGTTAGTACATACATTGCGATAATTGAAAATAAAATAAAACTTTAGTTAATGTCTTCGTGTTTCATGTCCTTGGTCTTTTTACCCACCTGTCTATGAGACGGCTAAGATGTCTAGGAGAAGGCTAAGTCTAGGATTCAAATTTAAATTCCAATTATTTATTTACCAAAAATCATAGATACCTGATATATCCTACTAATATTATAAACGCGAAAGTTTGTATGTATGTATGGATGTTTGTTACTCTTTCACGCAAAAACTACTGAATGGATTTTGATGAAACTTCACAATAATATAGCTTACACATGAGAATAACACTTAGGCTATAATTTATAAAGATATAGTGTGAATTATCTGAAATATAACGATAACTGTCAAGAAAGTAGGAAAAAATCTAAGAAAGTGACATTCGACATTTAAATTCTATCCTACTATCCTACTTCCTACTAATATTATAAACGCGAAAGTTTGTATGTATGTATGGATGTTTGTTACTCTTTCACGCAAAAACTACTGAATGGATTTTGATGAAACTTTATAATAATATAGCTTACACATCAGAATAACACATAGGCTATAATTTATAAAGATATATGGTTTTCTATCATCATTATCACAATTTTCTATCACCACGCGGGTGAGACCGCTGGGCGCAGCTAGTATTAAATAAACCTAACCTAACTGGATCGCACGAGACGTCCACACTAAGGTAGGCTCAGATACGTATTATTTAAATTAAATATCGCATATTATTAATGAAAAAATACATTGAAAAAGCCGTGAAATTAAAATATTAGCAAAAAACTAGAATTACACAGCTAGGTAAACTACATAATACTAGAATTTGTCTGTCTAGAAACTGTCAATTACTATAAATTTTTTTATGGAAAATAAAGTAAAATAAAACCAAACATAATAAAATTTTAGTAAAAAATAAACATTCAATAATAAATAAAATTTCAATTTATCTTAAAATGTATAAGTGATAATAATAATAATATGGTAATCAAAAAGCATGCCAATAATCAATAATGGTAGGTAATAATAATAATAATAATCGAATATGATAAGGAATACGGCAAAATGAAACCAAAATGCGGTAACTAGTGTATTTTAAAATAAATTAATTAGTAGTGATGGTCGACCAGAATTTGCATATTAAAAATAAATTGTAAGTAATACATATTACGCTATTAGATTTTGTTCATACTATCTTAATTGAAAAATGTTAACTGCGAGAAATATTCTAAATACACTGATAAAATATAAAACTGCATTACATGTACAAGTAATATGCATGTTTTAAAACGTATTGTATAACATGGACTGTGGTCCGTACGTATAAATCAACATGACGCGTAACGGTGTAGTTACCATGTCACGGGCATGGTAAAGACACCGCACATCCATTACGGCGCACAACGAGGTCTTGCTTTAACTATGACACCATGTTATTACATACGTAAGGTTATAGTTAGTTACAAGAATCATGTTGAAATTACATTATACCGTTATTTTCGTATTATTTATACCGTTTTACAAAGTGAAATATATAATCGAGTAATGGAGTTTCAACAAAATTCTTTATTCAAATTCAACAAAATTCAAATTCTCAACAAAATTACGATTATAACATCATTATTCTGTATAAAACCGTAATAACAATGCGGTAATGTAAAAAGAAATCATATATTTTTCTAAGTGTAGGTTCACATTTTAGCACCGAATAATAATTTAATCCATTGATTTAGTACATAGATGAAGATAAGTTTTCGAAGATACTCTTTAAAGATAGTCACAAAACTTGGTTTTCCGGGTACTTATCTTATTCTACATATTATTTTATAGTGAATCCCCCTTTGAAAAGGCCTGTGTGAATTAATCCGTTTTTGGAAAACTGAACTTCGGAAACTTGATATTTATAGTCAATCAAGATCATATGCCAGCGAATCAATGCCTACTGCCCAAGCGGTTAATAAGATGGAACTCCCGAGACTTATCCTACATACTATTTTATAGTGAATCCCTTTGAACGTGCTGTGTGAATTAAGCCGTTTTTGGAAAGCTACATATTCGGGACTTGTTATTATAGGCAATCAAGGCCATACTATCAGCTAGTAAATGCCTATTGACCAGGCGGTTAACAATATGGAACTCCCGGAGGCTTATCTTATCCTACATATTATTTCATAGTGAATTTCTGAGACTTGTTATTATAGGCAGTCAAGGCACTCTCAGCGAGTCAATGCCTATTGCCCAGGCGGTTAACAGTATGGAACTCCCGAAGACTTATCCTATATATAACATTTTATAGTGTATCCCTCGTTTTTGTTTTTTTTTTATTTCTGAGACTTGTTATTATAGTCCGTCAAAGCCATACTCTCAGCGAGTCGATGCCTATTGCCCAGGCGGTTAACAACATGGCACTCCGTTATAAGGCAGTCAACGGCTCAACGCTTTTGCGAAGACTCCGTGTTTCCGCGGCCGATTATTAGCGAAGATCCGCGGTATTAAGTAGCCGGTGAGATTTCAACCTGAGAATGCCCACAGTTTAGTAGGACATAAATCGATTGAGGAACAATAGGGTAACACGGGTTAGCAGCCGCCCGATGATAATCTTCCGCACCGCGCGCGTTCTTCGCGCTGCTTGCTGCGTTTTTGGCTTTCTGTTTTTAGCACCCAATTGTCGGATGGGCCTCTTTCGCCAGCCTTGCCGCGCCGCCGAAAGTGATTATCCTGTGGGAGCCGTAAATTGCTCCCGACGCGGTGTATTTTGCTTTAACCCACAAATAGTGTTGTGAAAAAGAGTTGTATCCATTTGCATGGGACTGTGAAACCCAAAATTTTATTATGAAAAGATACTTATGAGATATTGATCGATCACTGGGGACTATAATAGTATATAAGCAGTAATGTTAGCGGCGTAGTGTTCATGGCGGTGTGGGTCTTGTGACTAAGAACGCTCTAAAATCCAGCAGTCTACCTACGACTGACAGCCGTGTAACTCTTGTTTCGCTCGTGATTTCGAAGACTTTTCGTCGCTGTCTCAAAGATGTTTGCACAGCATTGTGTTCTAAATCGAAGAAAGGATGATAAACGCAGATTATCGGACGTAAACGTTAATTCATATCGAAAAGATAAGAAAAATGATAGATGAGTATCTAATACTGCCTATTTTGCAATATGGTGGTATGGTGTATGTGTCTTGCCCGGCTAAGAAGACACAGCTAAAAGTCCAACTTGTCAAAAACGCCTGCCCAAAATTCTACTATACTGCTACGATTCTACCACCAAAGCACATGTAACCAAAGCGCATGTAACCCCGACGCTCGATGAGCGCAAACTCCTAAATATTTTGCTTCCTGCTTCCTTTATGGTATAATATGGTAATTGGAGTAAAACGGCCGGAAAAGCTATTCAAGAAATTCAATTTATTTAGGAATACCATAATACCTGAGGGCGAGAGGACTTGTGGTTTTACTTTCTTCAAAGCGGCATTTAAATATACCGCAGCGAAGATCTGGAATGACTTTCCTCCAACACTATGGAAATGTTCTGACATGGGGTTGCTCAAAGTTGGTCGGGATTGGCTATTAGAGCTACAGAATTAAAAAAGTTTTATGTTTTTAATACCTTTTTTCATTTTTCTTTATTATTGATTTTACCAAGTATTTTCTATGCCGTTTGAATATTATGTCAGTAAATATGAGTGTGTGCGTGAATATCACATTTTTTCATATATATTATGTATTCAGGAGAAATTGAAACTAGTACGATTCTCTTATGATGAGAAAAGTAATTAAGTTTTCTCCTTTTCTTAATAAGTATTTCAATTAAACCATTTGAAATAGTAAATTACATACTTTGTTATAAAATAAATAATTTTCCATTTCATTTGATTTTATTTTGCATTACGAAAAAAGCTGTAGGATGTGAAGCTTAAAATTATGATTTCCTAAATAACGCTTTTTAGTAAAAAGCACGCTTTTTTCTTATACCCTTCAAATGTAGTTTATTTTAATTTATCAGTCGTATAGGAGAAAAGGCAAAAACGTATAGTGTTTGATAGCACATACTTTGTGTCGATAGGTTAATGTATGATTTAATATTCTGACCTTCCTGTTTTTAAAATTATATTATGCTTTTATAAATGATTACTTTTTATTGTAAAAAGTGATTTATGGGTTTTACAATTGTACAATTTAGTGCTAATTAAAACGCAATGAAAGATTTTCGGTAATATTTTATTAATTTCAAAATCGTTTTCCTGAAATTCAATTCGCAGTGTGTGGGTATATGTATTATCTTCTTTTTTATACATCAATGATAACTTTCTTTTTAAAACAGCATTAACACTTCCCCTACTGTAACATTAAAATGATGTTGCATACCAAATACGATGTAATTGAAACAACATGGCCATAACTTCGAATAGAGCGTCTTCTCGTAAACACTGCCAATAATAGTGCACTATGACATCTCTTCAATCGTTATTTCTGTTAATTAAACAATATCAATAATATTTTTTTTGCCCTCACATGACGAGACTGTATTAGACGAGAGAGTACCTCTTAGTATCCATAAGTTGTAATATAGTGTATTGAAATTTGGCAATTCATTTAGTTTATTTTCTGTATATATTTGTGGTTGACATGTATGGGGGGGGGGGGGGGGGACTTATAGGTTGCATTATAGGGGTGATGTGTAGCCATATTTACAGCTACAGGTTTTAAGTAGGTATCATTGAAACTCGGGCACTGGGACACGGAAACTATTTTTTTACAATATCGACTGACTTCTGAGATAAGCCGCCATAGTAAACATGTATTTACTTAATTTGATGCAGTTAAACGATGCAGTTAATTAAAACATGTACTTAAATAATTATATTGCATCGTGGTCGATCGCGGGTACGAAAATAGTTCTTCCCTTTTCATAACATTATTGTTTATTTATTTGATTTTCAAATTCTTTGGTCTGCCATCTATAGACACAAGTCTGCACTAATTCCCCAGTCATATTTTATACTGCATATTTTTACTGCCATCTATAGCCACTGCAAGTACTATTTTACTAATTAAGTCTTAAAATTTCCCATACACCTAATAGATGGCAATATATATTTGTTTTTTATAATTTTTATACAAAGAAAATACAGAAATTCAATGAATATCTTTAGTATTAAAATTTATACGCGATGTTTTATTATTATAACGAATTAATTTCTTGGTAATGAATGGAAAGTTCAGGTAAATTATAATGTATTTCCTCAATTTAATTGCTATCTACACATACATACTGGAACTATCCGCGTACGACAATGTTAACAGCTTACGCCCTTCCTAAATAGTTTGAGATACGGCAAATGATGGCGCTAAAAGCAGCGTTCTTAAATTTATTTTGCCATCTATAATTAGGATAACGTATTACTTGCCACTTTACACAAGAAATAGAAATAACAGATGGCGCGAGTGCTTTTGTCCATCAGCAGTATAAAATTGTAGCTTTATTTTAAGATAATTTCTTACACGAAACTTTAATTAAAAATATAAAAAAGAATTAAATATTTTGGAGCACTTTATTTTCTTTTAAAAAAAATTGGGAAATAAGTAGATTGAGCAAAATTGAATTTGACATTTTTCATGAAATGTAGTTAGGTGGTAGATACGTCGAAAGATAAGCGTGAATTATTCTTGACACTATTTTCTATGGGTTCATACAAGTCAATTTACATCTTCTGAAAGCATATTGAAATACAGAGAATTTGGTTTTTTCTTAATCTTAAAAACAACACACCCATAATAACGTTTCAATATACGAAAAACATCAATTTGAATTTAGTCTAAATTCACTATTCTAAACATTCAAGAGAAGATTGATTTGTCTAGTGACAATGTTTTTGTAGTTTTATTGAAATTATTGATGTAATGAAGAATCGGTAGCGCCAATCCCCTAATTGGATCGAGAGTAAGAAACAATAAAGAGGATAGAATTTAACAGGAAATAATATGAAATTATGAACATTACGAAATAAAATTTACCCCAATAATATTTTGTAAATAAAACCTCAATTCGATTCCACGGCGTTAAATATTTCTATCAAAATTTTACATATTTTATTATATTAGGTACCGCAAATATTTATTTATCTCCTTTGGTTTATATTCCCTAATAACACGTGTGTTTAATATTTTGTAAAGCATTTCATGTTCTCTCTTTAATATTTATTATATTCTAACTTACCAAAGAACCATTTTTTTTCAGTGAATGTATACCTCGTTTGTTACCTTAATGTAAAAAAAACATTTGAACAACATTAGATATATAGTCATACCTTATATCTAAACATGATGAGATGTATCTAGTTTTAAACTTTTTAGTGAAATTTATAACATATAAGTATATAGTATTTATATAATATTAACTAATAAACACACATATATTATACCATTTAAAATTTTCGACTATCACTGTGAATGTCAACGATATGAATATTCGAATAATAAATTTGTTTGTATTTATTTTTTTAATGATACATGGAATGACTCATATTAAGTTATAACTCTTTTATTAATAGTTTGGCTGGCATTTTCTATAATAGGTAATAGATGACTTAAGCAACGTTTCGCAAGCGATCAATTAAGCTGTCTAACCGATGCTTCAGTCTTCTTATAATATGAACAGTCAAATCGCCAATTTATTATCGATATTCCCATTTATCGCCGTGCCGTAGCTTATTATTGGGCAGATGGTGAATTAATGCACCCTGTGGGATTTCTGACTGTGTGGTTTGTGCGTATAACAACTGACAAAATATGTAATAATATGGATTAACTAACACCATCCATGTAGCTACGAGCTATTTATACATTGAACACATTAAAATCGTATTAATATTTTTCTTCTGGTATCGTTCTGATGTGATCGGGTGAAACCCCGCTAGAAAACCTCTGCCACATTTTGTGATAAAGTAGTTCGAGCCCTTGCGCATATAGTTTGCAGTCGAAAAGCGGACTCTCGGTGCGCGCCGCCCAAACTTTGGCACGTGTATCCCTCAGGCTGAAATAAAATAAATAAAATTTTGTAAATGGCACATTATATTTAGCAGTTGGAAAGTCGAAAATAAAAGCAAACTTACTATTGTTTGTAAGTGCCTAGTCTTATGGCGATCTCTTTGTATTCATGCGGTGTCTTTGCAATAAGTTCAGGGCATCCGAGAGTATTAAGCTGTGAAGCCGCGACTCTGCAAATATAATATTGTGTATATTTCAAACAGTGATTTAATAGATTACGTCAAGAAGTTAGTAATAGCACAGTATACCAACTTGTAGCTTTATTCTCAAGCTACAGGGCATTGCGGGAAGAGGGTGCGAGGAATGTGGACAGAGGGGTACGTCCCGACGAACGCCTTTGGTTAGCATTACGCGCAGGCAAAGGCTTGCGGTTTTTGTGGTGATGGGCACGAGACGAGACTAGTCTCGAGTCCTGTGCTCGAGTCTCATCCCGTCTCTTCTCGAAAATTCGAGACAAGACTTAATTTCAATTTCAATTTCAATTTAAATTTATTTCCAAAAAAAATCTTAACAGATTGTAGAAACTTAATATTTAGGTACATTTAAACTTAGGTACTTAGGCTGGGTCTCCTCTCTGGGGACACTTATGAGACGAGACGCGAGACTTTGATGTTTGAGACTCGAGACGAGACGAGACTGAAGATCGAGACTCGAGACGAGAGTTTCGTAAACGAGACCAAACGAGATTTTTGTTAGTTATCTAGCTAAAATACATGTGACTTTCAGCGTGAGTAATAAACCAAATTAAACGAAAAAATTACCATTTCAAGTTTACCGGAAATGCCATATTTCGCACATATTTTTAAACTTTTTCAAGCAGTTGAAGCTATTTAATCCTTACGGTAAGTCGTCACAATTTTATCCAAAAATATATTATTTAAACAGACCAGGCGACGCGGCGTGACTGTGCGTATCCATTTTTTTTTGCAGTAGCGTCTTCGGTCTTTTCGCTAAGATCAAAGTTTAGGATAGCAATTATTTGAAACCAGTGGGCATACTATTCAAATACGCATAAAGTTTTAAGTTTAAGATTCTACACCCTTTTTTATCATTTGAAATTATTCAAAAAAAGTTTGATTCTGAACGTAATCACGACTGTGACACAGTCACACCCGATTCCTATTCTATTCAAATGGCATCGCGTTGGGTCACCTTGCATATTATTAGTACACACCTAGAGGCTAAAGTATCTCCTGGTAGTGTCACAACTGGCGTTCCCGCCCAGAGAATGTCCATACTGGTTGTATGACCATTGCACAACGGCGTATCAAGGCAGACATCCGCTAGTTGTCCTCGACGAACGTGCTCCTCTTTAGAAGCCACATTTGAGAATATAATTCTTCCAGGTGCGAGTCCTTCAAAAAAGCATTTAATTTTACAAGTTAAATGATTGATAACGCAAATTATAATAACACAAATTCATTTCGCAGCAAAGCCAATTTTGATCCTTGGTACATAAGAATTATACACTGAGTTACCAACTCAGTTATTAATGGGTAAAAAGCATGAATGTAGCAATAAAGACATTTATATATATATATATATATATATATATATATATATATATATATATATATATATATATATATATATATATATATATATATATATATATATATATATATATATATATATATATATATATATATATATATATATATATATATATATATATATATATATATATATATATATATAACAATTGTTAAATTCTTCACACAACAGTTTAATTATGAGAACGAAACATACAATCACAATTTTCGCAACTAAAACATCGTAAGGAAATTCGCATTAGCTGTCAATATTAAACGACTAAAGTTTATGCCAAAAAGATACTCGCATGCATTTCGCAAATTTTCCTAGACAACAAATAACTGTGCGGTAAAAGTAATTTATATTACGCATGACGCATATGAAGCAAGTATGAATGTAAAATAGTAATATTATGTGCCCTTTGCTGAAAGTTTTGTTATTTATAGATATAATATACAAGAAAAACTACGCAACAAAGACTATCTGCGACCCAAGAAGATATAGGTTGAGATTGAGAAAACAGGAATAAGTAGGCGAATGGTGTACAAAGTGACCATTCAAACGAATTAAAAAATCTCTCGCGTTACTATATATCGCATTACATCGCTTGGGATATGATATTTTTGTCTATGGTCCTACGTTATTCCCCACTACAAACGTTTGTAAATATAAAGACGAACTAGCCAATGCAAAAAAAACTTACCCAGATTGTCAGCGGCGGATTTGATGTTAGGTTCCCCGTCAGCCGGAAATCGTAATAGCCATAGCACTGAGTTTGGTACACGTTTTAAAATGTACACCCACATGGCCACTGTCGCAGGATCTATCTTGTACAGCTGATTGAAATTGCAGTAGACGATAGAATTTTCTGGTAAATTGTATTGCTGTCGCGTTGTCATCATGATAGATTGAGGAACCTCTTCACCGGTGGCGATTTTATTGTTCGGATTGGTCGTTAGGCTATTGGTTATGTGGATGGGTGCCTAAAAATAAAATTATATATTTATAAATAATTATCAATCCCAATCCAAATAATTATCCCTTGTCAAGGTGTACTCATCAAAACATCAAATTAGTTACCAAATGCCAATGAACGGGAAAAAAAAATCATGTCTAAAACTTTAATTTATGAATCTCTCTCAAGGGCGACAAATTTTAGACGCAGTAGATGGATGGCTCTATTTGACAATTTGGACAAACAACAGGTTTGACAGCTGAAAATAACTTGACAGCAAGCACGCTTTTCCCAAGATTTGAAAACATATAAAAGAAATTTTATGAGTTTTATTTATGATATCTTCAGATTATCTTGAATGATTCGACGTCAACTCTGAATCGACTACGATATATTTACCGAGATAATATGGCAAAGGGCCTGGTCGGTCATGGTTTTTAGTTTCCCACCAATCTACCAGCTCCAAACTTTCGACGAGGATTTTTCCTGGAAACTGGGCTAAAAGCACTTTTTTGTCTAAAAATACGCACACACTAAAACACCTGGTAACACGGCCGCGTTTTGCATTGGACACCAACTGTCATGTCAAATCAATAAATGTTCAAATCGTATTGTGATGCTATAGTAAATGGACGTTATGCCAAATATTTGACAACCACAGTATGTCAAATATTTTTGCCAAAAATTTGGATTGGAATGAACGTGCATTTTACACTCATATTGGCCTATGAAACTTCAAATTATTTGAGGACAGCTTCAAACAGGGAGACGGCCACCAATAACCTATAATAAAATATAAACTTACTTGTGCTTGGTCCGAGCCGAGTTTGGAGACTTTAAAAGAAATTTCTGTTGGCTTCGTCGTTACAAGACTTATTTCTTTAAGTGACTTAGTTTCAACTAAAGGTGATAAGTCCGTAGCGTTTATAACAGCAAAATTATTAGCGATTAAACTCTCTCTCAGATGTGGGAACATTTGTTTGTGATCTCCAACAAAAAATGTATTCGGCATGTAGGCGAGTTTTTCTGAATATTGGTTCGCCAACTCCAACGGGGAGGCGACGTGGTCGGTTATTAGGTAGTCCATAAACGTGGCGCCGCTCGTGCCCGGGTAGCCGAGCCACATAGCTTGAATGGGCGCCGGTCGCAAAGCGAAGATTTCGTTCCGAGCTCCTTTCGTGTAACCGTTCATATTAACGAGTATATTGATTCCGTCTGCGTGTATTACGTCGGCTGCTATGCCATTACAGGCGACGTGAGACAAATCGACAAAGTGTTCCGATTCCCGAGCGATTTTTGCCCTGAAAGCCGTCCCGTCATCGGGGCTCAAAGCGTAACAGAAAATCTCCACTTTGCTGCGGTCGTGCAATCCTGGGATCGATTGCATCAAATGGGAGGTCGGATGGTTTCCGAAATCGCTGCTCACGTAGCCGATTCGCAATCTTCCTTTCGATTGTCGAGGAAAGAGATAGGGCAACTTATGCAGCATTTGTATCCTATCTACGCAGACTTTAGCGTAAAGCGCGGCTATAGCCTTTCTAAAGGTGCCTTTGAACGGATAGAGCATGGAATGGTGAGGATGGACCGACGGCAGCCTGTTCTCTGCCAGCTGTTCGCTAATGATTTTCACGAGCTTTTTCATCCGCGCGTCGTAGCCTGATAACTCGCAGACCATCTGCAGGCAATGCGCTAAGTTACAATAAGCATCTGGGAAGTCTGGCTTTAAGTTCAGCGCTCTTCGGTAGCAGCGGATCGCCTCTTTGAAGTCTCCCGCGTCTTTGTGCATGCTGGCCAGGTTGCAGTGCGCATCGGCAAATGTTGGGTTTATTTCTATAGCACGCGTGTAGCATTGTAAGGCACCGGCAATATCCTGCAATTCTTTAAGCGTCGTTCCCATGTTGCTATACGCATCCGCGAATGTCGGCTGTATCATTATCGCCTTTTGATAGTGAAGTAGCGCCTCCATCAATTTTCCTAAAATGCAAAAGAATGGCTTTAGTAACGGGTGATACTTCTTTAATATTAATGATTTAAGGTGACAGTTTCTGGGGTCGATTGGAGTTCCTGCGCTATTTACTTAAAACTCTGTTTCACGATAAAATACGCATCCTAAAGGTTAAAAAAATAGTAATATAATTTTAAAAATGTTTCGTAATAAGTGGTAGTAAATAAAATAATGAGACCCTAAAACATGTCTCAAAAAGCAATTAAAATAGCATTCAAATCACTCGAAATATCAATTCAAAATATCATTAATTTAATGGCAAATTATATTGTAACTGTTTATTATACGACAACATATTACTAATTTTCTTATTATTATTATTATATTATGTGGTTAAGTTCAATTGTTTGTGGGCAATGCCTTATATTATATATGTTATTGACAATGACTTTGCTGTGTAATTCCTCTAACAGTGTAACTGGATTTATTCTAATCTACTTACTTACTTTTATTTTAGATATTATTAGGTAATATAATATTACTAAAGTCAAAATTAAGTAGGTACATAGTAATCGGAATCATATAATTAAATATTATTTTTAAAATTTCGCCTTTTTTCGGAAAAAATGTTTTTGGATATTAGAAGTTTTTTTTTTGGTACTTGCAAAATTGAGTAGAAAAACATTTTTTTCATTTAGACCTTTCTTACTGAGAAATGAGTGAATGAATAACGATTTTCCTCGGTAATCAAGAACTAAATCCAATAAAAGTGTATGTGACTTTTAACTCAGTTTTTAATTTGAAATAATATTCTGTGCTAATAAGCCCCCTAATACTTGTATCCAAGAACATTAAATTAAAAAAAAAGTCAATTTAAAAATATATATATTATATTAATTTCTGCTTTAGCTTCGTCCACATAGTTACCCATTGAAAGAAATGTCGGTCAGTCATGAACACTCTGTATTATATAATGATGTATAATATTAACACCATTATATTATATAACACAATAGTATTATTGCTAACCTTTGAAATATTTCAGTCTCGAGTTTTATGATGCCGTTACAGCTATTAAAGCAGTAAAAAACTATAAAAGCAGTTTTTGCGCTAGATATGCTAGTTCTGTGTGCATCTAGATATGAGCGATGGGTGATTAATTGAAGGGATTGTCTCTTGTCGCGTCACGTCTAATAATCGCTTGGACGTAGAACATTGATATCCAATGTTCGGTCCACTCTTTCAATTGTCCGGTGTCCGGTCCGGTCTACCCTAGATTATTAAGAAAAGCGATAAAATCAAACTAGGGGATAAGGAACCGGAGTAATCCGAAGAGAAGAGATATGAGAGATTAAAGAGGAAACCGTGCGGCTCAGATAAAATAAAGGTATACAAGTACACACACCCCAATGCACACCTTGATTCAAAGGAAAATAGTTAAGTCGGTAAATAAGCTTGAGCGAAACTACTATCTTGAACGATAACGACAACTTAGACGTCGATAGAAATAAATGTTTAAGTTTGATAGTAATTGCCTGAGATTATCTAGACGACGCACGCGATAAGTATTTGCTTTAGAAGTGTTATCATTTGTTTCAGGATTCGTTTTATAATATAAAAATATATCATTGATATTACAAATACAGATATTTTAAATATTTTTATAAAAAATCGATCAATATTTATAGACTCCGGGGGGAGTCTAGTGAGATTAGCGTTAGTTAGAAACTGTGAACTTTATTGAATCAAACTGTTGACAGGGTTAGAACAACCGAGGGCGCTGGTTGAGTCAAAAATTATAAATGGTTAAAATTACTAAGGTGCTTGGTTAATTCGACCGATTAAAATTACTGAAATAACTGGAGTTTGTTTTTGAATTAAAAAAGTTGACCCTTCTTAGAATAACCGACGAAATTGCTTGCATCGAATAATATGACTGCGGTCGGGATAACTAAATAGATTAGTAACCGTTTAGTCATTTCAATAAGCGTCTTGGTGGTTAATAACAATAACAATAATGTAGTTCTTCTTTTTCACAAATGCATTAATTTTTGTTTTAGGGCCGTCATTTATCGTATTTACGATTTTAATACAGTAGTTCACAATCTTGCAGCAATGCAAAGAAAGTTGAAGAGCATGATCATTAAAGATACAAAAATATTTTTTTGTAAATCTACCCACAAAACTTGAGTGATTACTCTAAAAATCTCGCGAAAGGAACGGCATAATTTTTGCAACATCTTTGTATCCCTCATAATATCTAATAACACTACGGATTGACATTTTTTATACCGATTAAAGCAGAAAAATAATTTCAGCCGCCTAGATCGCTTAAACCTGTGCTCCATTTTACGTAGAAAATGTCGAAAATTAAATTCTACTATCGATGTTTAATTATTAGGTCATTGTCATAATTAAAGCTTTCATTCCGATTGGAACAGATTGAATATCAAAGAAAAATAATGCTTCCAGTCAAAACAGTAAAAGCGTAATTGCTAGACTAATCATTTTGCACTCCTAAATATTAAGTGTTATTACGTAAACATAACGCCATGCTTACAAAAGCCACATATTTTCAAAATTTCGATTAGTCCTAGAGCCATTACACGTAATGATAGAACAGTAAAATTTGCACTGGATCCCAAAGTATTGAAATAAGGAAACGCCAGTATTATCCTGATAGACGGCTTCCTGAGATGGCATAAGCAAGTTGACCAGACTGCGACACGACTTAGAAAACTAATTTACATATTTAAAAATATTAGAAATATACTTAGCCCTTCTATGCTTAAAACGACTTACTACGCACTAGCGCAATCAATCATTACATACGGACAGATAGGATGGGGTGGAGCGGCTAAATCAATCCTTGACCCGGCAATAAAGGCCCAGAAAGCCCTTATTAGGGTTATTAATAGAAGACCGCTCCGTTTCCCATCCGACCAATTATTCATAGACTTCAACGTAATGGACATTCGACAGTTGTACATAAGAGCGGTCTTGATGTACTTCCAGAGGAATGACAGGACTGCGACTATTAAACTTCGGGACCACGGACATGACACTAGAAATCGATACAGACAACGGGAGTTAAAAATGAACACGACGTACGGACAAAGACATTACACATTTCTAGCTCCAAAGCTTTACAATATACTGACAATGGACGTTCAAACGACCGACGTACCTTACGCTACGTTTAGAAGAGTGGTGGCAACTTGGCTTTTAAATAAATCTAGGGAAGACTGTGAAAAATTATTAAGGTCTCAGGTGTGATCGTGATATATATTTATTTATATTTTATATATTATAACTCTATTTTATATACCTACTATCATATTATATGTATGAATTTATATATAATATTACTAAATATATGTTATATGGTATATATAATATATATATTATATTAATATATATCTATATATGGTATACATATTTATATGTGTTTATATCAAATATATAAAAAAAAAAAATATTATTATTCCATATAACTTAGTAGATTGTCATAAATTTTAATTTAGTTTATAATTTTATTGATGTTTTTAAATTTAACTTTAAATTTTAAATTATACTCAAGTATTAGATAAGACTTGCCCTCTCGTCTCAAAAGAATTCATCGATGTTAGTACCACCTCAACACAGGTTCATACCTAGTGAGGTGGTAAACCGTCATGTCAAAAGATGAATTTCCTTTCTAAGCTAGGTATAATATATACACTTATTATAAACTGTTTTTTTTGTTAGAATAAGGATTTTCTTTGTAATTTGTATCTTGAATTATGGAAATAAATAAATAAAATAAATAAATAAATAAATAATCAAGCCAATGCAGGGCGAGTCGTCATCAGCAATTTATGAAAGACTGTTGTATTATAAGTCCTTCTTACACATCGAAATGCAACGGATGGTCCTGACGATATACAATGCAATAATTACATAATACATTCTAGCATTGCAACTTGCGGCTTTTGGTGTTTTAGCAGTCAGACTGCTTCAGATATGCAGCGCTTATAACACTTCCATAAACGCAAATTTGTTAACGACCAGTGCAGAATTTACGTATAAGCTTTATAAGCTATAGCTTAGGGCTCCCATAGTCAGAATGTTTGACAGCACAAAGGGGCCCCGAAAGTGCGATAGGGGCCCAAGAGATTTCGACGGTTTAAGGGCCCCTACATAGGTTATTCCGGCACTGGTATCGACGATTGACACACCGGCATGGTCTTACATCATGTAAAGAAAATTTTTACTACTACTTTTTCTTTATCTGCGAGTTATGATTTTATAATCTATTTCTCGATATGTTATGTTACGATGCTTTCAATGTCTATTGGCCCACCACATTGGGACGGCATATGTCAGAGAAGATTTTACTATATCTATTTCAATATGTTACCACCATACAACGACAGTGATAATATTACCTTCAAGAGGATAGGCTTCCAATACCTTGCCTAATAATTTCCCTCCTTGTATTTACTTCCTCAATGAAACAAATCTTCTCCAATTAATAATCCATATATTAAACCAAAATGCATATTTAAACAATTAAAATTATAACTTTTTCTATTTTAGTTTAAGTACTATTATTGTGAATTATATTTATAATAATGAGCGCCTAATTCACCACAAAATATTTACAATTTATTCTTTGAGTTATTTTCGATCGATTATTTGTCGATGACAACAATGGCTGCGTTCAGTCGATTGTTAATAAAATAATATTAATAATGATAATGCATGAGTTTAAATCTCCGCCGTGAAATTCGACAATTAGATTCTAATCCCTTATTTATTTAAATGTGTTCAATGTCAATTTATATTGAAACATGAATCGTAATGTTTACATACAACAATAAAATTACTTATAAACTAACACACTGTTAACTAGTCGATGGCGTTCCAGTGATATAATGAATTTAAATGACCGCAGTCGCTAATGCCCGATATAAACTACGACCTGGTTACCATTCAGTCCACTGAATGTCCATATGGTTTTCGTTCTATTATTTCTATTAATACTATTCCCTCCCCGCTATCCTTGAAACCCCATCGATCAGTCAAAACAAAAAAACCTTAATATAATCTACAATTTTCCTTATCTTTAATCTTATTCTAACATTCAGTATAATTCGAATGTTTCCTTAACTAGTTTCCAAATTAAAAGCACATTATATAATGGCTGGTGTCTGAATCAACGGAGTTAGCAAAGGCTAACTCTCTTCCAAATTAAATAATAGTCTGACTAGAGGTTTACCTCGTAGAACTATCAACGACTATTCATATCAATCGATGTTAAATGCCTCATTTTTAGTTAACGTGCAAATATGTAGAAATCACGCATTTACGTTACAACTACTTAACATTCTAATAATTTCAACAAACCCACAAAACTCGAATATTTATAACCCCAAAAAATATACAACAATGACAATATTGGTTGCTAGCTTCGTCCCAAATAATTAAATAACGCCAGCTTCGGCAAAATAAACTTACATATTTTTAGTACATCTTTGCCGACAATGACTCTCGGCTATACTTCCCGTATTTACAGCTGCATTCACATTATGCACTTATAACTAATGTCAATTTCTTCGATGCGTGTCGCCTTCCTAGAAATCTGCCATCACCAAGAAGAATGTCTCTTTAGAAACCTCAACCGCTTCGCTATCTTACTGCAATTTCAAGCCGTTACTGCATTCTTATCAATGTTTTTCCCTTATTTCGACGCTAATTTATACACCTCCGAAGGACGTTCGCAATGTTGTGATCTCAATCTGACGTTTCAGTTTGATTCGTTCGCCATCTTGGATATAATTTTCGTATTGCCCCCGACGAAATCTCGTACTTCTATTTTATATGAAATGTTGGATTTTTTTACATGCCAACCCGCGTAGCTCTCTCGATTCACATTTTTAGCACTGGATTTCTATTATTTGTTCGTTTTTTAGTGTCCTTGTAAAAAGCGCATCAATGGCGATTGCGATAAAGCGTTTCTGTGATGTACGATCTGCACACTTTATACGAATTTAAATGAACTGGGCACTAAAATGCTTCACAGCATCTCAGTGCCCTTATTTTAAACTGTTTATTCTTACATCTGAGCACCAAAATATACTTTTCTTTCCCAAACTTTCGCAGCTTTAGAGCGTGCAACTAAAATTTCTTAATGGATGCCGGAAGCAACACGTCCATCCCTTTTATAACACCCTTATCGATGTGACCTTTTTTTGATAATTTAACCCACAACTATTGACTAATCAATCATAAAACGATCTGATTTATCTATTTTTTCGTTAAATAACGCTCTGCCACATTGGTAACAAACGAATTTCTTAACGATAATTCGTGCTTCTAATTCTATATATGATTTTAAGTATTTATTTTACGTATTATGAGAAATTGATGTTTCATATTCGGCGGGAAATCTTCATATTTTGACCTGACTTTGCCGCCTTTCTTTCGCGTCGTTTCCGCTTTCACATTTGAAAGCGAAATAATATAACTATTTTATTTCAATTTTATTTATTGATAGTATTTTTATCTAGTAATTCCTCTATTTTAATTACGTGTTTCTAAATTTCCTCATTTTAACTATTAAATTTTATTTTGACTGGCAATTATCTGGTGATAATTTCTTTGGACATCATCGATTCGGCTTTCTTCCATCGATGTCGATTATGTTTTCCAATTTCTCTTAATAATAAATTAAATGTTCTTCAAATGACTTTATCAATATTGCTATTAATTCTCCCATAATTCCTACTATTTAATGAACCCCTTTTTATATTTCTTTGAAAAACCAATCGGTCGACTTTTTTAAGACCATAAACATGCTTCTATTGTCTATTTGTCAATTATTGATATTTACGTCGATTTTTCGTAAAAATCTCAAAATATGCTAATTTCTTGCCAAATATTCCTGATTGTCTATATTTAAACCCCTAATGATGTCCTTAACTCTCAAGAACCCTCAAAACCCCTTTATTTATGTGACTCTGGCACTGCGCTCTATAGTTTAGCAACGGCCCTTCTTTCATCTGTCAGTTTTTAGTTCCTAATTAAATCGCTAGATGTCACTATGATCTTTTTCAAGTACAATTTAATTTTAAAATTTGATTAATCTATTTTCGGTTAGCTTAGAGCTGCTAAGCGATCATGTGATGATTTTCAGATCATTACAATACCCCCTCCCAAAATCTCTGCTTGCCCTCAAGCAATCATATCACATATCTTTCTTGTTATCTGTTCAATCTCCAATCGCTTATTCATGATGTTTGTAATATAATATTAATGTTAATAATTTTATAGAAATAACTATGTAACTCCTCCGATATGTTTGTACTATAATGTCAATGATAATAGTTTATGTTTAATTCACGTACCTTTACGATATGTTTTGTGCTATATGTTAATTATAATATTTTACGTTTAATTCACGTACCTTTACTATATATTTTGTACTATAATGTTATGATAATATTTTACTTTTAATTCACGTACCCTTACGATATATTTTGTACTATAATGTTATGATAATATTTTACTTTTAATTCACGTACCCTTACGATATGTTTTGTGCTATATGTTAATTATAATATTTTACGTTTAATTCACGTACCTTTACGATATGTTTTGTACTATAATGTTATGATAATATTTTACTTTTAATTCACGTACCCTTACGATATGTTTTGTACTATAATGTTATGATAATATTTTACTTTTAATTCACGTACCCTTACGATATGTTTTGTGGCTTGCCTTCCCTCTTCAAGTCTATAATTCCTATCTTGTTTCCATATAATACCAATCTCCTAACCCAGATCTTTTAATGATAATACTTTTAATATAATTTCTCACTTTCTCCTCTATATCTCACCTCAATAATATGATACCTATAATAATAATAATGAAGATTCCAACTCTCCTGTTGCAGATTTTTAATATTTATTTAATATATTCCATCTCTCCTCCTCTCTTTCGCTTCAACATGCGTCCGCTCAATTAGGATATAAACCCGAGTCCTCGACCATGTCTCCACCTACTTATTCTTTTCTATCGACCAATCTATAAATAATCTCAATACGTCAATATAATAATTATAATATTTCTCTCCGTTGCAAAATTTAATATTTATATAATATATTCCAGCTCCTCCTTCTCTCTTTCGCTTCAACATGCGTCCGCTCAATTAGGATATAAACCCGAGTCCTCGACCATGTCTCCACCTACTTGTTCTGTTCTATCGACCAATCTATAAATAATCTCAATACATTAATATAATAGTTATAATATTTCTCTCCGTTGCAAAATTTAAATTGATTCCGTCTATTTATTCTCCGTTCACCCACTCCGCTCAATTAGGATTTAACCCGAGTCCTCGATGGTGAACATTTTAACTGTCTAACTCTTCAAAAAATATAGTTTGAATATGCCTAAGTCAGAACAATGCACTTGAACAGGCTCTGGTCGTCCCTTAATGTTCTAGATTTTAAAAAAATCGTGACATTGTCCCAACCAGTCGCATAGTAAGTTTTTATTTAATATAGTATGCTATTTCACGCTGGGCTTGTCCTTCTGCTATTTACTTAGACACAATCTCAAATTAGATAACCTGACGATTGTTAATAGGTTCTTCACTAGTCTATTGTTTGTGATTTTAACGTACACTGTAAATGGTTTCTAACTCTCATTCGTTATTTCAGAATTTGGAAACTGAATTTATCCTTTCACCGCCTTGCATACCTCCCACGTTCACAGCGCCTTTCATTCTATCTTCATACCAAAATCAATCCCCTCCTTCATCACAACTTATGTTGGTTTACTAATTAACAAATGTATTTATCGTCCTTCTTCTCTCACCCTCCTGGATCGCTACTATTTATCTCCTTCATAACATAAACTAAATCAATATCCGGCCTATTCTAATTTCGCAACACCATAATAACCCCCTTGGTGCATGTAACCATAATGCCACCGTAATAATAATAATCCCTTTGGGTATCTGAGCTCCTCCCTGTCGAATCTAGACCATATCCGACTCTGGGTGTCAACTCGTCCAAAAGCGTAGACCTGATCAGGGTCACGCGTTGAGGTGCGACCTCAACCTTGCCGAGACCTCCATATATACTCCCTCGCAAGTTACCAATACAAAACAAACATGGACCCGAGCAGTGGCTCCAACTCCGAAGACCGCCCACTTCAGATAAAAATTCCCATAATTATTATAGTCGCTCTAAAAATTAGCGCTATTTTTCGATTCTAATTTCTTCATCCCGCTCTAAAATAGCGAGACGTCGACAATACCACCAACCATTCTATACTAAATAACAATATTAATATGACTCTCCATTCATCTTATAGTCGCTTTCTATATAGCACTATAACTCAATTCCAAAAATATATTTTATAATAATTATAATAATGATTCTAATCTGGCCCTATACAGCCTCAATAATATAACGATCAACCAACTTTATCAATAACAATAATCCATCGACTTCACTAATAATACTTTGGAATCTTCTCTCTAATATAATAATCGTATCCCGATACTGCTTTGCCATTTAGTTCAACAACAAAAAAAACTTATTACACTAATGAGATTCCTAATCGTGTTCGCTTGTATTTCTTCGCTTTAGGTAGGAATGATTGAACAACAAGTTGTAGGTGATTAGGATAGGATTTAGGATAAGATAGGATAGGATAGGAAAGGAATACTTGTTGCTTAAAACGAAGAGATTCAAACAACACAACGCTCTCCTTGTTATAACTCTTTTCCCAATTTTGCAAAACAATATCACTCCCCTAGATACCCAAATGAAAAAACTGTCAGCTTATTAACAATATTTTACAACTCAACGATTTCACGAGGTGCATTCTCTCATACATATAAGTATCAAATGGATAATATGTTTAGTAAATGTAACTGTATGCTATATATATATATATGCAATAATGTGTGATTCTAATGTGATAAAAATTAAAACTATAATGCTCAACTAAATGTGTAAGCTAATATGTATTGTAATTAAAATATTTCTGATTTATTGTATACTGCTTTTGGTGTATGGCATTAATGATTTGTTGCTATTAAGACTTTGGTAATGGAATAGAAATAAGGAATGTGATAGGATAGGTAGTGTATGATAGAATGGTAGGATAGGAATGGTGATAGGATGATGGATAGGATGGTATCTATTACTAGTAAGGAACAGGAAAATGATATTATCTGTAATGTAATTTATAACTTGAAAAATGATGAAATCCTATGTTTGATATATCGTGTTAAAATAATTTATTATCTTAGTATAATAATACAATACATACACAAGAACACACACCCCGCTACAATCAATAACTCTGATATTCAAAATAATCTGCCGGTTATTCTCTCAATAAAATAATAATAACCGCCATGACAGCCAATATAATAATATTATAATGCTATGACAACCACAAAACATACCATCAAAAAAACCGTGAGTTTTTTTTTTTTTTATACTCCCCATAATTTATTGAGCTTCTACACTAATCACTCAACCGATAGAATCGTAAGGTTCTTTAATCACCCCTTACAAATTTTTACCTTATCTTTTATGTGGCATCGCCCTATGGCTTTACCTTCCGATTTTATATATAAGTAAGTATTTTAAGTATGTATTTACTAAGTATGTATTTTAAACGTCGGCAAACGTCCTCATATTTGGTATCTATATCCAATTCTCCTATAATATTCTGTATCGTACCATCCGCCGACATCAATTGTATATTATTGCATTTGTTATCAAACGCACAACCCTGAAATAATGTTATATATTTTCTCCCTATTATATTAACAGAAGATGCTGTATCTACTAATGCTTTTAATTTAAAATTATTTAACCTTACATAAATATAAGGTCTCTGATCCATATCATTACTATTTAGGTATTATTAAAAATGCGAACCGACGACCCCCTCCCAGCCATCGAATTCTCTATTCGTATTTTATTCGAGATATATCTCTCTCCAGCCTTCGTTTTTTCGATGACGAAGCTGTTTGAGACATTATGATATCTATGTCTATTCTTAATTTATTTGTCGTATTTAATTTATTTTATTCTAATTTAAATAAATTTAATTAATTTATTTTATTTATTTTTATTTTGATTCAAAATAAATTTAATTTATTTTATTTTTTTATTTAAACGAATTTATTTTATTTTATTTTATTATTGATTAAACGAATTTAATTATTTTTATTTTTATTCAAAGCAAAAGGTTGACGATTGCTATCGTGCCAAAGGTTATTATCCGCGGCGTCCTGATTACAATTATTTTAATTTATTTTAATTTCAGCCAAATTCTTAATTAAATCAATTACCAATCAAATTTGTTTATTTTTTATTTTAAACTATTCTTATTCCCGAGGTACTATTTTAATCGTTGATTTAATTACGACGAATGCAGTCAACATGTGTACATAATGTACAATAAACGTTAAATTATGTATATAGGCAGATTTCCAGAAACAACACACATATACAATATATCAACAATTCGCAATGCTAAATATACAGTTATATCACACGATTCATGTTTCTATATTTTTTATTTATTAAATGCCCAAATTACGATCGATCGAAAATAATTTACTATTTATTTTATTTAGAATCTATCAAGGCCCCACACGTTGGGACGACATTTGTAAAGAAAATTTTTTCTTTTAATTATAAACTTATTTTCGGTCGATTGTTAAAAAATAATAATATTAATACGAATGGCATGTGTTTAATACGATACACCAAAATTCGATAATTGGATTCTAGTGCTTTATTTACTTTAAATGTGTTCAATGTCAATTTATATTGAAACATGAATCGTAATGTTTACATACAACAATAAAATTACTTATAAACTAACACACTGTTAACTAGTCGATGGCGTTCCAGTGATATAATGAATTTAAATGACCGCAGTCGCTAATGCCCGATATAAACTACGACCTGGTTACCATTCAGTCCACTGAATGTCCATATGGTTTTCGTTCTATTATTTCTATTAATACTATTCCCTCCCCGCTATCCTTGAAACCCCATCGATCAGTCAAAACAAAAAAACCTTAATATAATCTACAATTTTCCTTATCTTTAATCTTATTCTAACATTCAGTATAATTCGAATGTTTCCTTAACTAGTTTCCAAATTAAAAGCACATTATATAATGGCTGGTGTCTGAATCAACGGAGTTAGCAAAGGCTAACTCTCTTCCAAATTAAATAATAGTCTGACTAGAGGTTTACCTCGTAGAACTATCAACGACTATTCATATCAATCGATGTTAAATGCCTCATTTTTAGTTAACGTGCAAATATGTAGAAATCACGCATTTACGTTACAACTACTTAACATTCTAATAATTTCAACAAACCCACAAAACTCGAATATTTATAACCCCAAAAAATATACAACAATGACAATATTGGTTGCTAGCTTCGTCCCAAATAATTAAATAACGCCAGCTTCGGCAAAATAAACTTACATATTTTTAGTACATCTTTGCCGACAATGACTCTCGGCTATACTTCCCGTATTTACAGCTGCATTCACATTATGCACTTATAACTAATGTCAATTTCTTCGATGCGTGTCGCCTTCCTAGAAATCTGCCATCACCAAGAAGAATGTCTCTTTAGAAACCTCAACCGCTTCGCTATCTTACTGCAATTTCAAGCCGTTACTGCATTCTTATCAATGTTTTTCCCTTATTTCGACGCTAATTTATACACCTCCGAAGGACGTTCGCAATGTTGTGATCTCAATCTGACGTTTCAGTTTGATTCGTTCGCCATCTTGGATATAATTTTCGTATTGCCCCCGACGAAATCTCGTACTTCTATTTTATATGAAATGTTGGATTTTTTTACATGCCAACCCGCGTAGCTCTCTCGATTCACATTTTTAGCACTGGATTTCTATTATTTGTTCGTTTTTTAGTGTCCTTGTAAAAAGCGCATCAATGGCGATTGCGATAAAGCGTTTCTGTGATGTACGATCTGCACACTTTATACGAATTTAAATGAACTGGGCACTAAAATGCTTCACAGCATCTCAGTGCCCTTATTTTAAACTGTTTATTCTTACATCTGAGCACCAAAATATACTTTTCTTTCCCAAACTTTCGCAGCTTTAGAGCGTGCAACTAAAATTTCTTAATGGATGCCGGAAGCAACACGTCCATCCCTTTTATAACACCCTTATCGATGTGACCTTTTTTTGATAATTTAACCCACAACTATTGACTAATCAATCATAAAACGATCTGATTTATCTATTTTTTCGTTAAATAACGCTCTGCCACATTGGTAACAAACGAATTTCTTAACGATAATTCGTGCTTCTAATTCTATATATGATTTTAAGTATTTATTTTACGTATTATGAGAAATTGATGTTTCATATTCGGCGGGAAATCTTCATATTTTGACCTGACTTTGCCGCCTTTCTTTCGCGTCGTTTCCGCTTTCACATTTGAAAGCGAAATAATATAACTATTTTATTTCAATTTTATTTATTGATAGTATTTTTATCTAGTAATTCCTCTATTTTAATTACGTGTTTCTAAATTTCCTCATTTTAACTATTAAATTTTATTTTGACTGGCAATTATCTGGTGATAATTTCTTTGGACATCATCGATTCGGCTTTCTTCCATCGATGTCGATTATGTTTTCCAATTTCTCTTAATAATAAATTAAATGTTCTTCAAATGACTTTATCAATATTGCTATTAATTCTCCCATAATTCCTACTATTTAATGAACCCCTTTTTATATTTCTTTGAAAAACCAATCGGTCGACTTTTTTAAGACCATAAACATGCTTCTATTGTCTATTTGTCAATTATTGATATTTACGTCGATTTTTCGTAAAAATCTCAAAATATGCTAATTTCTTGCCAAATATTCCTGATTGTCTATATTTAAACCCCTAATGATGTCCTTAACTCTCAAGAACCCTCAAAACCCCTTTATTTATGTGACTCTGGCACTGCGCTCTATAGTTTAGCAACGGCCCTTCTTTCATCTGTCAGTTTTTAGTTCCTAATTAAATCGCTAGATGTCACTATGATCTTTTTCAAGTACAATTTAATTTTAAAATTTGATTAATCTATTTTCGGTTAGCTTAGAGCTGCTAAGCGATCATGTGATGATTTTCAGATCATTACAATACCCCCTCCCAAAATCTCTGCTTGCCCTCAAGCAATCATATCACATATCTTTCTTGTTATCTGTTCAATCTCCAATCGCTTATTCATGATGTTTGTAATATAATATTAATGTTAATAATTTTATAGAAATAACTATGTAACTCCTCCGATATGTTTGTACTATAATGTCAATGATAATAGTTTATGTTTAATTCACGTACCTTTACGATATGTTTTGTGCTATATGTTAATTATAATATTTTACGTTTAATTCACGTACCTTTACTATATATTTTGTACTATAATGTTATGATAATATTTTACTTTTAATTCACGTACCCTTACGATATATTTTGTACTATAATGTTATGATAATATTTTACTTTTAATTCACGTACCCTTACGATATGTTTTGTGCTATATGTTAATTATAATATTTTACGTTTAATTCACGTACCTTTACGATATGTTTTGTACTATAATGTTATGATAATATTTTACTTTTAATTCACGTACCCTTACGATATGTTTTGTACTATAATGTTATGATAATATTTTACTTTTAATTCACGTACCCTTACGATATGTTTTGTGGCTTGCCTTCCCTCTTCAAGTCTATAATTCCTATCTTGTTTCCATATAATACCAATCTCCTAACCCAGATCTTTTAATGATAATACTTTTAATATAATTTCTCACTTTCTCCTCTATATCTCACCTCAATAATATGATACCTATAATAATAATAATGAAGATTCCAACTCTCCTGTTGCAGATTTTTAATATTTATTTAATATATTCCATCTCTCCTCCTCTCTTTCGCTTCAACATGCGTCCGCTCAATTAGGATATAAACCCGAGTCCTCGACCATGTCTCCACCTACTTATTCTTTTCTATCGACCAATCTATAAATAATCTCAATACGTCAATATAATAATTATAATATTTCTCTCCGTTGCAAAATTTAATATTTATATAATATATTCCAGCTCCTCCTTCTCTCTTTCGCTTCAACATGCGTCCGCTCAATTAGGATATAAACCCGAGTCCTCGACCATGTCTCCACCTACTTGTTCTGTTCTATCGACCAATCTATAAATAATCTCAATACATTAATATAATAGTTATAATATTTCTCTCCGTTGCAAAATTTAAATTGATTCCGTCTATTTATTCTCCGTTCACCCACTCCGCTCAATTAGGATTTAACCCGAGTCCTCGATGGTGAACATTTTAACTGTCTAACTCTTCAAAAAATATAGTTTGAATATGCCTAAGTCAGAACAATGCACTTGAACAGGCTCTGGTCGTCCCTTAATGTTCTAGATTTTAAAAAAATCGTGACATTGTCCCAACCAGTCGCATAGTAAGTTTTTATTTAATATAGTATGCTATTTCACGCTGGGCTTGTCCTTCTGCTATTTACTTAGACACAATCTCAAATTAGATAACCTGACGATTGTTAATAGGTTCTTCACTAGTCTATTGTTTGTGATTTTAACGTACACTGTAAATGGTTTCTAACTCTCATTCGTTATTTCAGAATTTGGAAACTGAATTTATCCTTTCACCGCCTTGCATACCTCCCACGTTCACAGCGCCTTTCATTCTATCTTCATACCAAAATCAATCCCCTCCTTCATCACAACTTATGTTGGTTTACTAATTAACAAATGTATTTATCGTCCTTCTTCTCTCACCCTCCTGGATCGCTACTATTTATCTCCTTCATAACATAAACTAAATCAATATCCGGCCTATTCTAATTTCGCAACACCATAATAACCCCCTTGGTGCATGTAACCATAATGCCACCGTAATAATAATAATCCCTTTGGGTATCTGAGCTCCTCCCTGTCGAATCTAGACCATATCCGACTCTGGGTGTCAACTCGTCCAAAAGCGTAGACCTGATCAGGGTCACGCGTTGAGGTGCGACCTCAACCTTGCCGAGACCTCCATATATACTCCCTCGCAAGTTACCAATACAAAACAAACATGGACCCGAGCAGTGGCTCCAACTCCGAAGACCGCCCACTTCAGATAAAAATTCCCATAATTATTATAGTCGCTCTAAAAATTAGCGCTATTTTTCGATTCTAATTTCTTCATCCCGCTCTAAAATAGCGAGACGTCGACAATACCACCAACCATTCTATACTAAATAACAATATTAATATGACTCTCCATTCATCTTATAGTCGCTTTCTATATAGCACTATAACTCAATTCCAAAAATATATTTTATAATAATTATAATAATGATTCTAATCTGGCCCTATACAGCCTCAATAATATAACGATCAACCAACTTTATCAATAACAATAATCCATCGACTTCACTAATAATACTTTGGAATCTTCTCTCTAATATAATAATCGTATCCCGATACTGCTTTGCCATTTAGTTCAACAACAAAAAAAACTTATTACACTAATGAGATTCCTAATCGTGTTCGCTTGTATTTCTTCGCTTTAGGTAGGAATGATTGAACAACAAGTTGTAGGTGATTAGGATAGGATTTAGGATAAGATAGGATAGGATAGGAAAGGAATACTTGTTGCTTAAAACGAAGAGATTCAAACAACACAACGCTCTCCTTGTTATAACTCTTTTCCCAATTTTGCAAAACAATATCACTCCCCTAGATACCCAAATGAAAAAACTGTCAGCTTATTAACAATATTTTACAACTCAACGATTTCACGAGGTGCATTCTCTCATACATATAAGTATCAAATGGATAATATGTTTAGTAAATGTAACTGTATGCTATATATATATATATGCAATAATGTGTGATTCTAATGTGATAAAAATTAAAACTATAATGCTCAACTAAATGTGTAAGCTAATATGTATTGTAATTAAAATATTTCTGATTTATTGTATACTGCTTTTGGTGTATGGCATTAATGATTTGTTGCTATTAAGACTTTGGTAATGGAATAGAAATAAGGAATGTGATAGGATAGGTAGTGTATGATAGAATGGTAGGATAGGAATGGTGATAGGATGATGGATAGGATGGTATCTATTACTAGTAAGGAACAGGAAAATGATATTATCTGTAATGTAATTTATAACTTGAAAAATGATGAAATCCTATGTTTGATATATCGTGTTAAAATAATTTATTATCTTAGTATAATAATACAATACATACACAAGAACACACACCCCGCTACAATCAATAACTCTGATATTCAAAATAATCTGCCGGTTATTCTCTCAATAAAATAATAATAACCGCCATGACAGCCAATATAATAATATTATAATGCTATGACAACCACAAAACATACCATCAAAAAAACCGTGAGTTTTTTTTTTTTTATACTCCCCATAATTTATTGAGCTTCTACACTAATCACTCAACCGATAGAATCGTAAGGTTCTTTAATCACCCCTTACAAATTTTTACCTTATCTTTTATGTGGCATCGCCCTATGGCTTTACCTTCCGATTTTATATATAAGTAAGTATTTTAAGTATGTATTTACTAAGTATGTATTTTAAACGTCGGCAAACGTCCTCATATTTGGTATCTATATCCAATTCTCCTATAATATTCTGTATCGTACCATCCGCCGACATCAATTGTATATTATTGCATTTGTTATCAAACGCACAACCCTGAAATAATGTTATATATTTTCTCCCTATTATATTAACAGAAGATCCTGTATCTACTAATGCTTTTAATTTAAAATTATTTAACCTTACATAAATATAAGGTCTCTGATCCATATCATTACTATTTAGGTATTATTAAAAATGCGAACCGACGACCCCCTCCCAGCCATCGAATTCTCTATTCGTATTTTATTCGAGATATATCTCTCTCCAGCCTTCGTTTTTTCGATGACGAAGCTGTTTGAGACATTATGATATCTATGTCTATTCTTAATTTATTTGTCGTATTTAATTTATTTTATTCTAATTTAAATAAATTTAATTAATTTATTTTATTTATTTTTATTTTGATTCAAAATAAATTTAATTTATTTTATTTTTTTATTTAAACGAATTTATTTTATTTTATTTTATTATTGATTAAACGAATTTAATTATTTTTATTTTTATTCAAAGCAAAAGGTTGACGATTGCTATCGTGCCAAAGGTTATTATCCGCGGCGTCCTGATTACAATTATTTTAATTTATTTTAATTTCAGCCAAATTCTTAATTAAATCAATTACCAATCAAATTTGTTTATTTTTTATTTTAAACTATTCTTATTCCCGAGGTACTATTTTAATCGTTGATTTAATTACGACGAATGCAGTCAACATGTGTACATAATGTACAATAAACGTTAAATTATGTATATAGGCAGATTTCCAGAAACAACACACATATACAATATATCAACAATTCGCAATGCTAAATATACAGTTATATCACACGATTCATGTTTCTATATTTTTTATTTATTAAATGCCCAAATTACGATCGATCGAAAATAATTTACTATTTATTTTATTTAGAATCTATCAAGGCCCCACACGTTGGGACGACATTTGTAAAGAAAATTTTTTCTTTTAATTATAAACTTATTTTCGGTCGATTGTTAAAAAATAATAATATTAATACGAATGGCATGTGTTTAATACGATACACCAAAATTCGATAATTGGATTCTAGTGCTTTATTTACTTTAAATGTGTTCAATGTCAATTTATATTGAAACATGAATCGTAATGTTTACATACAACAATAAAATTACTTATAAACTAACACACTGTTAACTAGTCGATGGCGTTCCAGTGATATAATGAATTTAAATGACCGCAGTCGCTAATGCCCGATATAAACTACGACCTGGTTACCATTCAGTCCACTGAATGTCCATATGGTTTTCGTTCTATTATTTCTATTAATACTATTCCCTCCCCGCTATCCTTGAAACCCCATCGATCAGTCAAAACAAAAAAACCTTAATATAATCTACAATTTTCCTTATCTTTAATCTTATTCTAACATTCAGTATAATTCGAATGTTTCCTTAACTAGTTTCCAAATTAAAAGCACATTATATAATGGCTGGTGTCTGAATCAACGGAGTTAGCAAAGGCTAACTCTCTTCCAAATTAAATAATAGTCTGACTAGAGGTTTACCTCGTAGAACTATCAACGACTATTCATATCAATCGATGTTAAATGCCTCATTTTTAGTTAACGTGCAAATATGTAGAAATCACGCATTTACGTTACAACTACTTAACATTCTAATAATTTCAACAAACCCACAAAACTCGAATATTTATAACCCCAAAAAATATACAACAATGACAATATTGGTTGCTAGCTTCGTCCCAAATAATTAAATAACGCCAGCTTCGGCAAAATAAACTTACATATTTTTAGTACATCTTTGCCGACAATGACTCTCGGCTATACTTCCCGTATTTACAGCTGCATTCACATTATGCACTTATAACTAATGTCAATTTCTTCGATGCGTGTCGCCTTCCTAGAAATCTGCCATCACCAAGAAGAATGTCTCTTTAGAAACCTCAACCGCTTCGCTATCTTACTGCAATTTCAAGCCGTTACTGCATTCTTATCAATGTTTTTCCCTTATTTCGACGCTAATTTATACACCTCCGAAGGACGTTCGCAATGTTGTGATCTCAATCTGACGTTTCAGTTTGATTCGTTCGCCATCTTGGATATAATTTTCGTATTGCCCCCGACGAAATCTCGTACTTCTATTTTATATGAAATGTTGGATTTTTTTACATGCCAACCCGCGTAGCTCTCTCGATTCACATTTTTAGCACTGGATTTCTATTATTTGTTCGTTTTTTAGTGTCCTTGTAAAAAGCGCATCAATGGCGATTGCGATAAAGCGTTTCTGTGATGTACGATCTGCACACTTTATACGAATTTAAATGAACTGGGCACTAAAATGCTTCACAGCATCTCAGTGCCCTTATTTTAAACTGTTTATTCTTACATCTGAGCACCAAAATATACTTTTCTTTCCCAAACTTTCGCAGCTTTAGAGCGTGCAACTAAAATTTCTTAATGGATGCCGGAAGCAACACGTCCATCCCTTTTATAACACCCTTATCGATGTGACCTTTTTTTGATAATTTAACCCACAACTATTGACTAATCAATCATAAAACGATCTGATTTATCTATTTTTTCGTTAAATAACGCTCTGCCACATTGGTAACAAACGAATTTCTTAACGATAATTCGTGCTTCTAATTCTATATATGATTTTAAGTATTTATTTTACGTATTATGAGAAATTGATGTTTCATATTCGGCGGGAAATCTTCATATTTTGACCTGACTTTGCCGCCTTTCTTTCGCGTCGTTTCCGCTTTCACATTTGAAAGCGAAATAATATAACTATTTTATTTCAATTTTATTTATTGATAGTATTTTTATCTAGTAATTCCTCTATTTTAATTACGTGTTTCTAAATTTCCTCATTTTAACTATTAAATTTTATTTTGACTGGCAATTATCTGGTGATAATTTCTTTGGACATCATCGATTCGGCTTTCTTCCATCGATGTCGATTATGTTTTCCAATTTCTCTTAATAATAAATTAAATGTTCTTCAAATGACTTTATCAATATTGCTATTAATTCTCCCATAATTCCTACTATTTAATGAACCCCTTTTTATATTTCTTTGAAAAACCAATCGGTCGACTTTTTTAAGACCATAAACATGCTTCTATTGTCTATTTGTCAATTATTGATATTTACGTCGATTTTTCGTAAAAATCTCAAAATATGCTAATTTCTTGCCAAATATTCCTGATTGTCTATATTTAAACCCCTAATGATGTCCTTAACTCTCAAGAACCCTCAAAACCCCTTTATTTATGTGACTCTGGCACTGCGCTCTATAGTTTAGCAACGGCCCTTCTTTCATCTGTCAGTTTTTAGTTCCTAATTAAATCGCTAGATGTCACTATGATCTTTTTCAAGTACAATTTAATTTTAAAATTTGATTAATCTATTTTCGGTTAGCTTAGAGCTGCTAAGCGATCATGTGATGATTTTCAGATCATTACAATCATTATTCGTCATCAAGCATACATAGCATTTCTATAAAATCGTGGAATTTCTTGGCCATTAATGCAGTTAGATATATCGTTATTAATCAGCACAAGTATACATTCATTCTTAGTGTAGCGTCTAAAGTGGCTGCTTTTCTTGAAATACATGAAAAGAATCGCAAATTCAAGTTTTAATTCTTTATGATTTTCGGTATGCTTCATAGCGATTCCTTCTAGGCAGTCAGTAGAAAGCAACAATTCGCAACATTAATGCAAAAATGAATAACTTTAGTCACATGGCAAGATCAGCTGATAGCTGAATTTCGTCATACCCTATATACAATCCTAATATAAAGGCCATGTCTCAAAACCAGTCTTATTTTTTAAATAATAGTTAATTGATAATTTCCTGGCACTGGCTACATATTTGGTATCAATTAAATCATGGTCCACAGCCAAAAATCGTTGAATGCTGCTTGCATGAAATGTTGAATTGTTCAAAATGACGAATGGAGGTGAAAGAAAGTTGGTTTACTCGATCTCTAAGTAACGCAATCTTTTCCCGCCCGGGGATGGCTAACTCTTTTAATATTCTGAATTGAACCAACAGCCTCAAGTTTATTCAAGTTTAAATCACCACAGAGGGCCGAAATGGTATGTGACTTTGCCAGAAAAATGTGCGGCATTTCTGTACAGACACAGATCTAGTCAGAAATAGTTATAAAGTGATGGGAATATATTCTTTTTATCGTCAAATAAAATAATATATATAAGGCAAAATATGCAATGTTATTAATAGGTACTAAAACGCTTTATAATCTATACATATATATATATATATATATATATATATATATATATATATATATATATATATATATATATATATATATATATATATATATATATATATATATATATATATATATATATATATATATATATATATATATAGAATTCGTTTAAAGGATGACACTTTGATGAAAAAATTAAAATAATAAAAGCCACTTACATAGCTGGAAGGTTTTCCCGGACTGGACTGGGAAATGCTTATTGTTTAAACGAGATGTATTTTTGGATGAGTACCACTTTCGACGGTACAATGTAGGTTTAATGGGATCCCTTTATCGCTAGCGAACGATCGCCCTTCATCCACATCTCAAAAACAAAGCGTATCCTTTTGCAAACCAAAATAAAATGTCTTTATTAAAGACAAATTTAAGCAAAAACAATGAAAAAAATCACAATCAATCGTCTCTTAAATGCGGAATGACATTTGGAAAATTCGATTTGAAAATAGAATATATCCACTCTTTAAAAGGACGATATACGATTGCAGGGCTCGCTATCAGCCAGCTATTAAATGAAAATAAAAATAAAATACTTCATTTGCTCGTTCCCATGAAAAAAGATATAAATCGTAATTTCTGGTCGAGAAGTTTATACTTAAGGCTATATGATATTTACAAGAGTTCAAAACATAAGAAAAAATTGTATAATATTGTTAATATTTGATTGGTTTTTTGTAAAATCTTTTTTTAAAGAATTCGTTTAAAGGATGACACTTTGATGAAAAAATTAAAATAATAAAAGCCACTTACATAGCTGGAAGGTTTTCCCGGACTGGACTGGGAAATGCTTATTGTTTAAACGAGATGTATTTTTGGATGAGTACCACTTTCGACGGTACAATGTAGGTTTAATGGGATCCCTTTATCGCTAGCGAACGATCGCCCTTCATCCACATCTCAAAAACAAAGCGTATCCTTTTGCAAACCAAAATAAAATGTCTTTATTAAAGACAAATTTAAGCAAAAACAATGAAAAAAATCACAATCAATCGTCTCTTAAATGCGGAATGACATTTGGAAAATTCGATTTGAAAATAGAATATATCCACTCTTTAAAAGGACGATATACGATTGCAGGGCTCGCTATCAGCCAGCTATTAAATGAAAATAAAAATAAAATACTTCATTTGCTCGTTCCCATGAAAAAAGATATAAATCGTAATTTCTGGTCGAGAAGTTTATACTTAAGGCTATATGATATTTACAAGAGTTCAAAACATAAGAAAAAATTGTATAATATTGTTAATATTTGATTGGTTTTTTGTAAAATCTTTTTTTAAAGAATTCGTTTAAAGGATGACACTTTGATGAAAAAATTAAAATAATAAAAGCCACTTACATAGCTGGAAGGTTTTCCCGGACTGGACTGGGAAATGCTTATTGTTTAAACGAGATGTATTTTTGGATGAGTACCACTTTCGACGGTACAATGTAGGTTTAATGGGATCCCTTTATCGCTAGCGAACGATCGCCCTTCATCCACATCTCAAAAACAAAGCGTATCCTTTTGCAAACCAAAATAAAATGTCTTTATTAAAGACAAATTTAAGCAAAAACAATGAAAAAATTCACAATCAATCGTCTCTTAAATGCGGAATGACATTTGGAAAATTCGATTTGAAAATAGAATATATCCACTCTTTAAAAGGACGATATACGATTGCAGGGCTCGCTATCAGCCAGCTATTAAATGAAAATAAAAATAAAATACTTCATTTGCTCGTTCCCATGAAAATATATATATATATATATATATATATATATATATATATATATATATATATATATATATATATATATATATATATATATATATATATATATATATATATAAATATATATATATATATATATATATATATATATATATATATATATATATATATATATATATATATATATATACATACATATATATATATATATATATATATATATATATATATATATATATATATATATATATATATATATATATATATATATATATATATATATATATATATATATATATATATATATATATATATATATATATATATATATATATATATATATATATATATATATATATATATATATATATATATAAAACAAAGTCGGGTTTATTCGCACACTTATAACTCGAGAACGGCTGACCGATTTTCATGGTTTTTGATTTGTTGTATTTGTCTCCGTCCCGAATAGCAGAATAACTATTAAAAACGAAAATTGGAAAATTGACGAGCAATTAAAATAAAAGAAAAAACATTTTCCCATACAAAATGTAAATCCGTGTTTTTCTCATGGTCAGTTGTACGTGTCGCTTTATTTGTCGCTTTAGTTGTCGCTTTATTTGTTCTTGCGCCGGATAAAAAAAACAAAAAATGTCGTATATCACAAGGTGCTTCAATGAAGAGAATTAAACGGAGTGCATCCCATGCTGCACAATATGTAAATAGATTAATTCAATCATGTCTTGCTGACACGCGATTGATATACTTAATTTTGATACTTTTATATTTCTTTTTGTACTATTATCTTAATAAATTAATGAAATGAATATTTATTTCGTATTCATTGTATTACTTTCATAAAATCATAAATTACGTTCAGCTAACCTGTAACACGATATTTATTGACTGTTAGGCGGTACGAAGTTCGCCGGGTCAGCTAGTCAATGATAAAAGTCAGTTCAGTTCAGTTGAAGAAGTTCGCTTAGAAAAATAACGCTTTGAGAAAAAAATATGAATAAAAATTTGATGATACCTGTACTATATACCTATTTAAATTATTACCTTGATGTTGAAAAACTGATCCTAGGTTGCAGTGGGCGGCGGCGAATGTGGGAAAGACCTCGAGCGCCTTCATGTAAAGCCGAGTGGCCTCTTCGATGTACCCCTGTTCACGCTTTATATTAGCGAGGTTGTTGAGTGAGTCGGCGTGCTGAGGATGGAGCCGCAAGGCCGCGTTGAAGCACTCCTCGGCCTCCGCCATCTCACCTTTCTCCTTGAGGGCATTCGCCAAGTTGCAGTAGGCGTCGGGGAAGTTCGGCTGCAGCTCGATCGCTTTCCTATATGTGTCAATCGCCAGGTCGATTTGGCCCTGCTCGTAATACACCCCAGCCAGGATTCCGTAAATGTTTCCATTGTTTGGCGATAGGTTCAGGGCCTGGAGGTAGAATGCTACCGCTCTGCATAACAAGAATAATGATACCATAAATAATAGTATTAAAAAAAATACGTGTGGCACTCGGGGACTGCCGCGGTAAAGCTATTGCATAGCATTTTTAACAACTTATGCAATTATAATTATTTATTTATTTTATTTTTTCTGATATCAGATATCTGCGCTCTATCGGAAAACGTTGAAATTATTTCGAATCATTTGCGGCTGCGAAAGCAAATGATTCGGAATAATTTAAACGTCTTCCGATAGAGCGCCGCGCACGAATTTTTTATTCGATAAAGCATAAAAATCGGATTTTTCGAAAAAAATCGTAGATAAAAAGATAGATAATTAAATTATGTTTAAAATGGTGCAGGTTTTATAATAATACGCCAGATAGTATTTGCGTAGTAGTCGTTTTTGTGTTCGGTTAGACCTAATTTCACAAATTAATTACACTATGTAATATAAACAAAATCTAAAATATTCAAAGCTAAGAATATTAGGAAAATGTTCTTGTTTAACATATATTTTTTTCAAATCGTAAGCAGTACTCGTTTAGACGTAATTATCAGTTTAAAATAATTAATTTTCGTTAAGAAATTTCTTCATTCGGTCGCCGTGCTGGCCTAGGCCCGCGATAAAAGCTATGCAATAGCTTAATAAATAATTATAATTGCATAAGTTGTTAAAAATGCTATGCAATAGCTTTGCCGCGACAGTCCCCAAGTGCCACACGTATTTTTTAGTTAAACAATAAAGTTGCCTGGTTCCGTTTTTGTGATCTTAGTCTATAATGGAATATTCGTTTCTACAGTGACTTGTCGAATATAAGATATAATGTTGAACCTTTTAATTTGGTATTTAAACCAGTCGAGGCATCCCTCGGGTCGGTCCTCGTTGGAGGACCTCCCAGCCACTTTGGCAGGAGGGATGTTGATGATTGTGTAGACGACGATACATTGATAATCCATAACACACACATGTCCACATCAAAACATTACTCGATAACGATACAACCGTAGCGAATAAGAAGTTTCTTTTTAACCAGTTCCTCGATAACTCTTACTATTTATTGTATAATCACTAAAAAGTAACTGTTAATCGCGATTAGATAAATTTAAATCACAGTGGCGGTTGGCAGTCGATTTGTAAAAGTATATATTTTTATTTGTTTATAAATAAAGTTGGAAACTACCGTAAAATTTATTTAAGCTCTTTATGTTATTGTTGCGTGGCGGCGCGGTAGCGTTGCGGTAGACGCGGTGCGTGCGGGGGCATGAAAGACGCGACGCGCGATCGATCGCGGCGAGAGGGCGGCGACTGCGGCCAGAGAGGGCGGCGTGAGCGGCGACGGCGGCGCGCGACCACCGACTGACGGCGCGGCGGGCTCCCGCTCTCGGGACGGGACAAACGTCGCGTCGCGTCCGGCCGACGCGCGATCTGGCATTCACTACGCGGCCGCCCCGGGCGCGTCGCGGCGCCCCGCGACGTTGCCACACAACGTTGACACTGCCGTATTTCGTAAATGCCGTATTTCGTGAATACCTTGCGTCACACCTAACGACACAGTATCAGAAAAAAAATATTTTTAGAAACACTCATTCTCGTTCTGTTTCATATATTAGGTACAGGAAAGCAAGGGAATGAAACGTTTCTTTATATCATCAGAGTCCGCGCGGTGGCTTTTTGGCCGAGCAAAGCGGGGTTCTATCTGTTTTAACTCGATCGTTCGTCATTTCGTCTGTTTGCCTGTAAATGTTACGCTGTGACGACCAACCGCGATGTTACATTTTCTTCGAGTTTGTGACGTAATGTGTTTTAAATTCTATTTCAAGATGCTGGCCGGTTTGATGTTTTTTTTTTAATGCGAGGTCCTTCTATCCACAGAACTATTATTTAGCTATTTTTTAATTTTCATTTTATTGAGAAATAAGAGCTACCGGAGAGAAATTAACATTTAGACATGTTAAAAAATATATTATTTTTCAATATTTATGTACCGCTAAATTTGACTTCAAAAGAGTTATGATCTTATTCGTTTATGCATTTCAGAAAACATAATTAATTAGACTATTTAATTTTGACTAAATCCTCCCTGAAATTATATTAGGTGTAAAAAATGCAATATAACGCAACCCTTTTATTCTCCGTAGCTAGTTTTAAAATCATAATATGTAGTTTAAAATTATTAACATAAGAGTCAACCAATATAATTTAAAAATAACGATAGAGTTGTGACGTTTGGGTGTCCTATACGACATGATCCTAACATCGTAATATACGAATGGCTAAATGCTAAAATATCACGGGTCCATAGATATAAATATTCCAGAAGAGGACAAACTGAATATAATTAATTAATTCAATTATATATGCAACTACCGCATTTTTATTTCGTCGATTGATATGTTATTATTTGGTGGACGTGATCAGTTTTAACATATAATACGGTGTCAAATACAGGGAAATATCAATCGGACGTTTCTCGAATCTTCGTTTTCTTCCATGTCTTTCATATTGTATGGTACCGAATTAATACATGAAACAATAACAAATTGATAGCATCCGTCGTTCCTCAATACATCATTTTAATGCAATGATCGTTGAAAATATAGCTATTTATTTAACTAATTCACTTCATTAATAGATTTCTGAAAGCGGCAGTTCATAGTTCAGTAGCACATTCTTATGACGTCACGACGAATACTGCTTTAAAAGTCCCGAAAGCGATCAGCCAGCGTAATGTCGACATTATTTTAAGTTCTTTAAGATGTTCTCATGTCCCGCGACGGACAATGCAAAACAATTTAAAATCTCCGTGTAATAGTGTTGAAGAAGACAGTATCATTATCATTGAAATAACTCTTAATATACATACTACGTATTTATTATAGCTATTAGGTTTATTTAATTTATTTTTTTCTTTTCCTCAGTAGTGTGCGCACAATACAAAACTTACAAGTAACCTAGTCGAGTCTACCTTGGTACGGGCTTCAGCCTAGCTAGGCAGACTTTGTAAATATACTTTTAAAGCTATACTTTAGGAAATAAACTTATTCTTATTCTTATTCTTAGTAGAAGAGGTTGAAAATAAAGACGAAGAGAATCCCAAATTGCACCAACCTTTTTAAAGGCGTATTTGAAGGAATAACAACGTTTTTGTATTTGAATCAAATTAGTGATGCTGAGGAGAATTTAATTTTGTATTACAATTTAATCATGGTTAGAAACTTCCTTTTGTTGAAAATCAAACAATCCTTTTGTTTTTGTTATCTAACATTTTTTAACTTTTGTGTTTATGTAAGTTTCGTAATAAATAAGGATTTCGATTCATAAGTTTCATAATGAGTATTTTTATGTTCTTCTTCTAAGCTTATATGTTATTTTTTGAGGATAAACATTTAAAATTTAGGTACTAAAGTTACTGTTTTGTTAAAGATATCACTCTTTTCCTTCATAAACTGTTTCCTTCATCTTTCATTTTGTTTGAAAACGATAGCGACATCTTCCCTTTGAAAACGACAGCGAAAATTTCAAAAGCTTGTTTTCGTAAAGAAATGGACTTTTTGATATTTAACTATTCACACTAATGTGCGCATTATAATATATCCAAGTTTTATGTTGTTTCTTGCTGTTATACTGTTATAATGCTATCTATATTGTTTCGAGCATATTTTTTTACATCGAGTATTTGTACTATAAATGCCTGTTTCAATAAATCTAAATTCAAAATTCTGGGGAAAGGGAAATATTATGATTTTACTATAAATATAGTGATAATTTAATTAAAATGGGAATCGTAATAAAATGTTAGTATTAATTTAATAGCCTCATTACTGTAGGTTTTTTGATATAGCGAAAGTATTAGGCCAAATTATCAATACAACGTGTAGGATATTTAGCGAGAAGCAACCTACCACTACTGCAGATAACCTCTGACAAAATGGTTTTCAGTAAAATTTGCAAAAACCTGGAGGATAAAAGACCCGTTCTCCTTGCAGCTAGAACCTCGAACACAAAGATTTTTTTAAGATGGGCGAAACGACGAAATGACCAAACCACTGAGGTTGCATGCCACAATCTTCTAAGCGAAAACATTTGTAATTATGATGTTGAGATTGAGATTGTGGAACAGTTGAGATTGTGGAAAGTATGAAAATTGGCAAATATTCAGATAAAATGCTATAAATACTTAAAAATCAAAACCTTCCTCGAAACTGACTAAGTACTAAATCACATATCAAGAATGAATAAGAATGTTAGACTGAAAAAGAAAGAAAGAAAAAAGAAAGTTTTTTTTCTTGTAGCAAACATACTGAAATTGATATTTTAAAAAATAATTGGTACAAACGGCCGTCTTATAGTTTCACGATTTTTTTACAGTCAAACGTAGTAGTCTATACTAATGTTATAAAGAAGTATTGTTTGTAAGTTTGTATGTAGGGGGTAATCTCCGAAACTACTCATCCGATTTTTTAAAAATCTGTCACTAATGGAAAGCTCCATTATCGACGACTGCTATAGGCTATTGCGATAAACATTGGTTTTCAATAAGAAATCTCTATATTTTTAAATCAAGTAGAAGAAAATTATCAGAAAAAATCTGGTTAGTTGTTTATCGGCGTGCACTGACGAAACTGTGTGCACTGACGAAACAATATTTATTAAAATAATCAACCTCAAAGAGATCGTAGGCTACAATAACTGCTTTTATGTCTCAAAAAAATAACAAAAATAATCAAGCAGTGTTTGTTGAAGACATTAGCATTAAAATAAAAAATACGTGTGGCACTCGGGGACTGCCGCGGTAAAGCTATTGCATAGCATTTTTAACAACTTATGCAAATATAATTATTTATTTATTTTATTTTTTCTGATATCAGATAACTGCGCTCTATCGGAAAACGTTGAAATTATTCCGAATCATTTGCGGCTGCGGTAGCAAATGATTCGGAATAATTTAAACGTCTTCCGATAGAGCGCCGCGCACGAATTTTTTATTCGATAAAGCAATAAAAAGGGATTATTCGAAAAATTTCGTAGATAAAAAGATAGATGATTAAATTATGTTTAAAATGGTGCAGGTTTCATAATAATACGCCAGATAGTATTTGCGTAGTAGTCGTTTTTGTGTTCGGTTAGACCTTTTTCACAAATTAATTACACTATGTAATATAAACAAAATTTAAAATATTCAAAGCTAAGAATATTAGGAAAATGTTCTTGTTTAACATATATTTTTTTCGAATCGTAAGCAGTACTCGTTTAGACGTAATTATCAGTTTAAAATAATTAATTTTCGTTAAGAAATTTCTTCATTCGGTCGCCGCGGTGGCCTAGGCCCGCGATAAAAGCTATGCAATAGCTTAAAATCCTTATCAAAATAAATTCATCCATTAACACGGGTGTTAAATAGAGATAAAATTAGCCATATACTGTAAGTTGTTAGGTGGTATAGTTATATACATATCTTGAAATTAATGACGCGTGCAAGCACCTCGAAATGATGTATAGTGATGTATATTACCAATTACCAATGATGTACAGTATGGGCACAGTATACCGAGAGAGCAGTAGACGCACTCCGGGGCGACAGGGTATTGCGGGGATAGGGTGCGAGAAGTGAGCAGAAGGGTACGTCTCAAAGAACGCCTTCGATTAGCGTTACGCGCGTGCGAAGGTTGATGTTTTCTCAAACGTTTGAACATCTGCGTTGGCGGAGTAGTAGACATGTGGCAGCCAAATGCGAGCCCTTGGACTCGTGACGTAGATCGCTACGTATCCAATTTTGTTCTAAGAGACGCTACTGTCTGGTATACTGTGGTTTGGGCTTCTCGGCATTACAGGCTCAATCGACCCTATCACTTTCTGGGCATCGTGGATGAAGCAACCCGTCAGCCTTGGGGAATGTAGGCGGAGATAGCTCTTCATGTCATATGTGCGTGCGCGGTATTTACAGGAAGAAAGATGACAACGGGAAACTACTCGGCAGATATGACTGAAATATGCTGGATCCGATCTTCGTGGATCATGCAAATGGCATCTGGCGTGATCTGGACGCAGGGGTTGTAGGCTAAATGTATACATTCTGGGGCTCGTACAATGGCTCGTCAAATGGAGTCATGTGTGAGTTTCAAACCACCGATTAACAATCCTAAACTCAATAAATATTAGTCATCAAAGGTATTCCATAATATGAGAAGTTAAGAAGACTACCGAAATACCACATCCTCAATATACCTGAAAACCGCATGGTTGTGAATAACTAACCAGAGGGGTATTTTTAAAACATATTTGTTAAGTCCATACTCAATTTGTAAAGCCCATATTTACTCATATTTGTAAAGCCCATACTCACAGAAAACACCCAATAAATGTTTGAAAGAAAATTAAATAAATTTATTACTTTTTTTGGAAGAAATAATAATTAATTAAATTTATCAACAAAAACTATTCAGTATTCTGGGCGATTGGCCCCGTAGGAAAAGTATTTTATCACTGCACTTCAATAAGAAAAGCGACTAAATAATCACAATTAATTAATTCATTATAGTAGCGCTTTGTCATTACTCTAATGAAAGTATATGTTTAGTGAAACAAAAGTATGCCTGTAAGAAGGATGTGAAAATGTTTATTTGGTAATTAAATTTCATATCGAAAAAGACACGGCCGAGAAATGACCTATTTTTAAATGACCTTGTTTTGTGGGACACGCAAAGTTGTCTCAAACGGTGCGGTGGGATCGACTGACCATCTGCTTAAATTAAAATGAAATTACACGTTGATTTTAAATACTCAAAAGAGATAGTCTAATGTATTTATTTTGGGCTATGTAGTCTATGACGCAGAAAATATATTACGCACTTTTTATATATTATGTATAAAGTCAGTGGCATATCACGGAAACTGTGTCTAGATGTCATGTCCATGGCTTCGTATCTACTATCCATGCTGCAAATAGAAGCGACGTACTAAAATAGATACAGTACAAATATAACCGTTTGATAGTAGCGCGATATAGTAAGAATTGGCACATTAAAAAAGTGTTTACTCCTATCGAAGACTATCGCGGTTGTTTGACATTATAAATAGGATACAAACGAATTTACCGCGGGAAATTTGTAGCACCCAACATTTCGGTGACGTTGCAGCCGCCGTTGTCCAGGGTAGACTGAAAGAGCTGTCGATCCGTTGTTTTGCGGGTAGGTCGCATACCGCTACCGCCACTGCGTAGGTTATAACGGTGGTGGGGGGCCAGGCTCGGAGCGGGCGAATTTCGAAAATCTGTCTTGCACACAACACTCACTGTATCCTGTCTTACGTCCTTGCGTTGGGCGTTCGGCGGCGGGAACATTTTAAGAAGAGGGTTCCACGTAGAAGAGAGTTTGTAACTGTCGTCTCTATTGAAGTTCGGGGTTCTTCTTCTGCGTGGAACCCTCTTCTTAAAATGTTCCCGCCGCCGAACACCGAACGCAAGGACATAGGACAGGATACAGTGCGTGTTGTGTGCAAGACAGATTTTCGAAATTCGCGCGCTCCGAGCCCGGCTCCCCACCACCGTTATAACCTAAGCAGTGGCGGTAGCGGTATGCGACCTACCCGCAAAACAACGAATTGACAGCTCTTTCAGTCTACCCTGGACAACGGCGGCTGCAACGTCACCGAAACGTCGGGTTCTAGAAATTTCACGAGGTAAATTCGTTTCTGTCCTATTTATAATGGTTACGCCTACTTACAAGTCATATTTAGAATATTCATAATATTTCTATACCTCAACAATGAGATAAGTGTAACAGAAAAAGTCTAACAAATTATGTAAAACCTATTGATAATGATATTATGGAACGGAGATGGTGAGTTGGCATTACTTATGTTAATTTTTGTCTTTAACTTCACACAGGTATAACACAATATAAATTCGTCGCATATTTCGTAATTTTTTTTTTCAAACTGGTACAATCAAATTCATTAGGCGCAAATGCCTAATTTTTTACCTTTTTTACCTACGATTATATAATACAAATTATTCATTCTAAATAAACTAGACCAAAGGTTCCCAACCTTTTACATTTTGCACCCGTCTAAAGGTTATCTGAATTTTGACGCCCCTCTACATAGAAAAAATGCTTTATAATTTTTTAACGCTTTATTACCCACTAGTAGTATTTATCGCTCAAATGAAATAAATTTATTTATTATTATAACCAGGCAAGTATTTAAAATTTTATTTAGGGAGGGGTCCAGCTTTGTAATAGTTGGGGTCTCATACTTCTTTTTTTCTTTATTAAGGCTCCCTTCCGAGTTGACGCGACTAAAAATTTAGGTATTTTTGCAATGCCACGCGCCCGCGGGCTTTCGATATATACATAAAGATGTATAGATATACCGCGGCGACAAGGAAAGACGTCTCACCGTTGGCAGTGGCCAATTACGAATGACGATTTCGGCTTCGCGCGTCGTCTAATATAGTCGATTTGGCTTTTCAATTATAATATAATAAATTATCAAATGAAAAGTTTTTTATAAAGTAAAAATTAGATTACAATAATAAAATAACTTAGTATCACTGTGTTATTTTTATATCACTCAAAAGCATCTTTAATAAATAGAAAAAAAATAATGTTTGGCCATAACATTTCTGGAAATTACGTAATTTCAAACATTTTCTTCATATATTTTTTGTATGGAAGTACCAAAAACTGTCGGGGTGCTATGCAAATAGACCATACGCTGGTGTAAATGGTATTTTTAAATATTTTGAATCATATCTAGGTTTTTCAAAAACTGAAGACAAATCTCGCTCGTTTTTATTTTTTTGGAAAACAGTAAGAGAATAAAGATAGTTTACAATTAATATGGAAATAATTCACCAATTTCGTTTTAGCGTAATGATAGCTTAAGGACCGGGTTTTTAAAATCCGGAATAATTGTATTAAAATTCTTTCTCGTGTTCTCACCCGCAAACTTATACTTCATATAAACGTATACTTCATAAAACGTATACTTATACTTCATATAAACTTCAAAGGCCACAAACTTATACTTAATATAGCTTTTGGCCGCCACGGCCGCCACGGTCTCGATCTAAAATATCTCTTTCGAATTGTTGTAATATAAATTGCACCGCAGGCAATATTTTTTTAAAAATTAGGCGGCGTTGTCGAATATTTATTTTTAAAAAATGTGTCGAGAAAGCTTCACGGCCTCTTACAATATCTCTACGCCCCCCAAGAGGGGTTGATTAATTGCCGAACAGGGTTCTTTTCGGTGAATTCAAAATACAAAGTAACGTCATTGCTATACAACGTCACTGCGCCGCACATACCTAGCACGTATTTACCTTATCATGGGCATTAGCCCAGTTTGCTAAAACACATTTTTTAAACTTCTACATTTAACAATTATTTTTCTTTAAAGTGTCTAAAATTTCCAACTTTTTATTGCTGAGTTTTAAACCTTAATATGATTATAGGTTATTGCAAATAGCAATTTGACAAATAGTTGACTTAAAGGGTGATTAGAGAATGTTAAAATCATTCCGACGCATGAAAAATTAACATCACTTGAATCACTTTCTTGATCTGTCCTCGCTTCACTAACACTGCCAGTGTCTGAAATGTCACTTTCCGATCCTCTTAATTCCATAATAAACTTTTCATCGCTCTCCATAACGAAGAAAACGAAGCGAAAACAAGCCAGATTATTATATCTTTACACAGCGCGAGCCAGTGGCAACTAGAATCTCATCCCACTAATCTTGACAGCAGATGGTCAATTGCTGCAGACTTCAAGTAGCTGTGAAATCCGCCTAAATAGCAATTTGTGCTCTCTTTTAGCCATATTTGTAACTTACTTTTTCTCCGGGTCTTAAATATCTAAACAGGATATTTCCATAATATACGAGTATTCTGGGAATTTTAAGTTTATGTAAAAATTAAAATATCGGGTTCTCGGGCTTTTGGCTACCATTATTTTCCTTTGTTGTAGTACTAAAAAAAATCCTTACGAAATATACAAATATTGTAAGACACAAGAAATACTGTTCATATATCACTTAAATTTTCATTGCATAAATATATACCTACTTTTACACCATGTGCCGTTTGGTTTTCCGAATACTGGAAATATAGTTTATCCCATGTATTTCAAAAGACTGAATGACCAAGACACTGGAACCCTTTCGTGGATTCTTCAGTTTCCGTATTATTTATTTTAAGGAAGTTTGCGGTGTTGTAGCGACATTTGCGTAACTTAATTTCCTATACGCGACCCATGGCGTAACTTTAAATGCGTGACTAAGAGACCTTATGTTTTAATTAGACAAAGGTAAATAAAGTAACTACATTTGGCGCAGCTTTGTCTTATAAGATCACAGCGCTAAAACTGGTCTCCGCTCATATGGACACACATTTTGCACGCTGCACTGTTTTTATATGAATTCGTGGGGGTAAATTCACATTTCAACCATATCTATAACTCTCTATATAAAATTAACATATCACCATATTTAACAGCAGGGGGAAAGTATTGTGAAGGCACTTCTGTGTGTCTGTATGTATTCCTCCAAGATAGCGCCCAAACGCTTCATCCGATTGACACATTTAACATTTTCACATTGTAAAATTTTAGTTTGAATATATCTTATACAAGCGACACAAATATTTCTCAAATTCCGCCGTATTTAATAAAATACTACATCATATCGGAAAATAGCCATTTCAATGCCACGGAAATACTACAAATATACTTCATGCAATCATAATCACTTAACATAATCCCTATCGGGGGGTGAGGGGGGGTTGGAAAGGAGGAGGCGACGCAAAGGCTCAAAGCGTGAACATAGTGTGCGCAGTTCGTGTGCTATGCAATTACTATGCAATTATGTTGCAACCTTTTTGCATGGAACGTTATGTTGCGAATATCTATAGGCGTCCTAAGGCATGTAGTTTCTTAGTATAAGTTGTTTGAAATGGTTAAAATAAAATAGACTTTCAGTATTTTAAAACTAAAATGGGACGCTATGTGTAATAGTTAGTCAAATAATGAGCTTAAAGTTGCAACGGAAAATGATCTATTTATGTCGGTGGCAAATGATTTATGTAGGTGACAGATGATCAATGAAGTTGGCAGATGTATTTTAGTCTTCAGTATTCAATTTATTCATTCAAAATATACAATTAAACCATGAATAATCAATTAAAGCTAGTTATCGCATATTAGAATTCTTCAGTTGCTAGTAATATATTGATAGAGATATAAAACTAATGAAGCAGAAATATTCATTTGACGATCTGTGTAGGTGGCAGATGATTTATTGTTGTAGTTATATGTATGTAAGTAGTTGACCAGGTCAGTCACTGTTGTGGTTATAATGTAGAATATGCTGGGAGCTACTCAACGATGAACAATAACCAGCCTATAACCATGCATATCCCGGGGAGCCAACGACTCACGGCGGAGGGAACATCCAAGCGGTGTGGAAGGCAATGAAAACAGAATTCAAACAAATCAGAGTTTCTCAAACAGTCACAGAGAAATCGTTGCCTTATTACAAGTTTCATATTAACTTGCTATGTTCGTATGTAAGTTTTCAGTTTCAAAATTTGCAAACCATATTTCAACCACTTGCTGATATTCGATTGAGCTGAAATTCGGCATGCTTATGTAAGTTCGGTGACAATGCCATATTATGGTACTATCGAGCTGATTTGGTAATGGAGCAGGGGTGTAGAAACTAAAACTCCCTGATGGCAAATGGTAGGACAGTCGAATTCGGGGTAGTATGTTTTGTTATCATGAGTGCTTTGACACATGATGACGAGTGTCTGAAGGTGGAGCCGGAAGATTGCAACTTGAACTCATTGATAAAAAGTGCTAAGATAGTCGAGTTTGGGCTCGTTTATTTGTTGTCTTGAATACTTCCATTATACACGATGAAGAGGGTCTGAAGATGGAACCGGGAGATTGACAATGAACGGTGGAAAGATAAGATTGCTTTTAAAAGTCGTTTTTTAATATTAATTTATTATATAATTTCCCGTGTCTTGGTATATTTTTAACCAGACATGGCAACGCCGAATCGGAGGCTACGAACCCAGATCGTCTTCTACCCCCCACAGTGCTAGCTACTTGACTATAGATAGTTAAACGTACGCCGCGCCGTTGCCAAGGCAACGCGAGGCTGCGCATTATTTCCAATTCTTCTCACACCACCGCCCGAAATGCCTTGGCGTCCTCTCTAGGTATATTCCAACTACAATGATTTGTTGCGCAATATTACACAGCTCCCATTTTTCGATTAGCCTTATGAAATATTTTTAAACGAAATGGTTGAAGGATCTCAATGTACGTAAGTGGCCACCATTGCCTAATTTTGTATTCACGATTATTTTTTGGCTATCAGTTTTAATTTTATTAAAGTTTCAGATGTTATTCATTCATACTTCGCCCTTAAGTCCTACTACTTATAAGTACCTAATACTTATAATAATCTACATAAATACTTATAAGTCCAAACTAGAATTCTTTGATTTTTTTATTTAAAATAAATCTAAACGTATGTACAGGCAAAAAACTGGTACGCCTGCGTTAGTACAAGCCTAGGCCTAGTTAGGGTACGTTAACATACTGATAAAAATTCTGCAACGTGCTCTATTTTTTGCTATTGGTCCAAGAACGAATAATTTGTAATGCTGCAGTAATATGTGTACCTCATGCTTTACTTTAAATAAATAAATAGTTATTCAGAAATTATTCATTCGAAGTTGTTCATTTGAAAGCTTTAGATGTTACCATTATTTACTCTTAGATTCAGCTACAATATATATCTTAATCTAATATGATTATTTTTGATGGCTATTATTTTCTTTTTTCTAAGCGATACATTCCACAGTTTATTTAATAAACCTACAAATAAATAATAAGAAACAGCAGTTATTTTAATTACTTTTTTTTTAATTGTTATAGAATGACGTATATTTATGCAAATTTTCATCATTTAAACATAAGTTGTAAAATTTTCATATGAAACTAACGAATATTTTCCATAAAAGGGGAGAGCAGCGGACACTGAACAAATATTCACTTAGCTATTTACTCTACTAGGCCAAGAGCCAGCGACAAAAAAGCGCGAGAGTTTTGGAAAAGCTGATACTCTTAGATCAGACGGTAATTTGGCCAAAGAATGCCGGGGTAGTCAGCAGACCAAATTCCGGGACACCTGGCGCTTGCGTACTAGGAAATGTGTGATTTTAATTAGTAAACCCGTAGGGTTTTTGGAAAAGCTGAAAATTCGTCAGTAGACTATGGGCTCGAATGCGTTTCTTCGTGAACTAAAATCGGAAATTAGTTCGTGTGAGCGAGACAGGGCAATACGCTAGAGCGGAATGTGAAATGAACGGTTGTCAATTTTTCGCAATAAAACTACCCACTTATAAAACATCTGAATCACTGCACGAAATGTGTTCAAATTTATTCAGACGAGTATAAGTTCGACAGGCAGTTTTTATCGTAGATCGCTCTTTGTATATTCCGTTCTAACGTATTGCTCAATCTAGAATCGCAAACGCAATCCCAGTGTATGCAATAGAGAACTCGAAACATATGGTAACATTGCATCATAATCGAACGCGTGGCGTCAGCATCTCCATACATGTCACGCATAGGTCTATGGCGCATCGGTCTCCTGTGCCGTGCAATATAATGGTCGCAATGCCGCAATTGCTGCTCGTTGGAGATTCTGACGCCACGCGTTCGATTGTGAAGCAGTCTGACCAATTATGTTTCAAGTACTTTATTACATCCACTGTCTACTGATGAATTTTCATCTTTTCCAAAACACTTTGGGGGTATTATTTAAAATTACATCTTTCCTAGTACGCCAGCACCAGGAGTCCCGTAATTTGACATGCTGACTGTACCCCGGCATTATATGGCCAAAATACTGACTGCATCAGCTTTTCCAAACCTCTTTCACTTTTTTGTCGCTGGCTCCCCAACTACATAATAAAATTGGGGCGAGCTCGTTCGCGATCCAGCCGTAGCATTTTACGTGAAAACATCACGATTTTCGACTCCTCTACCGGATTTTCAGGCTTATTGCATTCCTTTCAATGCGATATTTCCTATGACTGGCCTTTTTATAATTCCGGGCATATTAGATGACATTTTAAATAACGTTGTAATTTCCAAGTTAATGTAAATTTCAATTATATTACAGCGACAATATTTATTTTCTCACTTTAGGTCCTAATAGTGCGTCGCGAGCTCTTTGAAAATGACGTCTAATTTCAGCGCATCTAAGATCAACGTCTAATTTCAACGCGTTTCCGCCCTAAACTGACATAAAATTCTACATTAGGCTAATTTGTGACTATCACGCACAGCCGTCTACACCCGCGGGATGACTTTACAGGAAAATCACATGCTAATTGACAAATATGTACAAGCATGATATATTCATTGTACTATTTTCTTACGCATTATTAGTCGCGTAGGTATTAGCGATTCAAATTTAGTGATATTTCGTACACAAACAACAAAGCAAGCAACAAAGCGAAAGCAAACACAGCCAAATATGCGGGTTTGCCCCAATTCTATAATATTATATTATAATCGCAGGCATGAAATTGCCTACAATGTCGGACATCAGGATGGTGCCGCGATGTTTCGAAAATCAGTATCGTGTCTTCACGAGATTGTTCAAGTGATCATTAGCTTCAACCTATACTCTAAAGCCATAATAACAGAAGCTTTAGAAGGCATAAAGATTGGTGTCAAGATATCTGGTAAAGTTATTAACAACCTAAGATATACAGACGACAACGTTCTGATAGCCTCAACAGAACAATACATACAACTCATATTAAACAGAGTACATGAATGCAGGGCTAAACATGAATGTCTGAAAGACCAAAATTTTTGTCGTATTAAAGAATAAACACCTAAACCCCAGAATCAAACTGGCAGTACAAATACGTCGAAGCGTGGGTAAACGAAGAATGGGACTGCCAACAAGAAATTCGTACTGGGATTGAAATCACCCGAGCATCGTATAAGAAAATGGAAAAAGTAAATGCGGCCAGAAACTTAATATCAAGCTCCGAATACGAATTCTTCATTGCTATGTGAGGCCTGTGGTGTTTTATAGTAGCAAAGCTTGGACCCTGAAAGCTGACACCCAGAAGCTTCTCGAAGCATTTGAGATGCAGGGCTACCGTAGAATGCTCTGCATTAGCTGGATCCAGAGAGTTGTCAATGTCAGAGTAGTTCAACTTGTCATTAGAGATCTCGAACTTTTACCCATAATTAAGCAAAGGAAAGTGGCATACCTGGCCACGTGCTAAGACATAAGGTATACCAACTGGTTCAGCTCATTATTATGGGAGAAGTTTGCTGTAAACGACGGGCTGGAAGAAAGGAAAAGTATTAGATCCGCAAAATCCGAGATTGGACAAATATCTCAAGCGTAGAAGAACTATTTCGCTTGGCCCAAGACAGGGAAAAATTCACAGAGCTAACCTCCTGTAGGAGAGGCACTATAATAAGGAGAAGATGATGGTTAGCTTTAAGTATGTGTATTTGTGTGAAGTTGAGAAGTCGATCGATGTTCGTCCTGAAGTAAGCGCAGCACATTTACGCCCATTCCATTCCATACCTCAGTCCATATTGGAATATAAATATTGAACGTACCCATGCTTTAACTGTATTAAATTCACTGTTTTTGACGGTAGTCACTGAAAAAAAGGTTAAAAAGGGAATAAATTGTTTTGGCGGATCGTCGTGTCACGGTTCGTTTTATTGCTGAAAAAGTGAATATTTCGATAGGTGCGTATAGTATTTTACATGATCGCTTAGAGATGAATACGTTATCCGAAGGCTAGGTACCTAGAATGCTTACGGACGCGTAGAAAACTAGAGTGAAGATTTTGCAACAATCTTTGCTTAATCAACACGAAACTATAAACGTAACATAGTTTCACCATTAGGACCCTGAAAGAAAACAACAGACCTGGAAACGACTATCATCTCAAAGTCATAAAAAAATAAGTCATTACACCCGCAAATATTATCATGGGTTTTTTTCCGTGACAGTCCATGGGTCGTGATGATTGAATACCTTGATCATGGTGTTACTTTAACGGGGGCTATATACTCTGAACAAATAAACAAAACGAAACGAAATAGGTAAAACACGAAGACACAAAGTCGCTCAAATTGTTTTGTTTCACAAAGATAACACCCCAGCACACAAGTCCATAGTTGCGATGGCTGCCATTGAAGAAGCTGACTTTGACTGAAGTACTGGACCATCCTCCATACTCACCGGACCTTGACTCTAGTTATTTCTATCGATTTCCGATATTAAAGGAACATCTGAACATCTGATTTGACAATGATCACGCGGCAATAGCCGCATTGCAGAAATATTTATGTGATTGGGATGAAGAGTTTTTTAGGTAGGGTATTTTATGTTCAGAATATATGTAGATGTATCAAGTATATAAACGTAAAAGGTGGCTATGTCAAAAAACTAAAGAATATTCAATAAAATTCAGTTAACGTCATGATACTCCATTGTCCTTTTTTTATTGAATGCTGTTCTACAAACAATTTTTTGTACAGAAGACATGCAATAATTAATTAGTTGTTTAGATTTATGTAGGTATATCAAAATTTTACTTTAGTAGTTCCCGAGTAACAATGAAAACCCGCATCGCATAGGTTTAAACTCGTGACAGCTAGATTAAAATTGCTAATTCTGAGTATTCTTTTGAAGATACTCGTATATAGAATGTTGCATCTACTATAACATTTAAATAGGTCGTTCGTTTATTATATATTATAATCATTTTATTGTGATTTTCGAGTTGTAGGCAAAGAAAACAAAATTACAAAAAGTCAAATTCATGACACCTCAAATCTCAATTTAACTACACAACGTTTGGGAAGACTGTCAACAAACCTTTCCCGGAGAGCAAATCTACCTCAACAAGGAAACATCAAGGTATTCGTAACGAGCATTTGACAAAATGTTGTCTTTTATATTATCTATATATAATAGGCATAGTTTTTTCTGTTTCAAAGTTTATTATAAATAGATTTTATTGTTATTACACCACAGAGCACCAACTATATATTTACAAAGAAAACTCTCTATTAAACTAATTAACTTCAAAACAGAGATAATGACCCCTACAATGTTACGGACAAGGTTTACAATGCTATTTTTAACGAACGTGCGACGCGGTGCGTAAATAACTTTGTATTCAACACAAAGACTAACTGTTTAATTATTTACTACGGCACTTAATGTATATCTATCTACCTTCACCGACCAGAAAACCCTTCAATAATTAACTAGAATAGTTTTGCTGGCGGATATGAATAATTGTAATATATGCCTGAAAAGGCTCTTGAAATTTTCCGAAAGCAATGCCTACGTTTAGGTTTTAAATTCATATTTTCAAAGTCGTTCACCTTCGGTGCGTATGAGTAATATTATAAAATATTATATTATAGTGCAAGTAGAACTTCTTATAAAATAACCATATAATAATAATAAATAGCATGGCATTATACAGAAAGAACAAATCCACAAAAAAACTAAAACTGATAGAAGGACTATAATGTTAAAAATATGCCATTTCTCTACTTCTTTTTCGGTGTTTTTACTTACTTTGTTTATATTCATAGTATAAATCTAAAAATGCCGTATTAGTTTAGTATATATGAACATTTTCATAACTTTTTGTATTTCTTTAAATCATGGTTTTTCCAAAAAATATATCTTTATTCAGTGGTTTCTTTTCGCATTAGTCTTTAAGTATATAATTGGCTCTTGAAACTTTTACACGTCGGGTCGTTAAAGTCAACATACTGTCGACAATCAACATATTGGTTCCCTTATTCAAGATTAGTAACGTTAAAACACTTAACAATTTACATATATTTTAAATAAGGTATTTTTATTGGCAATATAATGTGTTTTTGGGCAGCAATTCTTTTCGGCAAACTTCTCACTAGCTTGCCGCAGTGTTCCATAGTAATCTTCTTCCATCCTCGTTTAGAATTATTTTTTAGTCTTTCTTTTAAAGTTATTGTGTGATATCGTATTTTTGACGCAAGTCCGTGGCCGCGTAAAAATACTGGCTCCCGTCAGATCACCGAAGTTAAGCAGCGTCGGGCGTGGTCAGTACTTGAATGGGTGACCATCTAAGTACTCACGCGTGCTGTTTTAAAAGCCGTTAGTTTGATGTCGTTAGATATTAAGGCCGCAACAGTATCAGACATAGGCGCATTAAAAAATGCAAATAATAAAAATACTCTACAAGTTTTTTATTGGGCTGAGATCAGGAGACTGGGCTAGCCAGTCCAGGAGATTTACATGGTTTTCCTGAAGCCACTTCATTGTCATCGCTGATTTGTGACTTGGTGAAATTTATCCGAAATTCACACACAAGCATTTCACCAACTCCTCTGACTGCCATGCAATCCCAGATCATTAGACTGCTTCTGCGTGTACCACAGTAAAGACAAAGCACTCGGGAAGGTAATCTTCACCCACTCTTCGCCTTACATAAATCACAAGCGATTTATCAAAAGCGATATATTTTGCGATTTATCAAAAGCGTTCGATATGGTAGACCATCAAACACTGCTAACTAAACTCGACAGATATGGAATCCGAGGAAATAGCTTAAAATGGTTCAGCAGCTATCTCTCAAAAAGAAAACAAGTTGTACAATTAGACGACTGCACGGGTGGCGTATTGAAGAGAACCATTTCCGATGAGCGTGAAACGAAGAGCGGTGTTCCTCAAGGAAGCATCCTGGGACCGACCCTTTTCATTCTATATGTTAATGATCTCCCATCTATAGTAGCTCACTCAAATATAACTTTGTATGCAGATGACACCAGCATAAGCTTTGCAGATGCCAAAATAGAGAATGTAGTGAAAACGTTAAACCATGAATTGGCTCTGTTGAATACCTGGTTCGAGAAAAATAATCTGTCTCTTAACACATCCAAGACAGTATCCATCTTCCTATCTTGTAGAAAAAATAAGGTTATGAACAGTCAAAATTTAATTATCGGTACAAACACAGTAGCCAATATTAAAAGCCATAAATTTCTGGGTTTAGTTTTAGACGAAAATTTAAGGTGGAATGCTCACGGAGAGGAATTAAGCGACAGACTTTCCAGCGCCTGTTTCTTACTAAGGCAAACAAGGAAACTGATCAGTGTTAAGCACACCAAAATAATATACTTTGCCTATTTCAAGTCAATTCTTCGTTACGGGATTCCCTTCTGGACACAGTGTACAGTAGTTTTAAGGCAACATATTTTCTCTCTCTTAAAACGAGCCATAAGAATATTGACATTAGTATACATTTTAAAGTTATTTTAACATTAAGCGGCTATATAAAATGTCTAAACAACTATGTAAAGTTATTTTTGAAGACAATAAATGCGATTTGATTTGATTTGATTTGACACCAGAAGTACCAAAAACTGTTGCAAAAAGTTCTTCTTTCAGAAATTCAATTTTATTTACAGCTTACCATTTTAATATTATAATTATACCCTTGTTTATAACAAATGATAAAGCAATATTTCCCTCATAATCCGACAATACAATATTATACCAATTCCCTCTGTCCAATATTGATACATCACAGCCTAATCTAGCCGTAATTTTTTGTTTCTTCCAGAGAACTACGGTTTCTTTCTTGCTTTGCAGTTGCGGCGTATACCACAAATCCAAATAATTGTACTTACAGCATGTGTATGTGCTCTCTCTACTCTTTCTCAAAAATCATCGAGGTATAAAGGACTCAAAGATAAAACTCTGGACGTGTTCACGAACCTTGTCGTCAACCACCACAACCAGGGTATTTACACAGTCTTTGAGATCAACATCTGCGAGCCTTCTTCTTGCTGTTCTGGCACTAACTGGTCTTCCATTTTCCTCGACCAAAGTAGCAGCTTTCGAAGTTTTCATCTGATTGTTCAAAGACTCTTGAATCAATTTCCGGTCCTCGTGGTCCGATATAATCCTTTTCTGCCCTTTTCTTTGTCTATTGTCATGAGACTTGTTTTCCTAACCGTGTTTGATTGAAGATTGTACGGTACTGTGCCAGCCATTTATAATTTTATCAATTTTGACCTACGAATTGCCTTGTTGATTTACCAACTGGATTCCTAAGCAATGGTGAACAAAAAGTTTATTTCTTTTCGGCATTTTATAGGAAAAAAGATAAACTTCGACAGTATTAAAAAACACACAGCACGCGTATGTTTACAACGAGCAAAGGAGGCAAATTGAAGTCTTGCGAAATAAACAACGATTTGTGTCGGCCAGCTGTTTTACATCCTAATAAAAACTTGTTTTACATCATCTTATCTAATTATCTTCAAAAGATACCTACAAACGGTAAAAAAAGTTATTCCAAGAGATAGATAGTTGCTGTCGTTAATGTCGCAGGGAAATAATAAAAACAGGAATTTGATCAAATCCTTAATATATCAGTCTATATTTCAATATAATATTTATAGTCAATAAATTTCCTCGGTGTCTACCATTAATTGATACCGTCCCCAAGAAAGTGCTGCCCAGGGCGTATCACCCCCCCCCCTCCCTCCCCCATAAACCACTGAAATGTATGACATTATAAATACCTGTCGCACATCAAACTATGCCTCCGCTAGCGCATGAAATGAAAACCCTATTCAAATGCATATGAAAGGGGCAGGAAAGCGTTGACAAGTGAAGCTGTTGAAAACATATTTGCTATTCAACAGAATAGGTCATATAGCATTCAACAAATTAGGTCACGGGCGGTTCCGAAACAAAGCTAAATTAATCAATGACGTCCCGTCCTTATAAAATTTGGACGTTATTACTTAGAGGCTGACGCCAAGGCTTCCTTTCAAATGGAATAGGAGAAAAAAACTTACTTTATTGTTAAGCTTGATGAAAATTATAAATCACGTCGTCAAAATTACACTATGAACCTATGAAAATAAAATATATTTTTAAAATATTAATAGTTTTCGCTACGGTCTATGTGTGTTTTTAGGCGATTATACAAACTAATAATAGTTTTAAAAACAGTCATTCGTATAGTGTACTCCACCATGGATATGACATTCTCCAAAGCATATAGACTCACTCAATGCACAATGACTGCCCCTTGGCATATAGTTAATTTTTAATACTCTATACTATGCTTTAATTTATTAACATACACGATGTTATTAGAGTAATTCTGTACATCCACCTGAACAAGTAATGTATTTTTTTATTAAGCTATTGCATAGCTTTTTAAGCTATTGCATAGCTTTTATCGCGGGGCTAGGCCAGCGCGGCGACCGAATGAAGAATTTTTTTAACGAAAATTAATGATTTTAAACTGATAATTACGTCTAAACGAGTACAAGAACATTTTCCTAATATTCTTAGCTTTGAATATTTTAGATTTTATTTATATTACATAGTGTATTTAATTTGTGAAATTCGGTCTAACCGAACACAAAAACGACCACTACCCAAATACTATCTGGCGTATTATTATGAAACCTGCACCATTTTAAAGATAATTTAATTATCTATTTTTTTCGAATAATGCGGTTTTTTGCTTTATCGAATAAATAATTCGTGCGCGGCGCTCTATCGGAAGACGTTAAAATTATTCCGAATCATTTGCTACCGCAGCCGCAAATGATTCGGAATAATTTCAACGTTTTCCGATAGAGCGCAGTTATCTGATATCAGAAAAAATTAAATGAATAAAATAAATAAATAATTATAATTGCATAAGTTGTTAAAAATGCTATGCAATAGCTTTACCGCGGCAGTCCCCGAGTGCCACACGTATTTTTTCTTTCAATTTCACTTTTCCGGCCGACCACCCGACGAGAAGGGAAATTATTGTAAACGCACTTCTGTGTGCCTGTCTATATGTATGTATTTCTCCACGATAGCTCCCAAAGGCTTAATCCGATTAAGCTGAAATTTGGCATGCAGTCGTCATTTGGTCATAACAAGAGTTGAAAAGATTGTGGTTGAGATCTGTCCACGAGGGGGCGCACTGGTCATATATCAATCTCAGAATATCGGACTTAGTGACTTGAAAATTGGTACTTATATGCCTTGTATTGTAGGCCAAGTATCCTTATCATCCCGCCTACCTATTTTTGAGACATTTTATGATTTGACACTTTTGAATGAAAAATTATTATATTTTTACGAATTAGTGCGAAACAATCCGCTAATACTGACGTTTCAATACTTTCTTGATTGGACTCAACGCGTCGCTGCGACAGCAACTATCGCCAGTGTCATTTTGAGCGCCAGCGACCGACCGAGACAATCGGATTCTTCCAGAGCTTCAATGGAACCATCCGCACAAATATTATTACCCGCCAGTGGCGTGCAGTAGCTTTTTGGTTAAGATAGGCACTCGTGGATTTTGCGCAAGACTCCAGGACTTTATGGGACATATATCTTATTTTCCTTTTCCGGCGCACCAACCGATCAAAATGGAAAGTTTTGTGAACGCGCTAAAAATCGTTTTCAGGATGAAGACGGAATTAACCATTTTGAGCACCCTCTGAGATAATTGAGACTATTTCCCTATTAAAGTCTGTCTGTGTGTCTGTGGGAGTTAATGGGCCCTTGCTGAGTTGGCCACAAAGACCCATTCTGTTCAGGGGTGGTCACACTCACAGGTCAACATCTACTATCCGACGGCTTCCACGCATGAAGTTCGAGCCTGGGTAGGACGCTGGCCTTATGGTTAGTTTCCCCTGGGAATCAAACCTTCTGGCGCTCCTGGACGGTCTGCGCACCGTGCGGCTTAAGCCAATCGACTGTGCACTCTGACTAACAGTCGGGGTAGTCTGTAAGCAGTACTGTTTCCTATAGAGCGGGGGTGGTTGCGGACCTTACGGCGACTGCTCTTGAAATGACCATCGGCTACCCGATCCTGGGCGAACAGCCGGGCAAAGGACGCTGTGGTCCGCGATAGATTCGTAAAACACCGTTTCACTGCTTTGTAAGGGAGAGGACCGCGCAAGCGACCTCGAACTCGTAACCAATCGAGAGACCGGAGTAATCTGGTCACAATTGGAAGTAAAGGCGTGAGTGTAGGCCCGCCGAGTAACACTCCTGGCTATCTCTCGGTTAAGGCGTTGGCCTCTTACGGGCTTGTGGCGTAACTAGACGGTGGACTGTTTTGTCCTCAAGTCTTCTGCGCTCACTCCAGGGAGATAGAACGACTAATCGTTAAAACTTCCTGAGGTGACGGGCTCGCCCTCTGTAGTTGACGACCCTAATGTCTGTTTGTCTGTCTGTTTGTCTGTATGTGTGTGTGCATGTCTTCCTCCATGATGGTGCCCAAACGATTAATTCGATGAAGTTGAAAATTCGCATGCAGGCTTCATTTGGTCATGGCAAGAGCTGGAAAGACTGTGTTTGTAATCGGTCCACCACGTGGCGCGTTATTCATATATCAATCTCAGAATATGGGACTTAGAGACTTACAATTCGGTACACATATGCCTTGTATTATAGGCCAGGTACTTATGATCCCCCATGCGTATTTATGATGGCCCCTCCACATATTGGCGAATGTTCGTGTTCAAGTTGGTGTAAACTATTACTAAGGAAACATATATGGAAAACTCCTATGGCAGATATGCCAACGTCACCGCAAAAATATGAGCTGTGGTTGTCAGCCTGCGAGCCGTGCCTTTGACAGCTGACTCTGCGCACCTCTTTCATTTTTGACGTGATTTTGACAGCTCCGTGATGTCAGCAGGCTGTCTTTTTTTATTTGAAAATCCGCATTTTATACGTTACCTAATCTGTATCACGAACATTCGCCAACGCGTGGAGAGGGCATGAGACATTTCATGGTTTGACTCTTTTGAATGAAAAATAATCTCATTGTTACGAATTAGTGCGAAGCATGCAAACACGTTTCGAAGCTCAAAGCTACTTTGGACGAAAATTGTCGCAGCCCATTAAAACTCGAGAATTCATTTTTTTCGGAGTGGCCTTACCGAACAATAAATAGCTGGTCACGCAACTCCGGCGCTTATCGTTGGACTATTAATTTTCCACGCGAATAAAAAAACAAACAGGCGCCTATTTATCGTTTGCAACAAAGGCGATCAATAGCATTTTAATTGTCGCCTGGGCCAAGCCCTTTCGATCGACCGAGGCAAAAATAATTTTTGATACGATTGCATGTCGAAAATATCGATCGCCGAGCTATGGGGCAAACATAATTCCCTACGGAGAAAATATAATGACTAGCGATGAGAAATCTGTAAAGGGCCACCCCTCACTTGATTCCAAGTTGTTTGATGTGAGGAGGTGGGTCAACTTGCGGGTTATCTCCGTATTGAAAGTCGACTGAATGTATATCAGAAGATATTTATTGTATCAGAAGGAATTTATAGTAATTTATATTGCCAGTTTGTTAACGTTTCCCGAATATGTCAGGGGTTGACGCGAATGCAATAGCTATCTGCCTAAAGTTATGTGGGTGCATGGATAAGGATTATAGTTTGTGCTCAGAGTATCTGGTACTCGACACGGCTCGAGTCTGTAGGAGTTCAGATTGATGCGTGCTCGTTCGAGACGAGCACGCATCAATCTGAACTCCTCTATGAGGAAGGAAGGAAGAGGTGCCCAAAATGGTCGGACCCGTTGACCCAACTCGTAAGAATAGTAGTACCGGGTTGATTCCGCCGCTGTCTTGGGGGGAGTGATTATCCGAGAAATGAACCCTGGTGCTATTTTCGCTCACTTATAAAGGCCGAAAAATGATGCAATCCAAAATATTTCGAGTAAAAATATTGTTCAATGTAACTGATTTGACAAAGTAGTTAAAATTCGTGCTAATTCAGCGCTGCGTGAGGTAAAACAATGGCTATATTGACGTCAGTGCATTTCACTGGAATTCAATGCATTTGTTGACTGGCATGTACGATACTTAAGGATCGTTACAAAGCCTATCGCTATCAAGTAGAATTTCATATAACCCTACATAATATTTTGTGAATTTTAAATACTTTTAATATAACGCACTAGTTTTAAATACTTTTAAAATAACGTGTTTACCGCTGGAATAAGTTAATCTAATAAGCCGTGTTTCATAGCAATGGTCTTGCTAGTCGGCAATGGCTATATGAATTTGTCAATGATTATATGAAATATTGTCATTCACGATTCTACTATCAATAAATAGCATGCTTCTGATCTGTTGGTAGCGCAACTGCAAACGGATTTTCTAGATTTTGACACGACTGCCCAACACAAAAGGATTGTAATGTATTCAGGGTTCATCTTTGTATGTTTTCCGTTTATTTTGTGGTGACTATGTCACAAATAATGTAATATTTCGTATGACCCGCCAGACGCATTATTGTTGCCACTGCGTATAAATGCCAAGTCAAATTAATATATTCTTATCGTCGTAAACACTGAACGTTTGAGCGTCTTGATCGCTCAACAGTCGCAATAAAATCTTCAACTGGATAACACACTGTCTTTTACTAACGACGACATGGCGCCGCGCGTCGCCGCGTGTAGTATCGCTGGAACAAAGTGCAATAAAACTCTCACATCGTATCATCCCGAGTGTCATAGGGTACCTTAACTGTCAAAATATTAAGTGAATAGTTATCTAAATGTGCAAATGTTAATAATAAACATAAATTTATCGTGTTAAGTTTTAAATGAAATATATAAATAAATACATATATAAATAATACAGGTCTGAAACTATATAAATAAATACATAATCCACAAATATATCATAAAAAAACCGTAATAATCATAATAATAAATACAATAGTTCTATGTTTCTCTCTACTTTGTATAAACTATGTTTTGTGCAGTCGTGTTTTTTTTTATATGTATTGGTTTAAATAAATTTAAATTGAGACATAAGCGCGTTATGACTCCAGTGTATTGTAAAAAACGTATACTTCGCGCGCGAGCGCCGAGTAAGCGGGGACTGGGAAACCGGGAGGATGACGCCGCCCCCGGGCATCGCTTCATATCGCGCACTCTCCAAGTACTAGTACTGGGAGAGTACTAGTACTGATAAAGTTGTAGAGTATGAAGTGAAGCTCTGGGGGGCGTCATCCGCCCGCTTTCCCAGCTTCCGATTCCTTTTGAGCTTGAACGCGAAGTATATTCTACCATTCTCTCTTCGGCCGCGAATCGTAACAGAATGGGCAGGTTGGTAAAGGAAGGCACAAACAATAAGATAAGTGGAGTAGTATAGCGGCGATTCTAAAAAGCGATGGTTCAGTAAGTATTTTCGTCGACTTTGAATTGACAGTCATTTCAAATTTAAAGCGAGAAATTTACCCTATACTGCGGATTGACGGGTTATTTGGGAAATTGAGCAAAGGCCAAATATTCTCTAAAATAGATTTATCACGGGTTTATGAACCAATATTTCTAGATGAAGACTCGCAGCCTCTAACGGCAATAACGACCACTAAAGGGACTTTTATTTATAGACGCTTTCCGTACGGACTTAAGCGATCCCTGAAACCTTCCAGAATGTAGCGTTGCCAGAATGGACCAAACGCTAAAAAGGGTTAGGAGACATTCATTTTCTTCGACAACATATGAGTGACGGGGGAAAGATCAGGAGGATCATATAAGGAATCTAAAGGCCGTTCTAAGAAAACTTAGTGAGGCGGGGTTAAGGATAAAAACGAAGAAACGTCAATTCCTCAAAGAATCCGTTTTGTAACTTAGCTATAAAAACGATCAAAATGGCCATCATATGGATACAGACAATATGGAAGCATTAGCGCAAGCGCCCTTTTCGACTGGAACTGGAACTCTTCCTCTGGAACTTGTAGCAACTGGAACGCTTCCTAGGTTTAATAAATGACCATGATTCGATTTAATAAACTATTACTGTGTATTTCCAATTTAAGCCACATTTATACGCTCCTTATAGTTTGATAAAGGAAAATAAAGAGTGGCAGTGAAACGAAAATTGTGAAACTGCATTCTGAGAAATAAAAATAAATACATTGAGTACGGAGGTTTTGTCTCACTATGAGTCTGAGATACCGCTGATTTTGGCACTAGAAAGCACCTCATATGGTTTAGGAGCAACATAAAAATATAAATATCCAGACGTAACTGAAAAGTGATGTGTTGCGCATCGCGGACTTTGAATAAGGCCGAACGTCCTTACAGTCAAATTGCCGAAGAAGCTGGCCTCATACTGTATAGTGATCACCTAAAACGGGCGAACCCGCCAGCCTAGGAAAGTATAATGATATTGGTCGTTCTTTTAGCCGGGGGTGAACGTAGAGACGCGGATGAAACAGTCCACCGTCTAGCTGAGGCAACTTGCCCGCGAGAGTCGAAAGTCTTACTGCGAGGTACTGCAAAAGTGTCTCAATTTCTGTCCTCCAGACTGGTTACAGGTCCGATCCCGTCACAGATCTGAAGTCGCTTGCGCGGCCTCTGCCTGATGTTAGCGGTAATTCAGTTCGAATTTATCGCGGACCGTGGCTTCTTAGCCCGTCGGTCTACACGGGATCAAGTGGCCAATAGGTCATTTCAAGAGAAGCCGACATCAGGTCAGCAGCCACTCCCGCTTCTAAGGAAACATATAAGTGCATTACTGGGCAGTGCATTACTAGAAGTGCATTCCCCTAGTTAGTCGCCGGAGTGCACAGTCAATTGGCTGACGCGGCGCAAACCGCCTAGCAGAGCGTGAAACCATCTCTACTGATCCACCATCCACAGGGAAAAACGGAGTCTGTTCCAGGTTTGACCATCTTCTAAGACGCTACCGGATAGGATTTAAACCGTGAGTCGATCCGACCCATGAAAACGAGCGCTTGTTAGTTACTGTGTAGTTAGGCCACTATTTTTTGCCAAATTTTATCCATATATTATGGAAAAACATTATTTTGCTAACGATTATCATCCGTTAGTATCAATATTAAGGTTTGACATCGTACAGATGACATTGTACAGATGGCAAGTTTGACATCGTACAGATGGTAACAAGTCGCTTGCAAAGATATGATGTCAGACTAGCTGTTTATGATTTTGACATCGCGCTTGCGAAGTCCCCATAAACCAGTTTTCCTGTATAAAGCGAATGCGGCGCACGTCGAGGTGAGGTCAGTTATGTGCATCTTATTGAAGACTCGTTTGCATGGAGATAGACTATAATCTTTATGTTTGATATTTATGATAAGCCATAAAGGTATCTCCAGAGAAACGCAGAGAGATGCTATAATTGAAATAAAGTTCCAATGCCATAATTGAAATATAGTGCCTCTTTAGCTGCCAGGCACGCATGCCATATGACATGCGTGCCTATCAGATGGAGAGCAAAATTGAAGTCGAGAATCTTAAGCCTTATGACAATAGTCGAGACAAGATAGTTATTAATCACCGTTGCATAATGTCGGGCTTTTTATTAATCACATCCGCATACTGGGGGAATAGTAGTATCTTTAAAATACCAAATAAATATCTTGCAGTAAATACAAACCATTAAAACGAATGGTAATTAAATGGTCCGAATGCAAAAAAACAGTGAGAGAATGTTTATTTTGGCCGTGCTTGATGAGAAGATTGAAAAGATTGGTGCAACTTGTTAGTTACCGCCTCACGCGTCGTTGCAGCCATGACGACCATTGCACCCTGGCAGCAGCTGCACGCAGAGTATCGGGGCCCTTTAGGTCGTGAAAAGTATTTTTTCATGTGAGCATAAGTATGAGACGAATTCGACTCCATCGAAAAAAAACGGTTGTCACCCCAAGACTTTCCCGGCACGTAAACAAGCTATAACCTCAAAAAACTAATTTCCGTGTTTGGAAGAAACAAGGTAGAAACTCCCAAAACCCAAAAGAATGAAAGCAAAAAAAAAGGACGCCACCTCCTTTTAAAGAAAAAGAAGGAAACTAATTATATTAAAAAAAGATACCCGAAAGAAATTTTGAAAGATACCCGAAAGAAAGTTAACCTAAAAAAAAATCGATCTCAGAGAGTGGGTTATATTGATCGGCACTGAATTTGGCCAACAGAAAACCCCTTTCCTCAGACACAAAAGTCTACAGCACAAAAAGAAACACAAGGTTATGCAAAGTATCCGTGTTTATTCGCCCACAGGCACCCTTTTCTTCAAATTCCGCTTATCGGCACGTCACATGTGTTCAGTCAAATAAAGAGGTTAATTCCGGATATGAAGGCAAATTTCCTGACGTGGAGGCAAGTCCCGTCACATTTAGTGACGATTTCGTTACTTAATTAGCAGCAATTAAAATACGCATGTGTCAGAAGTTCATAGATGCCGCAAGCTGCGATCAATAAAAAAATCCGTTAAAATCGCGAGGATCCTACTTGAAAAGCTACCCAAAAAGAGATTAAATGCTTACCAGATAAGTCACACACACTTCCGTCTACATTTAAAAAAAAACTCCCTCAACTCCGCATTAAAAAATAAATGCAGCTCAGCTGGCGAAATGCCGCTCACTCTGCCAACCGCGAAATTTTCTGACAGCTGGTCTGTTGCCCATAAAAGGTAGGGCTAGACCAGCACAACCGCGATTAATAGCCAGAATCGCGTAGGGCGATAAAAACTATGACGGCACAGCTCTATCTGTCAAAAATTTGATGTTTACGAAATTTCGTAAATGGTTCATTTAATTGTCGTAATATGGGAGAAAGTCATGCAAACAGCGAAAACCAACAGGAAACATGACTAAACACGGGGAAAACATGGAAAAACGGGTGCAGCGAACATAATCTGCACAAAGGTGCGAAAAACAAGACAACAAAATAAGCAGTTTTTGTTACAGCCCCCTCCAAAAAAAAGAAATCGGAAGAGCCAACGACGATTTCAGACGAATCGTCCCGATTCAATTTATCCTACTATAAAATAACAAAAACGCCAAAGCATCAACTAACAACTCCTAACTTAACAAACCTTCTTCACGTTAACTATAATCAATTAATCCGTTCAGTAACAATAGCAGAGGCAAACTTTTACCAACTAAAACTTACACCCATTACTCTTATCACTAGAGTAAGAAAAGAAAATCAAGAAATTAAACCCAACACCAACATAACCAAAAAAAACTTATGGAACTCCGACAACTTCCAACAACTAAGGAAGGATCAACTCATTGCGGATACCCGACTCCTACCGAAAACAACAATAACTCTAGCGTTAGACCTCGACTAAACGTTTACTTACTAAGAGACTATAGTAGTTGTCATTTACTACCTTTCATACCAATCCCCATTCATTCATCCCGGACATGAGACATTCTTACAACAATAATGCTAGATAGAAATGCTAGCATGACTGACAAAACAAAATGATTTCAGCTATTGATACCACTTGGTACAATGCCTTTGTAAAGACAATTTAAAGGGCTCATTTTAGTTTCACCCAAGATAGACAATTTTTGTAATAGAATGTTAACGCGAAGAACTCCGATACTACTATTCTGAACTATTCGGATTTAGCTTAAAATCTTTAATATGCCAGGAACCTATATTCTTCCCTGTAGCATTTTCTAACTCGTACACTAACGCAGAGAGTTTTTTAATTATTTTACATTTTTCATATTTTGGGGCAAATTTGGAAATGTAATAATTCCCAGCATTACTTAGATAATAAGTCTTTTTATAGATCGTATCGCCTACTTGAAATTCCGCAGGACGGTGTTTTCGATCATAGTAAACTTTATTATGTGCATGTAATTTTAACAATTTCTGCCGCACTACATGAAAAATGTTAGATAATTCACTCAAATTTTGAGCGTAAGACAACCTACTACCAAAAATAACCTCTGCTTGAGATTCCGGCGCCTGAGCATAAAAAGAACCATTCATTATTGGTTCACGACCATGGACTAGGAAAAATGGACTGAACCCTGTTGATTCCGAGACTGCCGCTTAATGGCCATCTGAATCTCAGAAAGGTAGAGATCCCAGCTGCGATGATCGTCTTTTACACACAACGATAACGCAGTGACCACACTACGATTCTGACGCTCAGTTGGATTAACTTGAGGGCAATATTTCGGGTTTAAATATACTTTTGGAATTTTATATTTCGCAATCAGTTCAGTGAACTCCCTTCCGATAAACTGTTTTCCATTGTCTGAAATTAAATACTGCGGAACACCATAGCGAAGGAATACATTATGTTCAACGACGTAACTTACAAGTTTACTGGTAGCACGTTTTAACGGAAAAAGTAAACAGTATTTGCTAAAACAATCTGTCACCACGAGAATATGCATATTTCTGTTCCTCGTCATCGGATAAGGACCCAACAGATCGACCGAGACCATTTGGAACGGGAAGGCACAGGACTTAGGATTTCCTAACTGACCCAAAGGGGAAATATTTGAATGTTTGTATTGCTGACAAGTTTCACATTTAGAAACAAAGTTAACTACGTCTCCGTGTAAATTAGGCCAAAAGTAACGAAGACAAAGACGACGGTGTGTCTTAAAAATTCCAAAATGCATAGCCAAATCAGACTCATGATTTTCTCGAATAAGCTTTTCTCTAAGCTGCAACGGAACAACTAACTTCCAATCGTAACAACTGGTGAGTTGATACTTGCTTTTAGAGTACCTAAACAATTCATGGTCCTTAATCTGGAAATTTGGATATCCAGCGGGATTTTCAGACACTGCCTTAAACAAATCGTTGTACCATGAGTCGGAAACAACAGACAGAGAGGAAACGGGAAGCAACCGAGATAACGTGTCGGGAACCACATTATCGACACCTTTCTTGTGGACGATCTCGAAATCAAAAGCAGATAGACGAATACCCCATCGAGCCAGACGGCCGGTAGGATTTTTTAAGCGCAAAAACCAACGTAAGCTGGCATGATCTGTAAAGATAGTGAATTTGGGACCGCCCTCCAAGTAACCGCGAAAATGCTCGACAGCATGAATAACACTTAGGGCTTCGCGTTCGGTAGCCGAATATCGCGTCTCAGCGGGTAAAAGTGTTCTACTCGTGAAAGCGATAGGATGATCGACGCCATCCACTTCCTGGGTTAAAACTCCGCCTAAACCGTACAACGATGCATCGCAATGAAGAGCGAACGGTTTTGAATAATCCGGACAGGCCAAAATCGGACTAGAAACTAAGGCCGATTTCAGTTTTTGAAATGCCTCTTCCGCCTCGGGCGTCCACTCATAAGGGGGAGCACCTTTGCGGGTACTTGTCAACCGAGATAAGGGAGCAGCAATACTAGAAAAATTTTTAATGAACCGACGATACCAACCGGCCATACCAAGAAAACTCTTTACCATTTTTGGAGAATTTGGAGTAGGAAAATCGAGAATACATTTTACCTTCTCGGGATCGGTATGTAGACCGTGAGAATCAACTACATACCCTAAATACTTCAATTCCTGACGGAAAAACTGACACTTCTTGAAATTTATAGAAAGGTTGGCATACAACAAGCGATCTAATACTTTGTTTAACAAAGTTATATGTTCTTCAAAAGTAGCAGATACAATAATTATGTCATCTAGGTAACAGAAAACTTTGTTTTCGAAAGAGGGATCGAACAATTTGTCAGCCAGTCTTTGCATGCACGCCGGCGAGTTTCTTAGGCCGAAGGCGCAAGATCTGAAGCAGAAGAATCCTCGACCAGGAACAGTGAAGCTACACTTCTCTCGTGAAGAAGGATCCAAAGGGATTTGCCAAAAGGCAGAGGATAAGTCGATAGAAGATAAATAATTCGCATCTCTCAAACTGTCCAAGATAGTAGTAATTCTCGGCAGGGGATACGCATCCGGTTTCGTGATAGAGTTCAGCTTCCTGCTATCGAGACAGAAACGAAGAGTACCATCTGACTTTGGAACAAAAATTGTTGGATTATTCCAACCCCCGGAACTAGGTTCGACAACACCTAACTCTAACATCTTATCAACTTCTTCATTCAACAGCGCCAATCTAGCTGGAGACAAAGGATAGTAACGCTGTTTCACTGGAGGATGATCTCCAGTATCAATAACCTGGGACAACAAATTAGTACGACCGAGACCTTTGACTTCGGAAGAAATTTTTTCAAAATTATTGATCATTCTGTCTGCTAGCGATCGTTGGTCTCCAGTCAATGAAGCAAAAGGCCGCAAGGCCCTCACTTCACTGACTCGATGCCAAACAATCGCATCGCAGGACTCAAACTTGACGAATTTTAATATTTCCGGAGCCAACTCAAATTCTCGGACAAAATCAATTCCCAAAATAAGGGAAGTACCTATATCAGGAGCTACAACAGCTCGAATAACCTGGCATCGATTATTGAATTTAAAAGGAAGAAACATAGACCCAATCGTCTTAACCGAACTTGCATTAGCAGTGGATAAAGTCACCAACGGAGACTTATTAAGAGTAAAACCGATATCAACTAAATATTTATGTGAATCAGCACCCAAAATCGTTACACTCGATCCAGTGTCGAGTAATCCACAAACAGTTATATCACCAAGTGAAACTTCTAAGAAAGGGCGACGGTTATCCTTCTCATTTGCAAACAATATCGAGGCAGAATGTAGAAAATCCTCTATTCTGCCCCGCCTTTCGAGTTTTTTGGCTCTGAAACCGGGGAATTACCAGGCCGGTTATTCTTAGAACATTCCGGACAAGTGGCTACCGTGTAGTTAAACCTACCACAACGATAGCAATATTTAGAATAGCCATGATGAGTGCCACCGCGTGAACCACGCGAACTATTATTGGCTCCTTGGTTGTAATTACCAGAAGACGAATTAGCATAAGAAAAATCATTACGGGAAAAATTTCCACGATTAAAACCGCCACGATGAAAACCACCGCGATGAGAACCACCACGATTAAAACCACCACGATTGGATGGACCAGCAGAAGAAACGTTACACTCTTTTAACTTCTGTTCAACTTTCACTTCCTCCGTCGCACATTTGGTAGGAGACTCGTCGACCGCATAAACTGCTTTCGAGCCAGAAGGCTTGACCTTCGCTTGGGCAGGAGTGGCTGCATTAGATGCGTTGATACGCTGTTGTGCATTTTCAACTTTTTTTCCTAAACGCAGAAGTTCGTCGATTGAATTTATATCAACTAGCATGAAATGTCGTTGGTAAGAAATTGAGATATTTGAAAGGATAATTCCTAATTGTTCCTCACCAGACAATGGCCTTGACAACCTGTTGAAATAGCCCAACATGACGGAAACAAAAATATGCATCCTCTCGTCCGACTTTTGCTTGCGTCCCCGTACAAACGACAACACTTCAGCATCGTAATTTAAACTGCCAAAATCGGAGCGGAGTGCAGCAACTAACTGCTTCCAACTGGAAATGCTCGAAGCTCTAGCACGGTACCAACTAAGCGCTTGTTTCTGGAATAGTTCACAAGCCGATTTCAGCATCCTGGCATCCGAGATATTACGCGAAAACCTAATCTCATCCAATCGTTCTAAGAACTCGACCACACAGGAATCGCCGTCAAATGTGAAACCAAGATTTAAAGGTTTAAGAATGCGTTCATCAGAAATGACAAAGTTATTGTCCAAAGGAACTGGTTTCGTATCAACATGCTGTATATACGGAGCTGACGTCACTTCAGAATTCCTGCCCAAAGGAACCACCTCAGGACTAAGCTTCTCACCCTCGTGCAATGAAGTAGAAGGTATCGGAAGAACTACAGGATTTGGTAACGGGCTAGGCGAACGAACAATATCTAAATATTTTTCTAACAAAACGACAATTTCCAAAACTTCCTCCTTTAAATTATCTAATAATTTCTTGGAGTCTGAATTAGCAGGATTTATGCGTGAAATTCTATGAAAGATATGTGCAGTTTTAGTGCTAATTCGTTTATATAAAAGTTTCTGTTTGCTATTAATAAATTCCTCTATAAGTTCTTGGAGACATGAAAGTCTAATCGAACATTCTTGAAATTCTGAATCCGGATCTAAATCCGTTGAGGTAATTGATTCTGCGGGAAATTCCCTTAAGAGTGAATTAAATTGTTTTCTCATCGCTTCAACATTGGTTGGAGTGACCTCACGAATCGTGAACTCATAATCGAGTTCTGCCTTTACTAAATGTGACGCAGCATAATACACTATCGCTGGAGACGCCATCATGTCTATATATATAATTTAAATCCCACCAAAAAAATTAAAACCAAAATAAATAAAAAATAATAAAAAAATAAAATGGAATAAACTGACTTTTTTTTACTGCTTGCGGCACTTCTGATCACTTTTTGCTGCTTACCTCCACCAAGATATGTTGCCTTCACATCTGAAAATTAACAAAAAATAATTAGTATGATATTAACAAACTTAAACGGCAAGCGTAAAACTTTTTCGCGGAAACCGCCTTAAAATAACAAAATCTGCTGCTAAACAATTGCCTTTAAATCTAAGATTCAGACAAAAAAAATATAGTAACCATAAAAAAAAACGGCAAGTACAAAATACTTCTTTGCGGTAACCGCTTTAAATTACAAAAAGAATGCTGCTATATAATGACAAAAGATGATGTTCAATACAAAAAACAAAAAGACGGTGCTTATAAACCTCTTTCACGGTAATCGCTATGAATGAAAATTATATAAAAACAAAAAAAAATGCTTCTAATTTTTTTTATACAATTTTAAAACAAAGTGCTTAAAAAATCGTGCTTCAATGGCTGAGGAAAAGAATATTCTGGAAGCCAAAATCCAATTTACAGGCCCAACGTTGGAGCGCTAATTTTATAACCTCAAAAAACTAATTTCCGTGTTTGGAAGAAACAAGGTAGAAACTCCCAAAACCCAAAAGAATGAAAGCAAAAAAAAAGGACGCCACCTCCTTTTAAAGAAAAAGAAGGAAACTAATTATATTAAAAAAAGATACCCGAAAGAAATTTTGAAAGATACCCGAAAGAAAGTTAACCTAAAAAAAAATCGATCTCAGAGAGTGGGTTATATTGATCGGCACTGAATTTGGCCAACAGAAAACCCCTTTCCTCAGACACAAAAGTCTACAGCACAAAAAGAAACACAAGGTTATGCAAAGTATCCGTGTTTATTCGCCCACAGGCACCCTTTTCTTCAAATTCCGCTTATCGGCACGTCACATGTGTTCAGTCAAATAAAGAGGTTAATTCCGGATATGAAGGCAAATTTCCTGACGTGGAGGCAAGTCCCGTCACATTTAGTGACGATTTCGTTACTTAATTAGCAGCAATTAAAATACGCATGTGTCAGAAGTTCATAGATGCCGCAAGCTGCGATCAATAAAAAAATCCGTTAAAATCGCGAGGATCCTACTTGAAAAGCTACCCAAAAAGAGATTAAATGCTTACCAGATAAGTCACACACACTTCCGTCTACATTTAAAAAAAAACTCCCTCAACTCCGCATTAAAAAATAAATGCAGCTCAGCTGGCGAAATGCCGCTCACTCTGCCAACCGCGAAATTTTCTGACAGCTGGTCTGTTGCCCATAAAAGGTAGGGCTAGACCAGCACAACCGCGATTAATAGCCAGAATCGCGTAGGGCGATAAAAACTATGACGGCACAGCTCTATCTGTCAAAAATTTGATGTTTACGAAATTTCGTAAATGGTTCATTTAATTGTCGTAATATGGGAGAAAGTCATGAAAACAGCGAAAACCAACAGGAAACATGACTAAACACGGGGAAAACATGGAAAAACGGGTGCAGCGAACATAATCTGCACAAAGGTGCGAAAAACAAGACAACAAAAAAAGTAGTATTTCAGTAGTATTTTCGTACTCTATTTGTATTATTTTCCGTGGTAGTAGTATTAGTATTTACTTAAATATGGTGGTGTTTAAGAGTTATTTGTGTCGCTTGTAAATAAAATATTCCAGACAAAATTTGACTATGTATGTAGTTTCGGCATAACAAGGAATTTGTGAGCTGATTTTTAAGTCTTCTAAGCCAAATATTATGAGATTGAAGTACGACTAGCGCGCCCCCTGGTAATCCGATGTCAACCTTAATCTTTATTACTCTTACCATAACTAAATGCAAGGCATATTTCAGCTCAATCGGATGAGGCGTTTAGGCGCTATTGTGGAAGAATACACACAGACATACGGAAGTGCCTTCACAATACTTTTCGTCAGCCGTCTGCGCAGGCGACCGGTGACCGATAATGCAACACCGTTCATATCCAAAGAGATGAATGAATAATTAAAATGGAATTCAATACCCATATCATCCTAGTAGTAATAGTACTGCAGAAAATCTCAGAAAAACGATTAAAAGTATGAGAAAATGCAACAGCTGCAAAATAAAACTTTAACGAAGCATTTTCTAGTATCTAAATAGCCCTTATAGTATGGCAGGGGTAAAGCCAGCGGTGGGTCTTTGCGGTTGTCGTCTATGCGGTCGCCCAAGCCTAGTGCGGAATACCGTGCTGGAAGCCAAGCAAAATGAAACGACAAGGCGCGGTGGAACAGCCCGAGAGTGCGAGAGAGATAATGTGCTAGCATGCGACTATAGACCGCAGGGGAAAGTGTGACGCCTCGGTGTTGTGTCACAATGAACTGGACCACTCTCTTAAAAAGTAGAAGTGGGTAACTTTAGGATGTTTCGTCCCCATTCGGATCAGATCAGGCCATCGCCGACGTCCATCGCGAGTAGGTACAGTTTGAGCCGGGTGACATCAGGTGTAAAACCGGAAGTCGACGTTTCAGCAAAAATCGATATGGAGAATAGAGACCAATCTGGGCGATAAGATTGTAGGGCCCGACTTCAGATACCTACATGATCCCCAAGTCAATAAACTCATTCAGTATAATAATTAAATGTTGTTTATTTAAATTGCATTTAAACAATATACATTGTAAAATTATTTATTTCTTGCTTTCCTATTTCAATGTGTACTTCTATACAATTTGTGAGGAGGTATGTAATATACTGGAATATACCTGTATCTATCTACTGCTATATAATAAATGTTGTGTTTATCAGGTTTCACCTTTGTTAGGACTTACCCGCTTAATAGTCAGTTAATTAGTCTGAATTGAGCCGTTTGCTTGATTAGACCGTCGATATTAAAATATATCAGGAAAGAAAAATCCAATATTGTAGCGGAGCTATGCTGCTTCTGGGTCGGTAGGTAAAATATGCGGCTTCTAGATTAAGTACCGGGTATAGCGGATTCAGATTGAAAGCCAGCACGTGACGTAATCCAGGGGTTATTTAAAACGCTGCGTATTAAATTTTTGAATGTTACGTTTGAAATAGAGCGATTAGTTAAAACGACATTGCAAAGAGCGCTGAAGATACGAATGTATTGGTCTTCCATCTCTAATAGACCATGTCGTTGAAATAGCTTTAATTTAAAAAGATTTATTTATTTTATTTATTATAAAAGGTACACAAACAATACTCTAATATTACATGGCTATCGCTAACATTTTTACTTTGTTTCTAATTAGGGTATATTATTATATGCGTACTCCGCATGCTTAATTTATAGTTGCGTATGAGATACATATAAAAGATACATATAAAAGAGGCAGAACCGCATATTTTACCTACTGACGCAGATATAACGTACCTCCTTTGTAAGAAATTTAAAAAATATATTTCGCCGTTGTATATACATTCCTATGATTTACAAATTAAATTTAAGCAGTTTATTTCAATATTTAGGAATGATGTGCAATATGATTTCTTTACAAAAATCTTTCCCAACCGATTCCGTAACTGAATGCACATATATACAATACTGATTCCTATTGAAAATCGCCGTTAAATGTTATACTTCTATTTGCTTCCCCTTGTTGTTCAATTATATAAGTATCTATATATTATCGTAAAACTTTGACTTCAAATGTAACCTTACCGCTGTCCCGCGTTATATTAAAGCCGAGAAGATTTAATAGGCATAATTAAACCCGGACAGAGCCCGCATTGTAATTAGTAAGACCCGAAGAGGATCGTATAATAGCTAGAGTGTTACAGTTTGGCATGTTTGACCTAGTATGGTTTGGGCATAACGTATACCTACTTAAATACTCATTTCCCTAAAGTATAATAGTTTATGTCTATTTGGACAACTATTATTTGGTCAGCTAATTCTAAGAGTAAATTGTCTACATCTTCATTTAAAATGCGACGAAAGACGAATTCATGACCTACAAATCTAATCATTCTATTCTTTATAAACGAAATTTATCGACTATTGTCGACTTGATTACAAATGACAGACAGACATACTGCGTTAGCAGATAGTTGAAGCTAATAAAAAACGAAGAGCAGCTTCAAAATACTTTTTTTAATGGTCAAATACTAATGACAGAATCTATTCTAAATTACCTAATAACGAATGATAAATCCGAAAATTAAAAGAGCAAATGAACATATAATTGCTTAACCGCGTACAAACGAGTATATTACAATATTAGTTTGAACCCAGGAGAGAATCAAAGAAATAAAATTAACGGGCATTCCAAAATTAAATGTCAGTTGTCCACCTACTCTTTGCCAAAAATGCGGTACAATTAAGAGGGCGAAATGGAAAGCTATCAGTCAGAATGGTAGCTTGCAATTAATACATGTTATTGCGCATAAACACCGAGGGTATCGTTAAGAAAATCATCGTAAAATTCTTTTACTGCTTTGGCAGGCATATTTTATGCTCCTTTAGCCGCCTGTTAATTGTCAGCTATGTAGTCAAATATTTGACGTGAGAAGACGGCCGGTTGATACGTCATCAAGACATAAAGTATTCCGGTAACTTTATTGATTTATTTTTATTTACGCAATAAACAGTCTTCATTAAGCATTAAGCATCAGCATCATTAAGCATCAGCTCTATAGCATATTTTTAAAAAATGTTTCTAAAGATTTATTTATTTACTTAATTGTAATCAGATATATAGAAAAATATTACAATAGGTACTATCAACTCGTGTATGATTTTGACACAGGTATTTACCGTAACTACATAGGCCATTGTATGTACATTCCTATGATTTACGAATTCAATTTAAGCAGTTTATTTTAACATTTAGGTATGATGTTCAATACGTTTTCTTTACAAAAATCTTTCCCAACCGATTCCGTAACTGAATGCACATATATACAATACTGATTCCTATTGAAAATCGCCGTTAAATGTTATACTTCTATTTGCTTCCCCTTGTTGTTCAATTATATAAGTATCTATATATTATCGTAAAACTTTGACTTCAAATGTAACCTTACCGCTGTCCCGCGTTATATTAAAGCCGAGAAGATTTAATAGGCATAATTAAACCCGGACAGAGCCCGCATTGTAATTAGTAAGACCCGAAGAGGATCGTATAATAGCTAGAGTGTTACAGTTTGGCATGTTTGACCTAGTATGGTTTGGGCATAACGTATACCTACTTAAATACTCATTTCCCTAAAGTATAATAGTTTATGTCTATTTGGACAACTATTATTTGGTCAGCTAATTCTAAGAGTAAATTGTCTACATCTTCATTTAAAATGCGACGAAAGACGAATTCATGACCTACAAATCTAATCATTCTATTCTTTATAAACGAAATTTATCGACTATTGTCGACTTGATTACAAATGACAGACAGACATACTGCGTTAGCAGATAGTTGAAGCTAATAAAAAACGAAGAGCAGCTTCAAAATACTTTTTTTAATGGTCAAATACTAATGACAGAATCTATTCTAAATTACCTAATAACGAATGATAAATCCGAAAATTAAAAGAGCAAATGAACATATAATTGCTTAACCGCGTACAAACGAGTATATTACAATATTAGTTTGAACCCAGGAGAGAATCAAAGAAATAAAATTAACGGGCATTCCAAAATTAAATGTCAGTTGTCCACCTACTCTTTGCCAAAAATGCGGTACAATTAAGAGGGCGAAATGGAAAGCTATCAGTCAGAATGGTAGCTTGCAATTAATACATGTTATTGCGCATAAACACCGAGGGTATCGTTAAGAAAATCATCGTAAAATTCTTTTACTGCTTTGGCAGGCATATTTTATGCTCCTTTAGCCGCCTGTTAATTGTCAGCTATGTAGTCAAATATTTGACGTGAGAAGACGGCCGGTTGATACGTCATCAAGACATAAAGTATTCCGGTAACTTTATTGATTTATTTTTATTTACGCAATAAACAGTCTTCATTAAGCATTAAGCATCAGCATCATTAAGCATCAGCTCTATAGCATATTTTTAAAAAATGTTTCTAAAGATTTATTTATTTACTTAATTGTAATCAGATATATAGAAAAATATTACAATAGGTACTATCAACTCGTGTATGATTTTGACACAGGTATTTACCGTAACTACATAGGCCATTGTATGTACATTCCTATGATTTACGAATTCAATTTAAGCAGTTTATTTTAACATTTAGGTATGATGTTCAATACGTTTTCTTTACAAAAATCTTTCCCAACCGATTCAGTAACTGAATGCTGATATAAACAAGTGATTCTGTGTTATACTTCTATTTTCTTCCCCTTGTTGTTCAATTACCTACTTTAGATGAAACCTAAATTTACATAAAAATTACTGAAAAAACTTTAAACTTTAGGGGGAAACTATTTGTGTCGTATTAAAAACCCGCTGTGTGAATGTGTATCACTAAACCAATAAAGATGCATGGTGCTAATCAAAATAAGAATTATCTTAACTGTCTCTTCAAGTATTATAAGTACCTACTATAACCCAATTATATTTTATTGACTATACCTATTATTATTGACTCTTTTAATTTAGGATGATTTTTTTGGATTGTTCGTTTCAATACATAAAGGATTTATTGTTGGATTACTTGTTTTTGGATATCTTTTTTTATGGTATATTTTCAATTCACGCAAACGTCAGATACGTGAATGACAAGGACCAAAGACAAAAAAAAACGAATTATATAGAATCAAAAGGATATTTGACAATAATAGTACTGGAAAAGTGGTCACTGTTTTTTTTCTGTTCTTTCCAGTGGAATCTTAATATAACTTAATAAAACGAATCTTAATACGACGCAATAATGTTGTATTTTTACGTTCACTAGGTATGTGTAAGAAACGTATTTATATCGTATAAAAACTGAAACTGGACTACCTATAACATTACCGATTAGTTTAAAACACTAATAAATATTTTTCTAACAAATTTCTGTTTAGATTATTTCATAACGTATTTTTAATTCATTCTAGTTTTAATTGACCTTTTTCATAATGTCAATATCTATCACAAATTTTAGATCCCTAACTTTAGAATATTCATCTAGTATTAATCCTTATTAAACAAGTTTGAAAAATTAGTTTTTTCTAAATATATCATTTATTGTTTTAGTCTAATTAAAACTTTTAAAAACTGGAATATTTAATTAGGTTGGTATTTCAGTTTTTATTAAATTATTTATTTTTCGTTACTTATTTATCTTGCTTTGTCCTTATACATATAATAATATGTTAGGCTTTTAACGTAAGTGTAATATTTAATAAATCAATAGATACGTTTACTTAATGAACAAAAATGTATAAAAATGTCACTGAGAAACAATGAAGTACTAATTGTCTACATATTGAACAATTTTGTCCACGTCTTGAATGAGTTTTATTATTATTGTTAATATTATTATTATTTATTTCAAATAGCTCCTTGGCATCATCCTCCTCAAGATGTAATAATTAATGAATATTAATAATAAAATGTTAGGCGACAGTATTTAATAAATACAACTTATTTGTAAAATTTAATAAATACAACTATATTATTGTGGTAATCGCCTCTAACCTAATATACACGATAGACAGCTACTTAAGGGAAAGCAACTAAAGTCGTATTACATATAATAATATGTGTGTCACTGACTACGAGTATCAAATATTGACACATGGTAATAAAAATATCCTCGTAGCAGAAATGATATTTCACTGACCTACATATTTCGTCGATCGTCGTCGACGACAAATTGTATAGGTATGCATTGAAATACACAGGGCTTATTTTACCATCAGCTTGGATTATGTATTACTTACTTAAAGGCAATATACCCATCAACCCAAAATGATATGATATAATAAAATTACAATTTGAAATATCTAAACGACAAAATGAACAAGATTAATCGCAAATGTCGGTCTTTGTCCGCACGCAGCATATCCAAATCCAGCAGGCTTTAGGGATTTTTTATGTAGTCAAACACACTACCCTCTGCTCTTAAAACCTGCCATATTTTATATTTTTAGTAAAAAAAATTGAGGCAATACAATACAATACAATAACCGAAAAAATGGCCGTAATCTTTATATATGTTGCAGTTTGTAGCGTTATACCACCCTATGTAGTTTTTGTCTTGTCTGATTGAGCCAAATACTGTTAGAATTTGCCTTCCTGTTCAAGAAGAATGAAAGTCATACACATTTTTTATAAACATTTATGTATTGTACAAATCTATTGATAATTAGGCCTCATTTCATGGTTTTTTTTTACAATCTCTTAATTTTAATTGCCTTATGTAAGCTCTTCCCCGAAAACTTCCCGAATCACAAGCGTCTCCTGTATTTTTCAACTCTTGATTCCTTTGTTTCGAAAGCGACGCATACTTCAAAAAAACTCTCAAACAGCAAGTTTCACTAATTCTGCCATTTTTTTTAAATGTGCCATATTTTCGAGGGACAGAAACAAAGGCATCAAGAGAAAAAGGAAATTATCAGAAATATTTCTATTTTCCCCGGTCTACCGTACACAGAGGAAAGTTCCGTAAGCGAATAATACGTCATCAAAGACTTTATTATGACGGAGAGGCTCAGGAAAGTTTGGAAAATTGTAGTTCTTTGCCGAATAAAATGAATCCTCAATATAGTCAAATATGTAGCATAAAGAAAAGTTCATTGCCCGTTCCTAGGGCAATGAACTTTTTACCATGTGATGAAACTCGTAATTCAACGAAATTGTATAGTATATCAGCAGTAGCAGAGGTAGTAAGGAATAAAAACTGATATCTGGGAAGGTTATTTGTCAGTTTGTAATTCCACTTACGTATACTTAATAAAAACAATTATATAGGATCTAGCTTAAAAGAATATATAGGTTAATTAAGATACCATCATCCGATTTACATATATAGAGTGTTTTATGTTTGTACGAGATATACAGTTTCTGCGACCATTTTGTGTTGACACTGCGCTAACTGCGAAGGCTGCTAAAGCATTACCAAATTGCCCCTGCTAAGTAATTGCTTATTACTTAGCCAGTCTTTGCGATCTTGGTAAATAGAAACATTTTGAAAATCACGGTAGAAGGGTAGTACTACTATTTTTTTCATATCTGTCATATATACTTTTTCGGGATCATAAATAGGACCAGAATCCAGAGTACTCTTATATACCTACACAATTAACCACCTCTCGCGTTTTACCCCTTTGACATGGCACGACTGGTGAGGTTGTAGTTAAACCAAAATAAATAACCAAACCAAATCACAATATTTATAAGAGTTAGCCAATGTATATATCAAGCTATCCCCGACTAGTATCTATTCATATTAAGGTATAGCAATCTAATATCATCCACTATTTTTAAAACCTAGAAAAGCATCATTGTCAAGAAACCTAAAACCACATTATTGTATTTTACACTAAGCCGGGACGCGCACTTACGGCCACGCCGCGGCGGCCAGCGAGATACTACGAAATGTGTGGAATAGCCAGCAGGCGCGCGCACTTGGCTGCGCTGCCCAAGTGCGCGCGCCGGGCGGCGATTCCATACATTTCGTGGGATTTCGCTCTTACGGCCAACGAGATACTTCAAAATGTAAGTAATCGCACTAGACGGCGCGCAATTAGGCGTGCGGACCAAGTGCGCGCGCCCGCTGGCTTTTTCATACATTTCATAGTATCTCGTTGGCCGCCGCGGCCAAGCCTGGAGTGCGCGTCGGGGTTAAGTTGTGTAACATTTCTAGTAAGCAAACATGGAATTATTATTATTTCAATAAAAAACACATAAGTAATGACAAAATACAACATGAAAAAAAGCCGTAATCTCGTGCACCCAACTTTTTAGCATTTATTTTTGGTTTTCTTCGTCACCTACGAAAAAAACCATTGAAGTAATTTTTAAATGATGAAATGAAGTAGTTTCCTATTATCGTCCACTTACAGTAGTAAGCTGACTATGGAGGACAATATTAGGAGATTGCCTAATATAGTAGTGCCTCATAAATACACAGGATAAAAAAAAACATATTTCCACATAAAATGAGCAGTATCTACGCTAGTATGAAGCGGATTTATTTTAAAACAATAGGGGAGGGGCAGGATAGAAGAATATTATTTTTATTATAAATCAAAACGGAAAGGAGCATTTATGTACTCACGAGCATCTTCGTATTCCTCGCCTACTCTGTCAAGGTTGGTTCAACATCGACAGTCTATCGATAGTATCGATGGCAACAGAACCATCGAGACTATCGGTTATCAGTAAATACTATCGATAATATCAGTTCATCTTCGCTGGTCGCTGAGTTTTTGTCGGGGAGGTTACTCAATACGGGGCATTGTTGACGAAAACAAGGCGGACGAATGACTTTTCTTATCAAATCGCCTGCAGCATGCAGTTGCAACTTCAGTTAGCGATGCTATTATTGACATTTCTAACAATCGATAAGCTTGAATTCTCCCTGAAATATTGGTAAAACTCGAGAAATATCCTTTGAAAAATGGCCTGAAAGTATTGTGCGTTCCAGAAATATCGGTTCTACCCGCGCGATTTTTTCTCAAAGCTAAAGAAGAAATAGCTGAATAAAGGAACTGGCTTATCGACCAGATTAGCAGATATTATTTTTGAATCATTTTTTTTTCCTTATTCGTGGATATTTTGGTACAGCGATTTTTTATTAAATTGTTTTGTGTTTTCGGTTTGGAGGTGTGATTTTATTATTATTATTTAATTTTTCTTTGCATAATTGTGTTTTATTTAGCATTTAAAAAAACTTAAAAAACATTGATACGTATACAAAAACAAAGCAAAAAGTTCTACAAAAAGTTTTCAAAATCGACGAAAGCCATATAAGTGTGATTTCCTTGCTATTTGCTACTATGTAGAATGCTCTGTTGACAAAGTATATTGTTTTGGTTAACAAGTACATATAAGAAAATATTCAATACACCGACGAGCTAAAAAGCAGGTGGACGATATTAAGTGCATGGATGATATTAATATTCTCTCCCTAGCTAGTGACTGCCATCGATGGACTTTGTCGCCTACCGCGTCTCCGACTTCCGACTTTTAAGACAATGCTGCCTGAGACTAGCAAAGGTATCAACTTTATCGAAGTTCAGGCATACCCCTTCTCCTTTGAATGAAATTCTTTGTTCTTTTGTTCTATCAATATCGATTTATAAAACAAAGCTCCACTAGGGGTTCTTCTTTTTGTGGTTCTGCTATTTCAATCATATTGATGTATAGCCTAGATTCATCTCAAATTTATCGTATTCTCCTAGGTGGATGGCATGACAAAGAATCCTTACAGAGTGCACGGTATATTTCCCTTAATAAGAAATTTGAAACCCACTTAATTTGGTCGTTATAAATTATGCACAGCTAAACGTAGTAGTAATAAGCCCAAATAAATTATTCCCGAAATACTCCCTTATTTAGTTACATGATTGGGGTAATTTATAATACAGAATATGGTAAATAATGGTTTTGTAAACTATATTAATAAATTGAGGACGCCGTTTATATTTATGAGTATATTTATATTGTGTATTCGATGTCAATTCAGACAGGTGGTTACCTTCATAGTCTCAGAAGTTTTCAATAAAACATTTGTTTATACCGGAAAAATTATTTTTTTGTTTTTCAGGACAAGTATTTTTTTGTTTTGTCCGAAAAAAAAATCCTGGCCCGAGATACAGGTCGCCAAAAATGGCATTCCAGGACCATTTTCTCACTTATGAATTTCGACAAATAATTTAATATGCTCTATGTCTTGAATGGGGCAAGATATTTCCTTGCGGTTTTTTTTAATTTTATTGCTAGTTATTTTTGTGTTTAAAATCATGTACTCGACTTCGAAATATGGGCCTAACTTTTGTTGCTGCAGCTTTCTAAAAGAAAATGTGTTTATTCAAAAAAATATTTTTAAAAACACCAATCTCAAATATTTTTATTTTTTCAATATTGATCTATACTACTGAGAACCACATTTCTTAAAAAGGAGAACTTCTGCTTTTGAGTTCAACATTTTTCTGTAAGAATTTTCAGTAAGAACATTTTAGTGAATTAAGTACTCAATGGTTTTGATCAATGGTACACAAATAAAAAAGTTTCAAACTAATATCTTAAAAAAAAAAATATTAGAAATTTGCAACAAGAAATGTTGCAAGCATATTAAAACATGGAGTACATTATTAACGCAGCGAAATATCTTGCATCAATCCTGGCATAGACCATAGAGAAAGGTAAAATATGTCAAAATTTTACATTCTTTCTGAAAAATGTTAAACTCAAAAGTGGAAGTGTAAACGGTTTTTAACTAAATATTTTTTTTTGAATAAAAACATTTTTTTTTAGAAAACTGCAGCAAGAAAGGTTAGTCACGTATTTCGAACCGAACCCAAAAATATCAGCAATAGAATAAAAAAACCGCAACGAAATATCTTGCTTCATTTCAGGGATAGAGCATATTATTTTTTTTGTCGAAATTCACAAATGAGAAAATGGTTCCGGAAGGCCATTTTTAGCGACTTGTATCTCGGGCCAGGATTTTTTTTGGGCAAAACAAAAAAAAAACGGTTGTCTGTAAAGTCGGTTTACTGGCGATAGTTGAACGTGACAACGTCATAAGAAAATACTGATGGAATGGTTGCATTTGAAGCAGTTTCATTTAAGATTCTGATATTGTTTATTACAAACACCCAAAAATATATGCTTTTATACTCACCGATTTGACTACAACATGTAAATGTATTATTGTATAGCAGTATAATTGTATAATTGTTTATTGTTTTAAGTTTATTGTTTTTTTTTATTTGAAAGTTTTAAATCTCAAACTGTTAAATAACGGTTTGAGAAGCGTTTTAGCACGCTGCGCCATCTAGCGGTAGGTAATACGTCGTAAATAAACAATATCAGCGACATTTTAACAACCGCTAGATAGCGCATCGTAATGATACCTCATACTTTTTTATTTTTTTTAAAAGTTGCTTAATTCGTTGCACTTCGTTGTACCCACAAGAAAATTGTCCGTTCAGTAATAACATTCCGTATATCAAGAATACATATAAAATTATGTCAAGAATTTAAATCAATCTAGTGATTTTCATTCGTACTGGTTTAGACTGAGGTTAGTAAATAATTCTTGTCGCAACCGGTAGATGGCAGCATTTATATTGAATAATAAATATAATAAATGGAACGCCTCAGAGCGAGGTAACGCCGCATGACTCATGTTTTTTCGTGCGTGCAGCCGGCCCATCGAATTATAAGACGTTGTCACTTCAAAAAAAGTACATATATCTTGCTTTTTCGGTCTTGTTCGTTCAGGTGGCCAAAATGCATTTAATAAAAATATAAAGGTATATCCGCAGACGTAGTTATAATCTATAAGTAGATCTATGGCAATGAAAGCGGTCAAATGCTAATTTGTGTCACACGCAACTATGGTTCCGTACCTTTTGTTTGCAACCAGACTGCAACTAGACTGCAACTTAGACTAAGGTACGTAATTTCACTGAACTGGCACTAGAAAAAATATTTAATAAACAAGAACTGCAATTAGTCTTTAAGTATGTGCATTATTGCCTTTTTAGTATTAATTTTTGGAATGTACGAAAATTACTTTCCTTTTTCAATTTATTTCTGATATTTTTTGGAGATAATTTTATTTAAAGAACGTATGTTCCAAAACTGAAAGTAGCTACCTTTTCAGAAAAAAGGAAAAGAATAGGGTGACTTGGCCGTTAATGTTATCTTGGCTATTACGACAAACAATTCCCGCGTTTTCTTAGATCTGCGAATACAGCGAGAGTCAATAAAGGATTGTTTAGACCGCGTATATATCTTTCGATGGCGTTACCGTGTGAAGCGGTAATTTCCTTGCCTACCTATCCTCGGATGGAACTTAGGAGCACCAGACTTAGAGCGGTCGATCCAAAATAAAATGACAGCAGCCAAGTACCATGGTGCGCTTAGAGTAAACAATCGCTGTGACTCCCTTATTTCCCCCTGTTTTGTAATGAAATGACATTCCTTGATTTTTCCCTGTAGACCAAATTAAAGTCTCTCTCTCTCTCTCTCTCTCTCTCTCTCTCTCTCTCTCTCTCTCTCTCTCTATCTCTCTTTTCTTTTTTAAATACATTGTTAATATCCTTGGTGTGCTGTCAACTTGAATTAAATCGATTCACCCGAAAAATAACAAATCTCCTTTTCCCCAGTGTCTTCATATATAAGAAGAACTCTAATAATAGTCCATTAAAATATTTGGATATTAGAGTCAAATTAGAAGAATCGTGATAATAGGCAAAGATATTCAATAAACCCTGACGTATAAAATATCAAGTCACCATAAAATTTCGACTGTACCCGAACCGCCATACTGAAAATGGATTTTTCGACAGTAACTCTGATTCGTCATATTTAACGTATAAATCTAAAAGGCAAAAAACATCTTCGTTTAAAACTATAAATATTATTTTAATATAATTTAATTCCAGAATTACCAATAAAACAAAATTCGGAAAGTACAAAAATAAAAAGAACTAATAAGAGGGTTTTTTGAAATTACTTTAACTACATAGTATAAATATCTGCCATCTTAAAAATTTTAGAATTCATTTCTCAAAGGGGGGGTGGGGTAAAGGGGGTTCGAAATAATCTTAAATTACATGCATGTATTTTCACTGACTTATCCAAAATAAATCTGGACGAATGATTGTGTACTATTGGTGAATAAAACCCAGTATTCAAGAACCAGGGGGTCTATTCTTTAAAACTTAGCATGCTAAATTTGTCTGTGGCCTATGTAAATCAAATGGACCATAGACAAATTTAGCATGCAATTTTTTCCAGGAATGGCCCCCCAGGCAATAATGAGACTCTTGTCATTTTACAAGGTCAAGAGCGATATCAGCATTTGGCAAGAATTCAACGAATAAATAAGTTTCGCTCAATCTTTAACGGATACGAGTATCCATAAATATATGCAAACACCAACATAAAAAAGCTCAGTTACATCTATAGTGCATTTTACGGGCTGTTCATGCTACTATAAAATATCATTAATATTAAATGAACACTTGTAACTACAAAAAATACTGGAAATAATAGACACTTGCTTTAAACATGAATGAGAACAGCGTAACACGCCTTGTATATAAAAAGTAATCGTTAAAAGAGCAGTTCCTTTGGATCGTAAAGCTACAGTTATGAGCTATGAAATGCAAAACGAATTTTAAACGTCAACAAGAAATTTAATACTAGGCGTATTAGAGATTAATGTCGCCATCGCCCCTCCAAAGGAACGGCTTCATAAATTAACTATTTCAAAGCTTTCAATATTCTGAAATAAGTTGTCGCTTATTAAATAACTTTGATAACTTTAAAAAGGTCTACATAAGTTACTTTTTGACACTTTTGTATTGCTATCTATTCTGGTCGTTTTTGGATGCTAAACTGAGAAAAAATATGTAACGATATCCCTAACTTCAATAATGGCCAAACAAGGGCCCCGTTTCATAAAGACGCTACGGAATGCTTAATATTATTGTATGAAGCATAATGATGTAAGGCCCATTGCCGGTATGTCCAATGACATTGCTGATTTTTTCCTTGGAGAATGTAGCCGCTGCCTTATCGATTGTATGGTGCATCATTATAGACCATTATGAAAAATATGTCTCTTTATTTCGACGTATAAGTAGCACGCACTACTGATGTGGACTCGTTACAATGCGTTCGGATCCAGTGCAATAGTGTTACTCTAATACATTATGTGCACTAGTATTAATAAATAAAAACACAATACGTGGATTTCTTTCCGAAACATGGGGGGCGGATGTTGACCTGTCGTCTACCTTTCTAGAATTGGCTACCTGAATGTTAAACGCGATGTTTGATGGAAAACTCATATCGGACTGAGGGGATATTCCATGGCCTCCCAGGAGTCCAGATCTGACTACACCAGACTTCCTTTTGTGGGATAGGTAAATGAAAACTCAAGTTTATTGCTATAATCCAAACCACGATTTCCCAGCTGAAGACCAATATCCGAGCAGAGATAGCCGCTATACCAGGCACAATGTGACAGAGAGTTTTTAACAATTTAAGGAGCAAATTGGCAGAGTATTTGCAGCGAGATGATTCGCAAATGGATGATGTTTAACAAATAAATTTCTCATATTTCTTTTTTAATATAAATGTACCTACTTTTTGTGTTTTTTTATGAATGTATCAAATCCATCAACTTTTCTGGCCCACCCTGTAGTAAAACGAGGTAGTACAATCGGTTGTACAACTACAGAGAGGGAGAAGACCGAAGCTTCCTCTATTTTCCCGTATTTTTTTGTAGCGGTTAGCAGCATGGGGCCTCGTGTAGTCATTGCAGTGGGCATCACCAATGGTAATAAATGGTAGCAACTTGTTGCCATTGATTTTTGGTTTAAAAGTGGTAAAATCACCGGGAATTCTTGATCCCTGGTTTATGTGGAAGTCGTAAAATGCCCGCTCTCAAGAATTCTTAATATCCAATCCAAAGTTTCGGACAATGCCTTGTCCCACACTAGCATACTTGTGCGCCAGATTTTGGCCAAATGAGGGGTTTCGTTTTTCGAACATACCACATATTAGCCTGACTTAGTCCTAGTGGACTTCATGCTCTTCCCCGTAATCAAAACCACCTTTAAGGGAAATCGTTTCGTAAATTAAAGCGAATATAACGGCGGTTCTGAACAGTATTCCAGTTAAAGATTTTTCAATGAGTTCCCTATAACGGTCTCTTGAAAACCAACAAGGTAATATTTTTTGCCATCATCAGGCATTTTATTTCGAGGTAGTCATGGAACTTTTTGAATGCACTGTTTATATAAAGAAGCATTGTAATGCAAATACGTATATACCATGCTACATGATGCTACGATTCAGACGTTTTTACACAATGTAAAATATCTTCTTAAATAAAAGAGTCTAAATTTCAGGCAATGCGAAGCCGCATGCAGCAGCTAGTAGTTGATATATTTTATAGGAATAAACTGTCAAATACTAGGAATAAAGGTGGCACTACGCGACCTGAATAATTCAGAGGCTCGTGAGAGAGTCGTATACGGTACAAGTCTAGTAAGAGTGAGATAAATGAACAGAACGTGCGCGATATCTCGCTCAACCTAGAGCTACCCGTATACGACTCACAGACTGAGCTGCTCGGGCGGCCACCCTTAATGTCAATACTCTGTCTAACTTTACCACTTTTACTATACACTTATAATTTAATACTCTACTCTGTCTCATATTGATATTTTTATGCACAGATTCTCTTTGTATTTTTAGATTATTTCTCTGCTTAGTCCCATTGAGGGCAAGAAGCTGTTCATCGTTTGTATAGGGGTTAATTTTTATTATTGAGTCACCGGTAAGTCAACCGTCAAGTGAGTAATTCGGTACATAAAACATATTTTTTTAAACTTTTGTTTTGTGATGAAATGGCATTTTCTCTAACGAAGTTTATTCACTAAAAAGTAAGTTAATAATGTTCCAAAAGCTTTTTGATCCAAGCCTAATTACCCGGGTAAATTTTCTTTTATGTTTAAATTTCGGATATTCAGTGTTTTTTTTCTCGGTAACTAATACCTAAATTTAAAAGAAAACTTCCAGATATTTTTCTCCTCTGTATTTTAGACAAATAATGTTATATAAAGAAATACAAATTAATATAAAACCATTAAAAAAAAACAAAATGTCCAAAGTTTATTTAATGTTTTTGGGTTTCATTTATGTGTATTTTTTTTAATATCACTAATGAAAAATAATTTGTATTAAAATTTCTTAATTGAACTCATTTCTTTATATTTAATTACCATGTTTGCTTTGCAGAGAATAATCCATACAGACCTCGAAACGAGGACTGGAGTAGCCCTACTCCAGTCCTAGCAGCCCTCCTAGAATCATAAGGTTCGATAAAGTAGAGCTGCTAGAATCATAAGCCCGATTTGTAGCGTCCGTAGCCCCGTTGACACCGGTTCTCCTCGTTATTACCGAAGTTAAGCAGCGGCGGGCGCGGTCAATACTGGGATGGGTGACCGCGTAACTGGGTGAAGTTAAATGGACCTTTAAATCCTTCAAACCATACAAATCATGCGGGAACGACGGAATCATGCCCGTGCTTTTGCAACAGCGTATTGACATTCTAACCCCCATATCTGGTTAAAATCTTCAGAGAAAGCTATGCCTGGGGACATATACCAGAAGAATGGACCAACGTCAAAGTACTATTCATACCTAAGGCTGGCAGGAAGGACTACGCATTGTCAAAGTCCTTCAGGCCAATTAGCCTCACATCCTTTCTACTGAAAGCGATGGAAAAATACTGGATAGCTAAATCAAAGATAAAATCCTAATGGTCAACCCTATTAGCTGTAACCTACCGCTGAGGCAAATCCACGGAAAACGCTCTGCTCTACCTAGTAGACAGAGTGGAAAAGGCGTTGGAAGACAAACAAATCGCATTATGCGCATTTTTAGACATTGAGGGCGCCTTCTACAAAACCCCAATTAAATCACTGGTGAAGAGGCTATGGTTAAAACAAGTTGACTCCACCACAACCAGGTGGGTAAAAGCGATGCTCTCAAACCGCACAGCCATGGTAGCTGTTCACGGAACAAACCTTGAAGTCACCACCACAAGAGGCTGTCCGTAGGGAGCTATCCCTTGGTGGTATGGTGCAACAAAGCCAACCAATAAACTGTGATTACCAAATTAAGCAATATCCAAAGGACGGCGTGCCTCATGACTACTGGCACAATGTCCTCCACTAGTGGAGCAGCTCTAAATGCACTGCTGAACTTACTGCCCCTACACATTCACTTGCAACAGGTGGCAAAAGCCAGCATGTACAGGCCGTCTGCCCGGGAGAAGGTAAACTGGATCTCACAAGCACTAAGATCAGTCATTGGCTCAGTCAGTGAAACTCCAACCCTTAACATGGTATCAGACACCATGCTTCCACTCCTAAACTTTGAAAAACTTTTTACAGTGGAACTGCCGCCCAGAGACGACTGGCCTGCACTGGGAGGACGGTAGTCTTAAATGGTATGCTGTTAGATCCAAATCGGGACTTGACGTAGGCTGCGATATATATGGAAAGCGACCAAAACTTCGAAAGAAATGTAAACTTGAGGAAATATACCTCCATATTCCAAGCGGAGGTATACGCCATTATTGATATCAACCTCCGCGGATATCAACCTTCATAAGAACTACTCCAACCAACGTATCTTTATCCACTCGGATAGCAATGCAGCTCTTATGGCACTAGTCTCGAATACCATTAATTTAAAGCTAGTGCAAAACTGCGTATCACTACTGAATTCCCTCGGCGAAAGAACAGGGTAATTCTAAGATGGGTTCCCGGCCATGCAGGAATCGTGGGAAATGAAAATGCTGACGAACTTGCTAAGACGGGAGCAAAGGGAACGTTATACGGCCCTGAACCTTGCTGTGTCGTACCAAAAAGCCTTGGAAACCTAATGCTCAAATAAATATGTTTAGAACAATCCGTCAACCACTGGAACAACACGCCAGGATTGAATCATTCCAAACAGGAACAATCTACGCATACTGGTGAGGGCGCTCACGGGGCATTGTGGCCCGAACAAACACATGCTCAACCTCAAGCTCCGAGACAAAAATGTGCAGGTTCTGCCAAGGGGCAGAGAAAACCCCCCTCTCACCTCATGTGGGACTGTAGTCCGCTGATGCGTAAGAGATACACCCACTTGGGTGGTCATTACCTCCAACCTGAGGAGGTAAAACAATCTGGCGCCAAAAGCTTATTGCTGGTCTTAAATGACACGAGGCTTAGCGCAGAACTATATTAGGTGGCAAACACAGTAGATCACTAATAGTCGCAGTGTTACAAGGCTCATAAAGACCTTAGAAAAGTCCCACACAACAAATAAATAAATATCAGAGAATCGTCCGCATTCTATAAAACAGAACCACCGCAAATGTTGGCATAGGTCATCAAAATATGACGTTATAAAAATTGATGCGTACATAATTCTCCCTGAAAATTTACGATTGCGCCAGCTGTCTGTAAATTATATTCATTACAGATACATATTTCATTCGTTTATGATGAATTTCGGTAAACTTCCTCCTCCCGAACGCTAGCTAAAACTTTTTTCATCTCGCAAATGGAACATTAAAATTAGAGCTCTGCGCCACAGTAGATACATGTAAACAGTAACGCATCGTCATCTAATGAACGAAAATGCCTCACCAACACCAACACGGCGTCTCAGGGCGTCTCAGGGCAATTGAGAGGTGTTAATCGTTACGGGCGAACCCGCCACCCAGGGAGTTGTAACGACCGTAGTCATTCTTTCTCTCGTAGAGTGAGCGCAAAGACTTAATCCACACTCCTAAACCTAACTTAATCCACAGTCCGCCATCAGCCCGTAAGAGCTCTAGGTATAACTACAGTACAGGAACCCCTCCTGGATTGTTGATTTTAAACGTCAATGTGTTAGCGATAATTCGATTTTTTTTCGTGGTTTTTACAAAATGACTTTGGTGGTGATGACAAAAGGTAAACTTAAACGAAATTTCTTCAATATAAAATTAACACCGTAAGCAAAAAGTTTTTTCGAATTTTTTGCCTGGGGCGCTGATATTATTGCGATGTGTTAGCGATCATCTAAAACAATTGGACAATTTTAGAAGTTTTTACGAAATGACTTTGTGTATTGATGACTAAAGGTAACCTGAAAGAAACGACATTTCAGGATATCTTCTGAAGTCATTGAAAAAACATCAAAAATAGTGCCCTTTATTTAAAGTTTCGCGAAAATACGTATTTTTCCAATCGTTTTTTTCAAAATATTTCGCCTAATCGAAAAACTCTGAAAATTGTCATAATTTCTGTAATATCGCTTATTGTTATCGATATTACGATATACTCGAATGTGTCCCACACGGTAGGTACAAACAAAATGGCCGCAACTTTCTTGACATTGGAATGAACATTTTGAACTCCTATATCTCGCTTATTTATTGAGATCGAATAAAGATTATGGAAGATTCTGAATCTGCGTGGTGAATAAAGCATGGAGAATTTTTTTTTTATTTTGGCCTGTTTGTTTACATATAAAATTTAAACTTTGATTGCCTATATCTCGCTTATTTATTTCACATTATATCACAAAATTTTCTTCCAAATTTAGCATTAAAATGAAAAAATCTATTGGTCTATATTTTTTTTTGAGAGAGGTATATATACTGCAGTTATTCCGAGCTCTACCCCATTGGACAGATTTCTCCATCCTCCAGTCTGGTCACAGATTCCAGGTCGCGTTCGCGGCCTCTACCTGAAGTTAGCGGTAATTCATTGTTAAATTTATCGCGGAACCGTGGCGCTCTTCGCAACTGAAGATTGAAGCATCTCGGGGCATCGGGGGGTGTCAATTACTACGGGCGAACCCGACAGCCCATAGAGTTATAATAACATCGAGCCCATTCTGTCTCTTTAATGCACAGTCAAGCTAGGTCAACAGCCCGTAAAAGTCCAACGCCTTACCGCGAGGTATTGGAAAGCTACGCAACGAGTCTGCCTCGCGCCCTTACTACCAGATTTGGACGATTCTCCGTCCTCTAGTCTGGTCACAGATTCGAGGTCGCTTGCGCGACCTCTATTTGACGTTAGCGGTAATTCAGATCGAATTTGTAGCAGATCCGTGCTGCTATTTGGCCGTCTCAGATAGATGGCAGATGGCAGATAGGCATTAAGCGTTGTCGATTACAATGAGCGAACACTGACGTGTTACCTTAGGGAATTATAACATCGAGCCATCTTGCGTCTCATGGAGGGAACTTAAAAGACGTAAGTGGATAGCACAGTCCACAGTCAAATTACACCAGCAACCAGTAAGGGTCCAACGCCCTACCGCGAGGCACTGGGAAAAGGACCCAACGAAAAACGTCCTTCCCTTACTACCAGATTGGGACGGATTTCTCCATCCTCCAGCCTAGTCACAGATTCCAAGTTGCTTGCGCGGCCTCTATCTGACATTTGCAGTAATTCCGTTCGAATTTATCGCCGACTAAGGCGCTCTTTGCCCACCAATATCACACAGGATCGAGTGGACAACAAATCGTTTCAAGGAAAGATAACATCAGGTTAACAACTACCCCCGCTGCTTATGAAAAGTACTTTTCCATAATCTCCTGGTTTCTTGGCCGGAGTGCAACTGTCTATTGGCTGACGCCGAACGGTGCAGAAACCGCCCAGTTCCGCCCGAGGTGTTCTTTGTATTGGACCTCCGAACTGTCCGACTGTAGGTTACAGCCGAAGGAGGAGTTCACGGCGGCCCTTTCCAAGTTATTTCCTCTTCGAGGAGGCTACCGGATAGGACCTGTACTGTGAGTTGAGCCGACCTAGGAAAACACGGGCTAGCCATCAGGCCCAAGCCTCAAGGTCCATATTGAGATGTCAACCACAACGGGCGAACCCGTCACCGCAGGACGTTTTAACGATTCATCGTTCTATCGACCGTGCAATGAGCGTAGAAGACTTTGGACATTACAAATCCGACGTCTAGCTACGCCACAACCCGCAAGAAGCCAACGCCTTTACCGCGAGATAGCCAGTAATGTTACCTGGCGGGCCGACACTCGCGCCCTTGCTTCCAATTGTGACCAGATTTCTCCGGTCTCTCGATTGGTTCCGAGTTCGAGGTCGCTTGCGCGGTCCTCTCCCTTACGAAGCGGTGAAACGGTGTACGCCGGATCTATCGCGGACCAAGGCGTCCTTTGCCCGACTCTGAACCGGGATCGGATGGCCAATGGTCATTTCAATAGCAGTCGCCGTAAGGTAGGCAACCACCCCCGCTCTATTGGAAACAATACAGTTCCCAGACTCCCCCGACTGTTAGTCGGAGAGCACAGTCGATTGGCTTGCGCCGCTCGGTGCGCAGACCGTCCAGGAGCGCCAGAGGTTTGATTCCCAGGGGAGACTGGTTGACCCAGTGTCCTACCCAGGTTCGCACCCCATGCGTGGAGGCCATCGGATGGGTGTTGACCCGTGAGTGTGACCGACCCTGAACACATGGGTCATCGTGGCCACCTCATCATGGGCCCGTTAGCTCCCCCCATCAAGGTCCAGTTAGGTTCCCCCTTTTCGGGGCAGTTCGAAAAAAAAAAAAACGTCGCCCGAGGTTGATTGCCCAATTTCACTTAGTGCGCGCTACCGACGAGGCCGGCGTACGTAAACAAAACAATAAACAAGTGATTAGCAGCAGGAAGTCAACCAATTCCCGTTGAGTTGGGCTGCTTATAATTAAAAATCTAAATGGAATTAAGAGAATCATGTATTCAAACATTGCAATTGCTATACAAATATAAAGAAACGATAAACAATCGATGATTGGCCTTGGAGCAATTACCTACTTATTAGTGGCTTCTGCTTGCTTGATTAGTTGCACTTGATTGCTGGTTCAATTTGTGGAAACAAACATACTCGTAGTAGCTAAACACAATTAAACAAACTTACAAGAAAGTACATTTTTTTTATTTGTTTAATATATAGAAAATAGGTATATTTCTCCGTTACGTAGAGTTTCCTATGCGAGATTCTGTTTTAGACTTATGAGTAGAGCAAAACTGGATTTAAAATGTTGTAAACATACTTATGCGCCTAATTGTGGGTGTCGATATATTACTTACGCCATTCTGCTAATTATTCAATGATTTATCCCCTACAGGCTAATTTACATTTATTTAATTAGCAAGTGCAGGTGAAGAGTGAAGATGTCAAGCGTTTAGTAAATTTCAAAATTGAACGGCTGTTAAGTAGTAAGTTCGAAAGCGAAGTGCGAGTACGTCGTAAATTGACGAGAAGCATGGTTTATGTTTCTGTAAAGTAGCTTCCCTAGCACAACCGCGTACATCTGCGTTGGATACTCTGAATGCACCTGAAAAGTGCATCTAGTATTAATCATATACATAAATATTTGTAGTTTATTTTTTGTAGATCCGATCCGATTTTTGTGTATCCGATTTTCTATAGTTGACCCAGCAATAGTCAATAAGGGATTAAATTTAATTAGGAATTACAAATTTCACTTGGATCTGTTCGTGGCACGTACTGCCTAGTTCCAGGCGACTAGTCGATACTTAGGCCTCAAACTTTTCAATAAATTGCCCGAAAGATTAAAGCAATTAAAAACATCGATATTTTCAAGAGATCCATCCGAGTCTATCTGCTTAAAATCAACATGTATGCCCATAACGACTTCTTAAAATATTTTGAAAATACATAGCATCGTATCTACCCATTTAATCTAATACATATTATTTACCGTTAATTGTTTTGTTGTAAACTGTTATCATATAGTCTATGTTTTTGTAAATTGGTAAGTTTAAAACTATATATTGTATATCATCTCTTGTGTAAATTGAGTAACTAGTTTAAGATTAATTACTGTCATTCCTACACAATTGTATGGTTGTATTGGAAATAAATACCTTTTACTTTACTTTTTTTTATCACTAGCTCAGCTGGAAATTTTATCACTAGCTCCATACTGAAGACTTCTGCTTATCCATTTTCTTTTCCATAATCTCTTAGGTTTTTCAATTTCTATTAACAATTTTTGTTCGTTTTTTGACATCGCGATGTCTGCGACTATCATTTTAAAAATGTTTCGTAATTCTAGCCGTTGTTCCTCCTCCATTTTGCTACACAGAAAAACCTGCAAGAATCAGAAAACACTGTGTGACGTTTTGTTTACACTTATCACTTAACACTAAAAACATATCAACTACTTATACCTAATAAAATGTAAATAGGCCATAAAATTCTGATTATCCAAACCTTATTTTTGTGTTTATTATTTTTTCGATATTACATTTTTTCTACACTGAGTTGCAAATCGTCTACATTTTTTAAGCCTTTGTTACAGAAAAGAAAATCTGTAAATCCTAATATTATACATAAAAAAGCGTGTTCTCTGTAGACAAAACATAAATCAAAGGAAGATAACATAATATTATGGAAATAAAACCTAATATCCAAAAAAAAAACAGAAAAGTGTTCAATTTCAACAAATACTTTAAATTTTCTGCCTTAATTTATGTACAGAGTTACCAATCGAACGAATTGTTGCCCTGTCTCAGATACCATGCTTGATGTCTACAATATAATGGAAACTGTAGCACGAATAAATTATAGATTGATGTTAAGAGTGGCAACTCTAGCTTTTCCGGCGTCGCGCCGCTAAAATAGATATTTCTGCGACGGGCCCGAGTTGATTTACTGTTTACATTTATTTACTGTGTCTGCGCTCAATTCTTATTCAAATTATTGGTAATTATACATATTGGTGTTTTTAGTAAACAGAAACAAATAAATTCATTCCTAAATTTCGGAAACGTCAAGGATACGTAGACAACTAATTATTATAATAGTCACGCGCATTTCGCTAGGCATTTCAACAAGTTCTTAATCCTCAACTATATCAGAAAAGGTAAAATTATTGTTATAAGAGTTATCTAAAACTTTTCTTGTCTTAAGTACTAAAACTTTCGCTCCTTTCGGACTCCTCTCTCTACTTTTGCCTAATTTATATTCTAAACGCGTATCTAATACTAGGCGAGACGTAACCAACTACTTGTGTATATGCTTATACGTAGAAATACGGTATTATTTCTGCAGAATACATTTTACTCTCAATGATTACAACGCACTTTTATATCAACTGCTAAAATTATAAATTATTCGGATTGAGAATATTTATTCGGATTGAGAATATATTCGGATCTCTAACAAGATGTTTATTGTTTGTTTACATTAGTTTAGCTATTTTAGTCGTTTGTGTACACCGAGATCGATAAATATTCTACGTTTTCTATCTATTTTATTAGCTGTTTGGGGTGTTCCCGGATACTTACTCTATACAGATCGTTTGTTTACGTTTATCTAGCTACTTTTTTTAGATACCTTATTTGAGTAGAGCCAACTTCACCTTCATTCCGATCCAACAGATATTTTGTCGAGGACTATCGTTTTTTTATCTTTTGGTTTTCATTATTCATCGTATGTTTACGCCTCCATCCTCGTTTTTTTTAAATAATTATATTTATTAATATTAGATTTCTACCTAAAAAGTCTCAAAAAGATGGAAGGAGAGCCAACAGAAAATATGTAAATAAACGATAAACAAGCGATTTGCTGCGTAAAGTCCACCAATTATATTGAGTCAGGCTGGTTCTTATTAGAATTCTAAGTGAAATTAAAAAAAAAAGAGAGAAAACGTCTTGTATTCAAACATTGAAATAACTAAACAAATGTAAAAAGACTACAAAAAAATGATTTTCATTGAGCAATTACCTAGATAATTGCTGGCTATTTGTAAAAAATAGTCAAGTTAGTCAAGTTTCCGAACATACGTGAACATTGGTGTAACCAAATGATGTAAACAGCTAAATAAACGATATGAATAGAGAAAAAATCCACTTCGATTTGGGTTAAGCCAACTTCGCAGGCCGTGTAGGTATCTACCACTAAATAACTATTCTCCAGCTGTTAGGTTAACACCGAAGATCAATGCCGCAATCCCCAATAAAATCCTTTGTCGAAAACATGACCTGAACAAATAACAGAGAGAGACCAGAAAGAAAAAGAGAGGGGTTAGAGAGAGGAGTGGGGGGGGGGGGTCACAAAGATAGAGTAAGAGACGGTAATCTACTCATTAATCAGCGTGTACCGATTGGATACTGGAAACCAAATTGAAACATTCATTTCCTATATTAAGGTTAAAGCGTCCGGTTTTCTGCTAACAATCAACGGGCGGATGAGGAAAACAACAAAGGATGATTAATTACGTTACGGGAAAACAAACTATTTTTCGTTTGAACAGTATCAAATAAACGGACGTAACGTGGAAATGGAAATATAAGGAGGAGCGTCGCACTGTGTTCCAATTTATAAAAGCTTTACGATCCCGTTTTAAGGTTGTAATTGATTCTATGCCGATAAAAATAAATGTTAATAAATGTTCTATGAGCACTCGCCCCACCTTGGCCGTAAACGTGTAATATTGAGGTATAACTTATTTTAACTTAGGTGCATCATACACTTTTAATTTATATAAATTTAAATTTGTTTTTATTCTGTTGATACAAATAGTGCATTGTACAAATGAGGTGTTGGTAAGGTAAAAGATATATCGATTTATTTAAACAGCAAAGTGGCGATAAACAGTATGTTAATATAGGCTTCTGAGCAAGAATAGCACAGCAGTGGCCAGTATTGAAGCATTTCGATACATATCTCTAAGAAGGTATAGAATATGAATGATTCGCTGGTGTTCGTGAAAGTAATGACTATTTATTCAAAAAGCTTCTCTGTAAACGACATTTTTGGTCGCGCTCATAGGGGCAAGAATGTAACGATTTCGAGTGTCAGTTCCTGACACGCGAAAATGTTTCATATAGCTGGCCGTTCGAAAAACACGGCTGACGGAGATCGACGCCTGCTGCCTTCAGCGTTTGCTCTTAGGCTTCGTTATTTGTCATTACATTAAAGCAACTATATATGTTAAAAAAAGTAAGTAGATAAAATTTTAAAAACGGAATATAGGTAGAGTAAAAGTATATAGATTCGCTTAGTTCTGAGACCGCTTCACTCTGAGACTATAAGTCGATAGTGATTATATAATATGCAAGGGAATGGGGTGTTTTTAATTATTTTAACAGTGATATTCATCTATCCGGTCGATTTTTTTTTTATTCTCTACGCATAGTCTGTCGGAAAATCGATAAGTAACTGTCTTAGAGTTTTTGTAAGTGATAAATAGTCAATATTGTTAATATACTCTATAATAGTATTTTAATATATCAGTCAATAAAAGCTGCAAATGGTAACAAACCCGATCGGAATTAGATTTGTGACGTAATTTTTTGAAAAAAAATCAATTAGGAATTCATAGCGTCTTGCTTGTATGAAACGAAACACAGTGCGACGTGACGTCGCGCGTCGTAGAGCCATAGTAAAATAACATCAGTAGGGCATCTCGAGCCCGTTTTCGAAATAAGTACCTACGCTTCCCCGAACCAGCAGGGTTACCACAACAAATACACAATTGACAAGTTGTGATCAAATTAAAGCAGAAATGTAATTCTTTATAATTATTATGTACGTTTATGTATTTTTGTTTATAGATCAAGAGTCGGTTCCCAAAATTGTACTGTAACAGAATATATGAGTTAGTTCTGACTTTGTGTGACAGCATTTATCACTTGTTGCTTGTGTTCAAAATACCTACATTTTAGTAAGTTAAAGTAGACGCGTACTGGACGATATTGGTTTTTCCGGCGGTCATTTTCAATACTTAATATTTTCGTCGTCTATTCTCTTATTTTCTTATTCATTGACATTTTCATTATTTCATTTGTATTTTAATCTCTTTGATAATTTCCGATTCTAAATTTTTAATTGTTCGTTCGATATACGATTCTTACATGCGATAAAATACGCGGTGCGATAGCGATAGTCGTACGAGATACGGAAAAGCACGATAATCGGAAATACGATTTTCGCGTGCGATTGTTTAAGAGGAAATAAATCGTATTTTAGAAAACGGTTGTCTTTTAAATACCTTTAAATACCAAGTTTCCTCCGTACGGTATATTTGGTTGATCGCGCCAATATCGCATCCCTACAACTATGATCTATCGCTTCTCCGCTATCAAACTATATCGTGCTACGATTGCCGTGTTTTCTTCTGATGTCGTAAACGAAATTGGATTTTTCGTCCGTTTTCACCGCCGGATAAGCAAATGTCGTCAAAGTACAAACGCATCTACCTACCTACCTACGCACTTACATACCTATGCACCTACTTACCTAGACACATACTTACCTACGCAAATGAACAATAAACGTTACCTCGTAAATGTAATTTCGTCACGTAAATGTGAATACTCGTAAATGTAATTTCTGATAGGTTTCATTAGAGCCTGTACAGAAAACATTCCACTTTTGTATACTTAGCTGTCGCGCGACAGCCCTGACTGGCTAGCACCAAGGCGCCCGAGAATCTATGTAGTGGTAGCATACGGACAACGGGCGCTTGTATGAGTTCGAAATCGGTGCGTACTATGGAGATGTTATACTGTTCTTATTTTACTGGGTGCTAATGGGCCCATGCTGGGTTGGCCACCAATACCTATTCTGTTCAGGGTCGGTCACACTCACGGGTCAACATCCATCCGACGGCCTCCACGCACGGGGTGCGAACCTGGGTAGGACTCTAGCCTTGGTCAGTTTCCCCTGGGAATCAAACCTCTGGCGCTCCTGGACGGTCTGCGCACCGTGCGGCGCAAGCCAATCGATTGTGCACTCTGACTAACAGTCGGGGGAGACTGGAAGCTGTACAGTTTCCTATAGAGCGTGGCCGGTTGCGTACCTTACGGCGACTGCTCTTGAAATGACCATCGACCATCCGATCCCGGGTGAAAGCAAGGCAAAGGACGCCGTGGTCCGCGATAGATTAGGAATACACCGTTTCACCGCCTCGTAAGGGAGAGCACCGCGCAAGCGACCTCGAACTCGGAACCAATCGAGAGACCGGAGAAATCTGGTCACAATTGGTAGTTAGGGCGCGAGTGTCGCCCGCCAGGTAACATTACTGGCTATTTCGCGGTTAGGCGTTGGTTTCTAATGGGTTGTGGCGTAGCTAGATGGTGGACTGTTTTGTCCCAAGTCTTCTACGCTCACTCCAGGGAGATAGAACGACTAATCGTTAAAACTTCCTGTGGTGACGGGCTCGCCCGCTGTAGTCGACAACCCAAGTTGTTCTTATTTTACTATGATAGAGCTGCGTCATTTTCAGCGAATGTGAATGACGGGCTTCCGCATCCGGAAATTGGAAGCACTCTCTTGAAATACTATTTTCAAGCATACGAATGTATACTAGGCCGTCTCTCGGATGATATATTTTTGACACAATGAGGAAAATCAAGAATTGGGGGATATATTTATGACACAATTAAGAAATCAAGAATCAAGAATACGCATGTAAAATGAATAACAATTCAAAATAGAAACTAGGTAGTTAGTACCAAAATATTATAAAACCTAAAAAGTTTTATAAACCATGTCTTGATTTGCATAGCTAATCATCCACTAAGTTACTGTAAGAGGATTATTTCGGACAAAGCTTATTTTTTTGTCGTTAAATTGTTTGTTTCAGCGCAGAAGCAAATTAATAAAAAAAATATGCCTTATATTCAGCAGTGATTCGGTTTCAATATATCGCGGACCAATGCATCTGTTGCGGCTCTGAATTCAGGATCAGGTAGCCACATGGTCATTTACATAACATAACGACAGGTTAACATCCACCCCCGCTGCTTGGGAGATAGTATATTTCCATAGTCGCCACACTCATTCGGCAATTAGTCAGAGCGCACAACCTATTAACGTCGCTGAACGGTGCGCGAACCGTCTAGTAGAGCCGGGAGGCGATCCCCCAGGATAAACCGATCCACCAGCCGTGAGGCCTGAGACGCGAGAGTTTTACCCGGGGTAGCCGTCTAGGATCTAGGATCTAAATCGTGAGTTGGACCGATCCGAGTACACAATGGATCTTGCGGTCCAAGCTTCACGAAACCGTTCGCTACCCGGATGGAGATACAGTAGGATGGAGAAACAGCTTTAAGCAGCTTTTTGGGCGGGCAAATCTGGAGGCGATTTTTTCTCAGGTACGAGCGAGGTTCGGCGGATCCATAGGTTGGCGCCAAGTTTACGATTGTATTCAATCGCCGCTTTGCCTAGACCAGATAGGCTCAAACTATCGTGAAATATATCGGTGACAACTGCGAATTCATTTTCACCGGTCGGGTCTTCAACGCATTGTTTGATGAGATGTTTGTTTCGAGCATTCGGCTCTAGTTCATCGATTCGGTCGTTGACCTCCGCATCTTGGTTGCAAGTAAAGCACAGCATAAAGAAACCGACACCAAAACCGAAACCGAAATCGAAATCGAAAACGAAATCGAAACTCGTATACAAAATTTTGGGCCTCTGCTGTTGACCGTTGAGGAGTTTCCTCATCGGGAGCCAACCCAGGGCACATTAGCCATGTGATGGTAGAGCTTGGAAGGGGCTATCATAATTGAATGCGTATTCAAAAGACTTTCCCGGTAATCAGGCAACCCCCCCCCCCCCGCGACAAATTACCTAAACCCCCAACCCCACACTCTCCTCCCCTAACTCCCCCCGCTTTTCAAACTCCACCCCCACTAACAACGCCCCCCCCCCCCCCTAAGACCCCGTACAAACTCCACCCCCCAACCCTCATCCCCTTTCCACTCCCCCCAAAAATCCCCACCCCCCTTCCCACAAAGTCACCCCCACCACATTGAATACATTCGCTTTAAATATTTCCATCCCGAGAGCATATCGATCAAAACAAAAAAAGAATCTGTACCTACTCATTTTCTTTCATATCTATGTTACTTTAAGTCTCCAATACCTCGCATATTTATAATAAACGGAAAATTTCGTGTTTTCGTGGAAAAACCAAATTTTGTAATTTTATACCGTCATTAAACCCACCCCTAATAAGGTACACGAACTAAATAGGGCGTTTACATGCGTGGCTTCGCGTAGTTACTTTAACTAATGAAGCTTCATATGTAATTAATTACGTAGACGCCTACCTACTTCTGAGTAACATATTAATTTCTGCCTGGATGGGTTTGCCCTTGTTATGACGTCATACGCAGGCTCGCATAAACTGCTGGGTGACACAACGCTATAATCAATTTAAGGCCCATCAGCCAATCATAGACTGATTAGTTTAAAATATTGTCAACGTAATCGTTTCTCAAAGCTTTATTTTCGATTTCAATGTTGATTTTTTTGTTAGACCAGGTAGTAAATAAAGATGAAGGTAATAAATATAGATAAACCCATCAAATAATGATTCGAGATAGTAAATACTGAAAAATGCCCTCACTTAATTTTATTAATTAACCATTTATGGGCACATGCACTCTATTTCGATAGAAATTTAGAGAAAAAAACCTTTGAGGTAAACTCTCTTAAGCTTTCTATTTTTTGTAACTATACAAGAAATAATTAAGTGGACTTGAGTCCTGGCAATGTAATTCAAGCTCCTGGTAATGTAACATTTTCCTGTAAATTATCCTACTACGAAATTTAGGAAATACGAGAGGTTGATATTTGGCTGTTTGCTTTAGCGATCGCTTACTCTCTAGCTTGCTTTTGTAATTTAACATTTTTTTAATATGCGCAAACTAACGCATATTAAGACTTACGCATGTTTATATAGATTCCTTTATTGTATCTGTGTTTCTTGATACTTTCCTTTATCGTAACTTTTAAATTACCGCACTGTAATCGCGAAATGATAATCACTAAACGCTTCCTTTTCGTGCGTTTAAAAACGGTAATTGCTAAAACTGCTAAAACACTGTTAAAACTGAAGAAATCGGATAATGGGGGATTATCCGATTTCTTCAGTTTTAGCAGTGATGTTTAACACACTAATATACAAATAACGCGTTAAAACCTCAGTGAACTGTCGGTGCTGAATTTTGTCTTTTTTATTTTCACTTGATTGACTGTCGCACTATTGGATAATCGATGGAACTCTAAAGAAACCTAGATGAGTAATATTTTGAATTATTACAAGAAAAAAACGAGCCTTTTCAATCATTTCCAACAATTTTCTAACCATAATTATACTTGAGCTGAATAAATGTTCCGCAATCAGTAGAATTATTAACAGAATATTAAAAAATAGGTTCTCATAATAGATGTGCCACGCAAAAAGCACTTTGAGCTAATATAGAATTGCTACGAATGACAATATAGAATTAATACATCCTCGAAATGAGCGAATGTCGGTTTCGCTTCAGCAAAACTCCCTTCTATTGGGCGAGGTGTACTGTCCTCCCCAAATCAATTATTTTCAGGAATTAGAATCCCTTCTGGAAGATCTAGTTCCTCAATACGATCACATAATCATGATGGGTGTTCTCAACACGTTCCTCCTGAAAACCAATTACAGGTCCTCTAAACTTCTCCAAATAATCTCTTCGCTAAATCTCACACCTTACTTGACATTTATTTATTTATTTATTTATTTATTTTCAGGAAAACCAACAGCTAATTTTAATTTAACAAAGCCGGACTAACATAACAGGTTTTCACGTTTAAATAACGTTGTAGAAACATGTGTGATCTTTCAATTAAAGCTATCATAAGTTTGACTTTCTCTCCGGATAGGATTAAAGCCCATGGAGGGTATACCGCATTCGGTTTCTCTCACCATGACCTCCTCTACGTCAAATATAAAATTCGAAGCCCCAAATTTTCCCCAAGGCTTCTACATCGCCACGATCTCAAGTCCATCAATCATGACATTCTCATCCAGGATGCCAACGAAACAGATTGGAGTATTGTTTATAAATTACCGAAGGCAGATGAAAAAGTGGACGTGCTTAAAAGCCTTATAATCTGGCTCTATGACAAATATGCACCAATTAAATGTATCCGTGTCAAAATTCATCTCTGCCCCTGGATTACCGAAAACATTAAAAAACTTATGCCAAAACAAGACAGATTAAAAACAAAGCACAAACTGCTCCTTCTGACGCTACATGGAATTCATTTAGGCTGTTGAGAAATCACTGTAGCCAACCTTGCCGTAATGCTAAAAAAGCTTGTATATGTAAAAACTTGGAATCTGCTGATGCAAAAGATACCTGGAAGTTCCTTAATGCAATTTGTATAGGGAAATCCAGCCACAACCTTGCGGAATCGAGTATCGATCCGAATACTCTTAATATTCATTTTGCACAACCGCTTTTCAAGTTCAACTCCGCTGATCAAGAAGCTTCACTGAATTCTATCCGCGGGGAAAGTCACCCAATCACCAGTGGGCCCCAATTTACATTTTGTTACACTTGTCAACCTGAAATCAGATGCATCTTCAAAAAAATCAAGTCCAAAGCATTTAGGTATGACGACCTTAACGCAGACCTGATTCTGCCAATTTTATGGGTAATTCTGTAAACACTTACTCATTTCATAGAATTTTCACTGAATAATTATATTGTACCGAAACTGTGGAAACAAGCCTTTTCTCATCTCTTTTCCAAAAACACCAGTCCCACAATCGGCAAAAGAGTTAAGGCCGATATGAATCTTGCCTATCTTTTCAAAAGTATTGGAATACGCAGTATACTCTCAACTAAATTACTTTCTTATGCATAATAACCTGCTCGATCCCCTGCGGTCAGGTTTCCGCCCAGGTCACAGCACAACCACCGCTCTTAAAGTCCATTGATGACATTAGATGCGCTATGAATGACAGAAAACTTACCATTCTCTTTTTGCTTGATTTCAGTAGCTCATTTAACTTAGTTGACTTTGACCTTATTCTAACGTCTGCGTGGTCTCAATGACTCTGAAAGGGTTATTACATGGTTTAACTCATACTTACGTAGACGCCGCCAGTATTCAGTATTTCAGTATTCAATTTATTCATTCAGAATATACAATAAAAGCATGAATTATGAATTAAAGCTAATTATCGCATATTAGAATTCGTCAGTTTATATGTAGATACAAAATTATTAAAGAATAAATATTAATTCGACAATAGCGTTGACTAAAGTCGGCTTTACGCGGCAGACAAATAAAAGAAATTAAAAAAATAGAGCTGAATCCATGTACATGAGTACATATAAAATAGACAATTATTATAAGAATATTAATAGTCATCAAGCAGTTTATACAAAAAATAATCACACAATAGGAAGTATCAATACAAAATTGGAAAAAAAACAACGTATGTATATGATCAGGTATGTTACATTACACATTGTAATCTACATATTAAATATTAAATTCATAATATTATTATTAAACAATAAGAACTAGAATGAGGTACCTGAAAGTTACATATTAATTTTATTCCCATTTGAAAGAATTGGCATGCTCAAAAAAATCACCCAACTTATAGAAAGCATGTGTGGATTGCATCTTTTGTTTAATAAATCTTTTAAACGCCTTTGTTTCCATCTTTCTTGTGGAGATGTCAGTGTGTCAAAACTGCCGACATTAAATCGGACCTGATTGAGCTTACGGTCGGCGTTCCGCAGATTTTTATCAACCCTATTGCTAAGGGCCTAACATCATCGTACCATCTTTACGCTGATGACCTTCAAATCTATTATCATGCCAGGCCAGATGACCTTAGCGCGGCCGTGGCTGTAATGATCTCCGATTTAAATTAAATATCTGTTTGGGCTATAAAAAATGGTATTATTATAAATCCAATAAGCAAAAAATATTGTCAAAAATAGATACTTCATCATTACCGCCAATTTGTATAAATGGAAAAATGGTCGAATATACCAAAACTGTCAAGAACCTTGGAATTCTAATAGATCAAAAAAAATAGGTCTGAAAAAAACTCTCGGTCTGTAGACGTGTCATCAAAAGGAAAATATAAAAAAACATCAAAACCGAAATATTAAAAAATCGGTTGTGTCACCCCAAGACTTTCCTGACTAGTATCCGGGGAGGTGCGAAAAAACAGCGACATTTTTTACTCTAGTACCCCAAATTTGTATGGCAGGTACCCCAAACGTTGGTCGTAAGTACCCCAAAAACTAATAGGTTCTTCCGATGGTTTACAGAAGCTTCTATGCCAAATTTTAACTTAGACAGATTAAGCGTCTGGGCGCTATCGCGGAAACAATTTTTTCGCCGGGAACCCCAAATTTGTATGGGAGGTACCACAACCGTAGGGCGTAGGGACTCCAAAAACTAATGGGTTCCTCCGACGGTTAACAGAAGCTTATATACCAAATTTCAGCTCAATCCGATTAAGCGTCTGGGCGCTATCGTGGAAGAATACATACATACAGACATACAGACATACAGACATACAGACATACAGACATTCAGACAGACAGAGATCGGTCTGGAAATAGTCTCAATCGTCTCAGGGAGTCTCAAAATATATATTCCCATCTTCATCTCAAAATTTTTTTTTAGCGCGATCACAATACTTTCCTTTCCGATAGGTCGTCAGGAAAGTAAAAAATAAACATGTTTTGCCTGTAACTGATAAGTAGGAAGCGGGGTTTGGGGGAGAGAAGGAGGGCAGGGTGAGAGAGTGGGAGCGTTGGGGTGGGGAGGTTTTGGGGGAGGGGGGCGAAGGAGGGTGGAAGAGAAGGGTGGGGAAGGGGTTGAGGGTTGGTTGGGGTGGGAGGGTGGGAGATGGGGGTTGGTGGTTTGGATTGTCTGCTTACCGGGAAAGTCAAGGGGTGACAAAACCATTTTTTTATTCCAAATAGTAAAAAAAAATACATTTCAATCATTTCTATGCCATCTAACGTATAGTTGCTAAAGTAAGCTGAATGCGAGCTTTTGTTTACTTTCTGTCGCAGGTCATGTCACGTACTCGTCGCTCTTCGACTATTGCTATCCGTTTTCTTCAAGACCTTGATGATATTCCTGATCGTAGATCAAAAGAGGAAGGCACCGTAAAGCAATCAAATTAATCCAAAGACATATTATTTGTACATAAATAAGAAGTACGTTTCCGTTTATTTTTGTAACATTACTGTCAATAAACTGACCGTTGATCCCGACGGGTTTCAGGTAGTTCAATTTAAATTGAAAACTCCGGTAAAACAGGAAATATGTCAATATTTAAATAAGAGATTAAGAAGCCCCTGATGAACAAAGAGTGTTTATAAATTAGATTTTATAAAAAAAAATAAACTAAAAATTTTATATAAATAATAAACTAAAAACCTTGACTATAAAAATTGGTAATATATATAATAAACTTTTTCTCAAAATATATTAAAAACTCAAATTGATAAAAATTATGGCGCAAGTCTCCTAGATCTCTTAACTTTCCGCCCCAGAGTAAACAAAGAAACAAAATACCGCTATCATTTTCGGACACCTGTACTTTTGCCCTAATAAAATATTTCAAAGAAAAGTTTAGAAAAAACATATTAGCAAAACCGTGCCTTCAAATTATATCTACATATCAGTATGCTTTTTATAAAATGCTTTCCTTGGATAACTCTAACATTATAGAATATTAAATGTAGCCAATCGTATTTTAGAAAGTTAGTTCAAATGATCGATCACATTATTACGTTTTCTAATCCAGTAATAGGCAGGATTTTACTCATTCATGCGTTAACATAGTAGATATCCCTATTATCCCTATTATATTCGGGGTGCCAGAGAAATTTCAATCCACTCATCCGTTACTAAGCCGTCGTAATAGAGTCGAAAGCGAATCAATAGTGCCATAAAGAGCGCCATTGGAACTTTGGCAGCCGTTTGGCAGAGGCCTTGGACCGATAAGCACTTAGTTGTTATGTAGGTATCCCAGATCGAGGCTGGCTTTTTGTTGTAAAAGACTTATTTCAGCCTGAGCTTCGTCTGGAGGCGCTGCCGGCGCCTGCCCGCGGCCGTGAAAACAATAAAAAATCGATAGTCGACGCTGTGCTGTACCGAGAAACTCGGAGTTAACTTTTAATAAAAAACAATACGTATTATAATTAACTCATGGTTGGACGGCGACTTTGAGCCAATGGAGCCCATAGAGCCAGCTGTCCTCCACCCATATGCTCTGACCTTACACGCTTCATAGTCGAGATGTGGCTGGTGACGAAAATTACCTCCCAGGTCACCGAAATGCCACAATGGTCTAATTGCGAAATATTTAATGGAAAGGATTCCGCGATTTCATTCTGATATATCTGGTTTTTTAATCATAATTCTTATAAAACGAAATTTACAAGCTAGAAAGTATGTGTTTAGTTATAGTTTAAAACATTTGGCATTAACATAACTTGAAAAATATACCATATTACCAGCAGGATATATTAGCGGCACGACTGCAGAAATTGTGTTATTATGCTAAATTGCATAAACATTTTGTATGCGCAGTTTTGTGTGTAAAGTTTTATTATACAAATATGTAGATAAGTTCATTTAATTTCATTACTAATTTCTTATCTTTAAAAAAATACAGTCTACAACCTTACATAGGGAAAACATATTAGATATAATATTACAATGGAAAAATATATTCCACTTAATGATAATACGTTAAATGAAAACATAGCAGCGATACCGGGCAGGGTGGACAAGAAGGGATTAGTGAGAGGAATTAATTAATAATACTTTTTATATAATACTATCTGTTGCCCTCGGCTTCGCTTCGTGTAAATTTTCGAATCGATTTGTTAAGTAGAGTGGCGTTTATTTGCCTTTTTAGAGGCTACCTTTAGATATATAATGCAAGAGTTATTTTATCTTGTAGACATACGCGTCTTGCTCCATACCACCCGTGCCGACTTCCGCTGAACGCTAACCTTGCTGGGCCAGCCGCCGCCACCTGCTAGGTATTTCGAGGTGCTTGCACTCGTTACTAATTTCATGATATCTCTATAACTATACCACCTAAAAACGTACAGTATATGGCTAAATTTAATCTTTATTTAACACCCGTGATAATGGATTAATTTATTTTGATAAGAATTAAATTTTTTGCTAATGTCTTTAAAAACACTCTCTATTTATTTTTCTTATTTTTTTGAGACATAAAAGCAGTTATTGTAGCTTAAATATAAATGTTACATATATGTATGCTGTCGCTGACTTTTTTAAAGACCTCTTTGAGGCCAATATTTTTGTTTTATTATATATTATTTTCACATATAACAAACCGTTTCGTCAGCGCACGCCGATAAAGCAACTCACCAGCTTATTTTTCTCCGACTTGATTTACAAAATATATCGTGATTTCGTATTGAATACCAATATTTAACGCAATAAAATATAGCTTGTAACACTCGTTGATAATGAAGCTTTCTACTAGTGAAAGTTTTTTAGACAACGGATTAGTAGTTTTAAAGATACAAACATACAAACATTACGTCTTTATAATATTAGTATAGACTGGCTGCATCCGGCCAAGCGTTGCTGTGGCTTAGTCTAGTTATATGGAAACTAAAGAAAATAACATCACACGTTTCTCATATTATGTATGTTTAATTTTAAATTGCTTGTGGAAAATATTTTTTGCTGTTCCATCTGGGCAGATATAGAGATTGTCTGGTTTGCCGACTCTAGAACCTGCATGTGTTATACGTGTCCATGTGAGCAGCAATCCGGGTCTAGATCTAAGCCACGTAATTCTAAAGATTGGTCCTTAGTGCAAAGATTGGTCCTTAGTTTAAATATTTGAAAATACTTTCTCAAGCAATAATTCTTTTGACGTCACTGAATTGCAGAAGTAATGAGGCAATGAAATTCGTCCTGAGGTCAGATCAACTGGCACCTTGCCGTCCCCAATTTCCAGCAATTTATGTGAGATTATCTCGGCTGGTCGGTCGTTTTGTAGCTGGACACGCATATTGGTAGTTAATTTCAACGTCTTTATGTGTCGCCACAAAGTAGAGTATTTCAGGCAAGTATTTATATCGTTCGCTGATATCGATCAAGGAGTTACAGGTAATATATGTATGCCTGAAATCTCATGCAAGCAATATTAACGCGTTCCCAAATTCTCCGATGTTTCCACGTAAATCTTGCAACGATCGATTAAGAACCTCGAGCGATTTGAAAATACCTATGAGGTAGCTCAAAATGGTGGATCACAAAATTCTTCGTATTCTAAGACCGGAAATTGCTTTCCATCTTTGCCTCGCTACACTGGGCAGTGAAAAAATCTTTAATTAACTCGAAGGGAGGATGCTTGTCTGTGTAAGACCTAATAATATACTAAGCAATACATAAGGACGTCTAAGCGAGTTACAGATTATTGTCAGAATATAAATTCTTCTATGATATAACATAATCATAAATACGGTGCATTCATCTAGTATAATAATGAATTTTCATAAATTATCACTCCCATTTCATTCCTATTATCACATCATTAAGAGGTTGTTGTGGTGTTGACACTGGTTATTTTTTCTAGGCCTACCGGTCGACAAGTTGCCTCATACACGACACCCTGAATGTGTAAGTATCTATTGAGCATACAATGCCAAGTAAACTTGAACGCTACTATCCGCTGGATTGTCCTAGAGAGGCCCATGCAATACCTCGACAGTCGAATGTTTGGACTTACAATAGCTCTCTTTACCTGCCTGCATTTTGCTGTTCTCCATCTGTTCTTTACCCATCCTCCTATTCGGCCAAATCTGGTGGTAAGGACGAGAGGCTGCCCCTCCGGGTTCACTTACCAGTACCTCGCGGTAAGGCGTTGGCCTCTTAAGCTTTGGTTTCCTAGAAAAGCGGTGCCGTTATCTAGCGGCCGTAATAAAGCGTTGGGTGACGTCACCAAAACGTTGTTTATAAAAACCATCGGAGTAGGTTTCCTAGAGACCGTCGAGTCTCACCGAAGCGGTGCTGTCAGTTGCAAAACGGCCTTCGTAGCTGTGGTTAACTGCTGGGGGCGTTTTTTCGCGTGTAGTGGTGAGCTTTTCTTCTGGGCATATGGGCTGTATGTGTCTATTATATGGTTTAGAAGTTAAGTCATCACCTATGTAATTTAGTACATATCGAACAATACTCGTATTTACCAAAAGTATTGTCTAAATTTTTCGTCAAAGTATTGCAGATGGCGATGCAATAAAATTTGAAATGCACCCTCAGTAGTTCGACTTTTAAATATCACACTACTCCAAACGTTGTTGTTCGTCTTCAGACTCTTTATCTTCGAAATATACTATTAGTGCTATGCACCGCCAGCGGTGAATTACATAGTGCTATGCACTAGTGCACCGCTGCACGAAACACCACTCGAGTGAGTACTGTGTGACAACAATTCGCACCACTTTCTAGGAAACCACAGCTTTGGTCAACCGAGACGGTTGACCAACCGTCCTAGCATGGCCACGGCCGCTAGATAAAGGCACCGCTTTTCTAGGAAACCAAAGCTTTATGGTCGTGTCGACGGAGCTAGGCTGTGGACTGTACTGTCCCAAGTTTCTTCGATATCGTTATAACTTCCTGGGGTGTCAGGCTCGCCCGTTGCAGTTGACAGCTCGAAAGTGTTTCCTCCTACACCTATCAGATTAACTCTACTCGTTTGTGAAATGCGTTTTTTTTATATTTTGATTTTTTATTTTTTAGTACCTGCAGCACTGATTGGCTATCAGTATTGCTATCACCAATTTGCTTACCGTGTGTCTGCTTTCATTTTACCTTACCTTGTGCCTTTATGATTTCATTTATTTCCGCTTGGGAAGTTGTGGCACGCAATCCAAGTGGTTTAATAATTCTTAGACCTATCTCGAAAAAGTAGCCCCCGGCTCTTTTACCTTCGTTCATCCTAAGTCGACTGTATATATGTTGGGTAAGGTCACCTTACCCAACGTATTGTTAATGTTAGGCTCCGTGCTAGGAACGTAATCGACTTTTCTATCCTCCGGATGTATGCTGTAGGCTTTCCTGAATTATACTCTAGTGCCATTTTATTTGAGGTCATCTGTAGCAGCGATTTGTCGCTCCTACCTTGTTCTAAGATTTTTTGTGTCTAGTTGTCGAAAAATAATGAACCGTGTTGCAGTTTGGCCTTTAAGACCAAATTGTAAAGGATCGGTCAAACGCACGGGTCAACACCCATCCAACGGCCTCCACGCAGAAGTGCGAGCCAGGGTAGGAAGCTGGCCTGCGGGCCAGTCTCCTCTAGAAGTCAACCTTCGGGCGCTCCTGGACGGTTTGCGCACCGCACGGCGTCAGCCATTCGATTGTGCATCCCGACTAATAGCCGAGGGAGTCTGGAAGCAGTAATGTTTCCGATAGAGCTGGGGTAGTTGTTTACCTTACGGCAACTGCTCTTGAAACGATCATTCGGTCACCCGATCTCGGGTGAAGAGCCGAGCAAAGGATGCCGTGGGTTGCGATAGATTCGGTAGACACCGTATCATCGCTACGTAAAGGAGAGGACCGCGCAAGCGAAAAAATATCATTTTTTTCTAAATTTGAAGACATGCATTACGGGCACGGTTTAACTTGAAATTTTGAAGAAAAGACTCTCGAGGAGTAACGTGGGCGCTGTGTTTTAAAAGAATTTAAAAACATTTCAAAATATCAAAAAATTTTAAATTTTCAAAAGTTTAAAAATGTTCAAAAAGGTTTTAAAATGTCCGAAATTGTTCAAATTTACAAAAGTTTAAAAATGTACTTTGCTGGCACGTGCTTACACTTGAAATTTAAATCATAGACTCCTGAGCGGTAAAGTAAGCGGTGTAATTAAAAAAAAAAAAACAAAATGTAAACATTTTTAAAAGTTTCAAAATGTGCCTTTCGGGCCCGTGCTAAACCTTTAAATTTGAATTATAGACTACTGAGGAGTCAGGTAAGCGGTGTAATTCATATAAAATTTCAAAAATTTCAAAAATAAACTAATTTTCAAAAGTTTCAAAACATGCCTTTTGGGCACGAGTTAAACCTTAAAATTTGACACATAGACTCTCGAGTAGTAACGTGAATGGTGTGATGTAATACAAAATCAAAAAATTACCAAAAAAAATCTAAAATTTTCAAATTTTCAGAAGTTTTAAAACGCCTTGAAATTTGAAGCATAGACTTCTAAGGAGTAATCTAAGCAATGTAATTCATAAAAAGTTTAATACGAAAAATACAAAAAAAAATGTTTAAAAGTTTAAAAATTTGCCTTGCGAGCACTACCTAAACCTTTGAGATTTACATAGAGACCCGAAAGTTCAGGTAAGCGAAGTAACATATAAAAATTAAAAAAAATATTTAAAAATATTACAATACTAAAAATATTCAAAAAAATATCAAATGTTCAAAAGGATTAAACCTGTACCCACAGGGCACTTATCAATATAATAGTTTTGGTATTCGTTCGTCGTTCGTACTTTTTTGAGCTGATTTTTTTATTATTTTTTTTATTTTTATTGCCCACAACTGTTATATTAATATGTGCCCCACGGGCACGGGCTAAACCTTGTATGGTCATAATATATTATTGTTTTGATTTTCAGTATCAATTTAAAATTTGCGGGGTAGCATGGGATAGCTTATTTTTGAAATTATTTTACAAGATTACCTACACAAATTGTCTTATTACTTTGTATTACAAAGGTAAAGTATACGAAGACTTTCGTGCGATTACAGTTTCAGCAGACTTTTCAGTTTGATTAATTCAACCGCAATTGTCGCCATTCAACGAATGGCAGCAATTTCTCTTCTTGTAGTCGGTGAGCTCACAGCGGCTTAGGTGATCTTACTCTAACCTCATTTTGTATAATGCTGATTAGTGTTTTCAAGTAAAAAAAAAATATGTTGTCATCTAGCCGTCTATTCCTTCTGCGTTTCAACATAGGCTCCTTTCTTTTGAAAAGTAAAAAAAAACTATTTATAATACTTTGTGTATTTTTAGTAAAAAACCAACAACTTAACTTTAATTACCGACCGCTGTAATGTTGACCATAATGTATCTGTCCAAACCTATTCAGATAGAAAATAATTCAGCATAGATAGATAGATAGATATAAATTATTTATTAGCGGACTTTTTGCCTAAAGTTTAACCTCTTACAGCCAACCTTCGTGGAAATGTAAGTATTCAGGACTCAGAAAAGTAAAATAAACAAAATAATTATAATGTGTAACAAAAAATTATGAAATAACAAAATGCCATTTTGAAACAAGTATAATTAGGATTTAAAGAATATTCGCAAGGAGCGGATGATAGGAGAGGATGGGATAAGACGTAGGATAATTAGGAATTAAGGGACATAAAATGTTTTTCAGAGAGACTTGAAAAGTAGAAACCGTTTGTGCGATTCTGAAATTTGACGGGAGCTGGTTCCATAGTCTAGCTGCATGAACGGTAAAGGAATATGTAAAAAAAAAGAATTACTAGTAAGAATCGCAATTTTACTATACTGACTGGAACGGAGTGGAAGACCAAGAATTCCTAAGCGGTAGGTTTGTTGAGGATGGTATAAAGAAGGGAAAGAATATGCAGGTTTTTACGTTCACGTATTAGAAGCCAATGAAGTCTGCTTCTATACTAGCAATGATGCAATGATAGTAGCAATGATATAGAAAATACCAGACTAATTTTATTACATATTTAAATATGTGTCGCCTCCATGAAATACATATCCCATGCGTCAAAAAGATACGTATAGTAAAATTATCGATTAGTAACACCATTGCACTGGATCTTACCACATTATCACTTCAAAGCGTCATTATTAATGGCGTCGCTGCAAGCCATAATATATCAGTCGTCTACCGACCGTCTACCGTCGTGTTTGCCGAAACAAACCCTGATTATTTGCCAAAGCATTTAAATATTCTGAGAAGATTCTGCGATACGCGGACGCAATTTGTGGAAGAGCTGACAAAATATGATTTTTGAATATCAAGAAGAATTCTCAGGCAATCTTAAACGCCAGTCGCTTTTCTCTAGCACGTCAGACAACCAGAGTCTGTCAAGCATTGCATGAAATTAGCCCGGTACTAAGATCTCCGTCGATAATAAATATACGTCTGGCGCAGAGACGACGAGCAAAATACAACTAGATTTGTTAACTACAACGGGCGAACCCGACATCTCAGGAACTTTTAGCGATATTAGATCGTTCTGTCTCCCGTGAGGCGAGCGCAGAAGACTTAGGACGAAACAGTCCACCGTCTAGTTACGCCACTTGTCATGTATTTTTCCATTGGTATGATCATTTCAAGAGTAATTAAAGATTTACATATTTCATATGAAATAGTAAGCGCCCCATCTTTAGCTACAATATTAAACGCTTTCGCTAGAATATCAAACGCCCTATTCACAAGCGTGTTAAACAAATCACAGGTTTCAAGATTTCTGCATTGTAACCACCCAAATATGTACTAGTTACTTGTTGGGTTTTATAGCTGAAATAACCTCGCGTGACAGGGTTTGCAGATAATTTATTATTATTTCACTTCTTTGTTATATTTTTTTTTGCTCAAACATCTACCCTTCGGCTACGTAACGACCAAATTTGGTTGCACATCAGAACACAGTTGACTACGTAACGAGCAATATCGGTGGCTTGCTCCCGGAGCGCACATTATTATTATTTTCTAATTCGAACGCATCCTAAAATCCATACCAAATATCTCATTATTACCATAGATACATTGACGGCCGCTAAAATAATTTCGCGCGTCATTGAACGGATATTTCTGGTAAAATTCCATTGTCAAACATCGCTGTTCGGTCGTCATTGTCAAATATCGGGTCGTGAACAGTTTTTTTGTGTTTTTTAATGTTTTCAGTTGGAATATGAATAGAAATAGAAGTAAATTTGATTCTTAAACACTTTATCAACCGAATTCAGTGATTTTATGTACATTTAATTCGTACATAGTTGAGAAATTGGGTGCGGTTTATCGCTATGGCATCATTACTAATTATTGAGTTTTTTGGCTATAAATAACTCTAAAAATGCAAAATGCCTAATTCGTTGACAACGTATATATTATTTTATTTTTCGCTGAAATATATAAAATATTTTCGGCATATTTGAAAATTAATTTCGGAGTATTCATAAAAAAATTATTAAAAAATCTATGGCTATAATTCAAGCGAGATTTTTTAATGAACGCTAAAACAAATATTTTAATCGTTTATTTCGGTGGAAAACAAATAAAACAAGAATGAATTACACATTCGCTTTTTTTATTTTTATAAGGTTCGATATGACTCAATGTTCCGATCTGTGATTACAAAACTGACTCTACCTAGCGTTATTTAATAAAATAATCAGATAATTATAAGAAATATTTACACGTTTACCTAAACGCTGATGAGGATTAAGACAACGAGCGTTTTGAAAATTGTGTGCTAACGACTATGTTTAATTTTGAATATTACAGAAGAAAAAAAAATCTACAAAGATCCGCAGTCACCACTTACACACACCGCGAGTTGAGGATATGGGAGAATGAAATCGGAGTGTTTATTTCGACCTTTTCGAGGGTAAAAGAAAAATATGTTCAGAGGATACAAAAATATATATATGAAATTAAATAGCGAATTTCGTGACAAATAATGCTAATAGCGACATATAAAACATTATAAGTTATGTGAAGAGCATCGATTTCTATTTTATGGATTTCTTGGTTAAACCGAGTGGTTGTTTACCGTATTAAGGTAGGCATGCTAGAAGAGTTTTGTAACCTTAGTTTAGGACTACTAGAAGAGCTGACGAGGAGGAGGATTTCAGAGAAGGAACGCAACTATGTGCAATACACTTAACTTAACTTACACTTCAGATACTTGGACTCTTACCAATACAGATAAAAATGCATTAGATGTTTTTGAACTTAAAGTACTCCGCAGGATCTTCCGTGCGTGCAGGAGGATGGCGTATAGGGTAGACGAACAGATATAGAACTGCATAGTCTGTATATAGATGTGCATGATGTGAGATTCCTGAAAATCAGAAGACTCAGAGGGTTTAAAGGGATAGAAAATAAACAGCTGTTAAAAAGCATTCTTTGTGGAAAACCTGAAGGACATCATAAAGCCGGACGATCAAAACTTGGATTGCTTGATTCTGTGGTTAAAGACCTAAATGCACCTTGAGTGAACAACTGGAAAACAAAAGCCTAAAATAGGGTGGAATGGAAGAAGACTCTTGACAAGACTCACAATGAGTTGTAGCGCTGAGACACATGATTTGTATCAGCGCTAGCATGAGACAGATAATGGAGAGAAGAGTTGGTAAATATTTATTGTATAAAATATTTAAAAATTAACAGATAAACTACGATGGGGGAATAAATGGATACTTAGAATTTGAATTTTCGGACAGGCCAGAAGGTCGTGGAATTAATTAGTTTTCTAATTAAATATTTTGAAATATATCTTATAAATTTCCAAAAGAAATAGGCTTTACAAACTTGTGGGCGCCTTCTATATGTACAATTATGGTGTAACAAGCATAAATATTAATTTTGTATTATTATTATCCGAAAAGAAAAAAATATGTATTAACAAATATGAAAAATATTTTTATTAAAGATAAATAACAAGATTCAGTAGAAATTATGTGATATAATATATAAAAAAACACATACATAATTACTAAGATTTTTTCTTCTCATCCTATAATACATAGAAGTTCATTTTCCAAACGCAAGTGTCCAATTTCTATTAACCATATGTTTATTTCAATTTTAAACTTACCAATATTGGTCATTTATTTAACTTGTCGTTGATGCTGTTAAAAAAAATTGCGGCATAAAATACATTTGCCTTTTCGCAAAGGTAGTTTTTATTAGGGGAATCAGGTAGTTAGTATTGCGGCCGTTGCTGTTGCAAGAGCTTGCTGACCTTTTACCCAATTCTGTGGGTGTCTGCAGTGAACTCTCGGACTATTGCAATTTCAACATTCTGCGCAGTAGAGGCTTTTATTCAAACGACGCCATTAGTCCCTTTCCAAGTCGAAAAGGCCACCCGGCTGGCGGCAATGTCAATATTAAAGGCTTTTTCAGATAATGATGTCGGCCACTTCGCTGTCGTCGAATTCCATTTCTTTATACTGGTTGGCTTTCGTGACGTCATTATACGCTTCTAGCACCCTCGCGTCCTTGTATTATCAAACGTGCTGGCATAAAATATAATAAGACCACAACCAGCGATGATAGCTGTTTTTGTTATATATTTTTTCCAGTTAAGTTCCAAATTTATGCCACAACTAATTAACAAAAGCTTCCTCTCTACAATCGATATACAATGTCGATGTTGACTACTTATATAATTGGCATAATATAGTAAGAATCAGAAAGGTCAATGCTAAGTTTATATCCTTTCCTCATGCTATTGTCAAATAAATATATTATCAATTGTGAGCATTTTTTTCTGATTGGTATTGTAAACAAATCAAAAGGTTAACTGAAATAAAACTATGGTCATTATTTTAAGTGTTTATTAGGTTATAATAATGTCGGGACATGAAACCTTAACAACTGATAATCTTATTACTCAGAACCAAAAACTAGCTTCATACATTTGCGCACACCCCACGGTGTGGGGTAAATGTGCGCACCCTCGTGAAGTAAATTTACGCGCACACGCCTACTTTAGGGTAGGTTTGCGCTCGTAAACTTACGTTAATATATTAACAATTACATTTGGTATATAACGAAACTAATAACAATTTAAAATATTAATTTTAATAACAAAAGGCCGCAATCAAAAAAATGTAGTTTCATGCCAAACACCGCGCTAAATCTGTTCAACTTAATTCAGTTCAAGCTACATCGATAAATAAAAATTTCGTGGCCAATCAAACCAATACGCTATATTGCATATCTTCAGAGACACGCATAATGCAAAATTGAAAAAATAACAAAATTATTACGTCAAACATTCTACCCTATACAATCGAGGTGGTGCAAAGCAGGACAGCCCCAGACGTTTAATTCGCGGGGCATGCGGGACGCGACTGACCTGACAGGAAGAGGGATTCGCTATCGTCTCTAGTTTAGTTTGTGATTAACACTTAGACATATCATTGAAATAAGAACTTAAAAATTAAAGTTTTTAGAAATATGTTTACCTATATACATATACATATAGGATAGAAAAAAGTTTTTAAATATCTATACTGGTTTTGAAAGGTCGTTATTTTGTTTTGACGTATCGCTATCAGACGTTTTACACTACAACAAGGTGTTCTCGTCGAAAAAACGCATAATCAAATAAGGTCTTCGATTGTTGTTACTTTAAGAAAATTACAACAATATTTCGCTCGAAACAACGTATCTTGCCGATATTTTCATGTACCTATATGAACAGAACTAACACCGCCAATCTCTTTAAATTTTCTAACCAAAGAACGATCGAGGAGCTATTGAAATACGTTAATTCGTTGCCTAACTGTTTAAAAAAATAGTTTTTTGGCTTAAATAGTTTTTTTAAATGTAATTTGTGTATTTAGACAAATTATATTCATACACATAAAAATAACTTCAATATTTTACATCTCAATATTTTTTTTTAAATAGTTAGAAATGACGTGAGCTCCAAGCGTATCTTTTTGTACTAATAAATACAATATCATAAATTTCTATGTCCAAATAACCAATGTCAATGCTTTGTTATATTCTGATTTAAAAAAATATATTTTTCATGCTGCTGAAAATGTGCCTTTACAGCCTCCGTTTGTATGGCAGCTCCCAGATCAGTTGTATCTAAGGAGCTTTAAATCTGATCAACTTTTCGCATTGATGAATAAAACACATTTGCTAAAGAATGTTGAAATCGCGCGACGCGTTCGTGTTTTATCGTGCGTCCAGGCGGATATCCAGACATACATACATTCAGAAACACATTATTTCTTCTTCGTTTTTCGGGGTCTATTGCATGATAAAAAAAAACGTTGAGAGAAGTGTTTTAGAGCAAAACGGGCTCGGTCGTGAACGAGCTGTGGTCTAGAGTGAAATAGTCACTATGTTCGATTCTTTTGCGGGATATCAGTCGAAGAAAAATAAGTCTTCTGTTGCCACAGAATTTAATTTCTTTATTTGTCACTTGGACACACCATTTTGTATTGATAATTCTATTTCGATATTCTTAAATATATTTATGTTTTATTTTATTTTAATTATATAACAATTTTATTTTTAATAAAATAATCTGGTATATTTGGTTCTATATATGCGCACATATAAACAATCATCGCCATAAGTAGAGTCTATCATAGTACCGGCTACGGCCTAGTTAGGCAGACTCTGCAATGTAAACAATGTCAATATATTATTTTTTGAATGAATAAAATATTATTTTTAGTACTATTATTGTTTCCCCGCTGGCAGATAATACGTCCTCGGTGTCGAATTTGCCTCCGCCGCTCTTCTTCGCTTGCACCATGCTGTTCTGGCTTCTCTCTGGATTGGGTGGGTGCTCTCTGGCATGATCTCGAGCAGCTCTTTCTTTTTTTTATAATTTAATTCGATTCTGTTTTAATGTTAGTGTTATTTATGCCGAAATTCTTGTTTTTCTTTAATGTTATATTTGAAATTGTTAAACATTGTGCTTGTTGTTGCTGAATCCAATATCGCAGATCAAGTTAGAACCTACCTAATCGCTTTCCGACAACACCTTGATAGGCATCCTTACTTTGAGCGTTTGCGAGATGCCTGGAAGGTATAAGTACTCCTATATTTCCGTCTCTCTCTTTTCGCCCGCCACACCCAGAGATTGCGTCTACCGCCGCAATAGCCACATTAACCAAAATCTTACACTTATCGCCTATTTAGATTGATTAGATTGGTTACTATCGGTTTATTATTCACTATTTTATAGCGCATGAAATTCAGGGGATTTCGTTGCATCGAAAATGTTGGACTTGGCTACTAAACCGATATTGTATCAAATCGAACCTAAATACATTTTTCACCTTAAAAAAATAAGTATTGTGGTTGAATTCAATATGATGACAATGGCTTTGCAGGGTGTCTCCTGGATAATATACGGTGTCATACACAGCTGCAGAGCTTTACGAACTTCGTTCTATGAAAACATATTTTTCATTTTATAGCAGTACGGTTCTTGTCGTCGAACATTCCAAAATAGTAGACGAAAATGCCTGTGAGAGATCAATGCTCTGATCGGAATGTGAGTTATCATATGAACAACTATGGCGCTCTTTCAAACTTTTAATGGAATCGAATAGTATACGAATTATGATTAAATGGCACAAAATCGCTATTCCGAATGCAGTCACCATACCAAACGCATATTCGTTTTCGTTTCATTCTGCAGCTGCAGTATTTATTTATACTTCGTATTTCCGGCTACGCGTAAACACATTATGAATGGTCATAAACACATCAATGATCCTTCGCAACCGAGGGAGAACCGATCGTCTCACGAACAATTGGACGTACCATCGAAGGAAAATTATAAGTTAGCTGCTACAATTAAAATGTATCTCTACAGACGCCGCAAAGGAAAAATGAATGCAACCATATATTACAATGAAATATCTGAAAGAAAATTATTGCTCTTCAACAAATTTCTAGAAATTATTTGACAATCAGAAAAAAATCATATCCGCCTGCTTTTCTGTCTCTCTTAGCCCACGATGTCATCAACGCATTCGTTTGACCATTTGTATAATTCGTCGATGGGAAGAGCTGATTAGATATAAGTTTCCGTACCCGCCGGTGATCAGGACGCTTTCATACAAATGGACAACTGGGAAAACATATCATCATAATCACATCATTACATATGTACATTTCTTCCGCGAATGATTCCTTTACCAATATTGTTGGAATTATTACCAACTAATATTCTTTACCAACTTTTTGGTTTCTTTAACAATTAAGTAGACAAGAGCAGCAAATATGTTAACAGCACATTATTTTAAAAAACAAATTTATGGTTGGTTCTAAATATAGGTAGAGATAGGGTACAAAATCTATTTTTCCATCTTGAAGGATAAGAAATTCCAAATGTAAACACTACTACTTTTATGTGTATTTTGATTAACTTGAATATATTAGAATTGCACTTTAATTTTGTATCTAAATAGGCATATCTGAGTATGTTCGCTTGTGTACGTGATTGATAATTTAACCATTTCTGACTATAATAATTACGATTATCTCTTAAAATTATATTCTCATATATTTTCTAATTTCTCATATCCAAAAGTAAAATAATTCAATTGTTACTACTGCCGTTATCAAAAATATTTGCCTAATTAAATTTTAGACAAATTTCTAATTAATACAAATAGCTTTATATCAAAGTTTTATCCGTAAGATTATGGTATGTTCGTTCAAGTATTGCCCGTTGTAATCCCCTGTAAATTGGCAATCGCTCGTGGCTGACTTCAGTTTGTTGGAGATGATATTATTTGCCGTATTACAATAATGCAAACGAAGTTCATATGAATGCGACGCGACGGCCACCAATACAGCAGAAGGTCTTTCCATTTGTAGAATACTACTGTCATTGCATTGAATAATACTGCTACATTTGTATACTGTTTAATTATAGGTTAGATTGTTTAATTATAATAGTAGATATATAATTTATTATTTTTTCTTTATACAACCGGCTATCGTGGAACAACCATCGCAAATAATCAGAAAGTGAGCAGGTCTTGTCACAGGATTGCCTAGCAAGTCTAGATCGAATGCACTTAGGATATTAGAAAAACAAACAATATTTACATTTCATATGCGCTATTTAACCTGGGATCAGACGAATGTAATCCTAAAATTTTGAAACGTATTACTGTATTTTCTGGATCTGTTTTTTTTTTCTTTTTTGCTTTTCCATTTTAATTTGTATATAACGAGGAAAAAATCAAATAAATAAATAAATTGAACGAGTGATAATATTTTACCAGTGTTATCGGAATAGGTAAGTAACCACAGAATAGAGAAAAACAGGTATTACAAACTCCCAGATTTATTTTATTGCTGTGCCCGTTAACGCAGAGTAAACCACACTAACCGTCGAATGGAATGATAAGGATGTGTAGGAAATGAATATATGCGTCGGAAATGGAAGGAAATTGAATGAATATCAGACATCAGAGACGTAAGAATTTCCTATGTCTATTTCAAGCTACTTTACTACTTTCTATCTTCAGGATACGTTATCTATCTAAATATATAAAACGTATATTAAGAAATTGACTAATCAACGCAGAGCCGAAACGGCCGGAAGAAGAAAACTGAAATGTTGCATGAAGTTTCATTTGGAGACAATAACTATTAGAAGTGTCATGAAAAGTAGGAAAAAATTGTAAAATCGTGAAATGGTGGTTGTATTACGCCCCTTTTCTGCAGCTACAAAATATAGGTAAATAAGGTACGAAACGAGCGAAGAAAACGAAACGAACGAAGAAACGAAAAAAAGGTAAAGTATTGTGAACGCGCATTTGACGAATAAATATCTCCCCCCCCCCCCCAATGCTTCTTTTCGATTGAGCTGAAATTTAGCATGCAGGCATCACTCGGTCATAGTAAAATTGGAAAAGATTGTGAGAGATAACTATACTTCAATCTCGAAATTTTGAGACTAAGAAGCTCGGTACACAGATGCCTTGTTGGACCGAACTCACATTTTGAAATATCTCGTATACAAGCGAACAAATAATATTTCAAATCCGCCATATTAAAAAAAATACTACATAATTTCTGAAAAAATACAATTTTTATACCACGGAAAATACTACAAATATACTATGAGTCTCGAGGTGACACAGACGATTTTTTTATTTATAAATAAATAAAAACTGTACACATTTCTTTATAAATACAAAATTTAGTTATGACGAATAAGACCATGTGATGCATATGTAAACGCTGCAAATGAGGAAGTCATCAGATCAACTGACCGGAATTCCAGGACGTATCTCATAGTTTCTTGGCCGTCAAGCATTAGCAACTGCTTATATTTGAATTTTGAAACCCGATTCCGTACAGCCTCCGATTCCATACAGCCTCTGAACAGTAACAAAACCCCTTTTAGAACTTGTTAATTTAAACTTAAGGGTATTGTCGAGATGCTCACTTTCTCGTGTGGAGCGAGGTGGCGGTTCCGGGACCAGTACATCAATGAGTGTTGCGGTTTATCATACCGGACTACTTCTAGCAAGTAGGTTTCGAAGTGAATGAGCCGTCGCTGACTCGTTGTTAGCATGGCATGAAGATGAATGAAGACACGTTTTGAGGAGAAGGGATGTTGAAGCAGAAACTAGTACAGCATTTTGAATTCTTCGCATCTGCCGGTCAGTGTTTCTATCTAGGCACGGCTTGTACATACTCGGCGATAAGGCAAAATCAACTCCTTTTCGAGATACGTAAAATGAGGACGGTTTTTATTTAATTTGAAAATTAAGCTTACTAACCTGAATTATGTTCTAAATTATAATAAGAAATGTATTTCCAAGGTTTTTGAGAAATTCAACCCTAATATAACGGGAGGTTAAAATTTAGTCAAGTATTTCCGAAATGGATAGTACACATATGTCGAAATTATAGTTTTTTTTTTCATAAATCAACACTTGGCTAAAACAGGAGGTACTACCTTGTAGTACTGCAAACGATTATCTACGTAATGGAATGTTATAGAAGCACGAAGTGCATACCCCCACAAAATAAGCATGAGTACTAAAATAGGTTCACGAAGTTCGGGTCAACTATTCTTCATTGGAAATAAGATAATAAGCGATAATATTTGAGAAATACTCCAAAAGGGGTGGAGAAGGAGGGTGAGATTTTATATATCTTTTTGTTAGATTAAAACTTGGATCGTAAAATTCAATTTTAGGAAATGTGGAGAAATGCGTTTTAGAGTAGTACAAGTCGTTCGTTATACGTACATATAAAACAAATACCATAAAAAAGCGCTAGAAATTAAGTGGTTACTTTTATAGGTGGATCCCTGGCAAAGCAAGAATATTTTGCTAGTTAGAAATAAAAGTGGTCAATTTTGAGCTTTACTCGCGCGCCGAGAGTTCCGTACCTTCTGATATAGGTTCTATGCAATATTTTCACACAAATTAAGTCGAACAGGATGTTTATCAATCTGCTGATGTTGATATTATTTACACGCTAAGTATTTGCATATGAGTTAACACTATTCTATAAGTGTGAGAAAAAAAATAATTTAACTATTCGTTTTGCGTAGTTTATATTTTAATAGTATATAGATACGAATTATTTTTATTATAATGTGTATATTTGTTTTTATTTTTTGCAAACATAATTTCCATTGAGTTTTGTTAATTTCACAAAAATATGAACGTCCCAGATTTTGCATTTCTTGTTATCCTTACAGTGATATCTATCAAAGAAACCAAGTAAAGATACACATAGACATCAAGTCGTATTGATTTTAAAAGTCACAAATTCGTTTTGAATATCTACAACGCCGGTCTACGAACGTTGCATTCATAATTCTCCCCTAATAATTAAAACTGAGAACAATGATTACAAACTTTATTACTTTTCTGCAGCTACAGAAATATAATGGCGGAAATAAGACAAAGCAGAAATAATAATTACTATTCAGGAGGGTAATTTTCTGGAGTCCTTCCATACCGAGTATAAGCTGCCTCCCTTCATAATTCATAACTCGGAGAGCCCCACTTCATAATAATTATTGCGCTTTTATCCTACGGCCGTTTTAATTTAACACCTGCCTGGTTTGATATTTTCCTCTGGTGCGTTAACAGGGAGGTGTTCAAGCCAATTTTCGATGATAACTTGTGAGTCTTGAAATAAGAAAATGTATGTTTTTAATTTTATTTAGGTACATTCGTAAAATTGAATTAAGTATCTGGATCTGTACATTGAGTTTCTAATCAGTAATTCCAGTAATTCCATTCACTATTCTAAAAGTTAAAAGGGAGTCTAATAAGCCAGATATTGGTGGGACGTCCTATATAATTTAAATAATAGTTTAAAATTGCTCCTTAAGAATTACTTCTTCGGAAGTTTCAGTTACAATTATTAATGACAGCAGAAGGGTATTTTTAAATACTCGTAGATTTATTTGATTTTAATTATTTTATTTAAGTATTTTTATTTATTTTTAGTTAATTTTATGTATACAGTAGATATCTCCCTAATTATACCTTATACAAACATTTCTATATCAGTGATTTATTGTTAAAGAAAAAAGAAAAGAACAAAAAACAAATGAAAATGAAATTTTACGCTGAGATATAAAAGATTATTAATTATTTTTAACAAAAATATCGTTTAAAAAATATTACAAAAAACTACTTATGTAATCTGTTTATGATTTAATGTAAAGAGACTGGGAAAGTAGTTTTTCGTCAATCCCACAATGTGTTAAGGTTTTTGGTAAACACCTCAGATCCTAACACATTATATTTTCTATCAGACAAGTCTTAATATAAGTATAAAGCTAGTGCTTAATGAGAAGTTAGTGATGTTATCTAAACTATAGTTGACAAACCAGGAGCTATCTTTGTAGCAGGATACCATTGCCAATACAAATGTGCACGGATGCATAATGCACTAATGAATATTTGTTTCTAATTCTATGGTGTCCCTGAAACTGGTCGATGTAGGTAATGGTAAGGACTTTTTGGTCAATCCACGTCTATCATCGACCCACTACTGCAGGTCAATAAAATTCATGGTCAAGAAAGAAAGGCTAGTACGCAACGAGGAATTAGTGATAACCAATAAAATTAACCAACTCCATGTTTGTCAGATCTACTCTAAAATCATCCAAAGGTATGTTAGCTGCGAGTTGCTATTAACAGTGATGGATGGCAGTTAAAGCAATACTCTAAGTGGCACGAATGCTACATCGAAATGGTGAATTGGGTAGCAACTCCAAAAGATAGAAATAAAGAAATTTTTAGTTAATCGTTTACCTAATAAAGATAATTATCTACTTTAGTATACTTTACTTAGTCTACTGTACATTGCTGGATTAGATTTTTTGAGTGTCTTCTACACTTTGGCTACTGGCTCCCTGTCAAGGCCTGGCAGATCAGATGCAACGAGAATAAAGAAATAGTTGATAGTAATAAAAAAATATGCTAAATTCAAATTAAAAATTAGCATATTAACCTTTCGAAAGCCAGTCATTTCACGCAAAATTTTCGAAGCCCTCGAAAATTTGTTTGTAGAAGGTGAGTGCAGGCAAACTATTATATACCGGTGGATTATTCAATAGCAGGATTTAATCGCAGACTTTTACCGCAGTGGAGGGAGAAATAGAGACGATAATTGCATAAATACGGATATAATATGGATAATTCGAAAAACGCCGATCGGTGGGCGTGGCCACTCAGGGGTTAATCGATAAACAAGAGCCAGGCTATATATACACCAATGGTGAGAATACGGCGAGGCGCTTTTTCTCCTACCCTGAGCTCAGTTCTGAGATCACAGGTGTTGACAAGGAGTCAATCGCTAACTTCTCCATCATTCCAAGGATACTAGCGAGTTGTAGCCACATAAATATAGTTGAGGTTAAAGAACTCCTAGAAGACACTAGATTAATGTATTGAAATTTGTATAGGTGTTATTATATGCACAGAAGTGTTCATAAAATGCGAATACGCGGGTGTCATGTAATCGGATAATTTTCATTTCCAATCGGTTACAGTATACCAGACAGTAGCGTCTCTTAGAGCAAAATTGAAAACAAAGCGGGCTACGTCACAAGTCTGAAGGCTTGCATATGCTCGCCACATGTCTTCTACTCCGCCAACGCAATGTTCAAACGTCTGAGAAATTCGCCAACCTTCGCACGCGCCTAACGCTAACCAAAGGCGTTCGTCGAGACGTACCCCTCCGCTCACTTCCCTCGCACCCTATCCCCGCAATACCCCGTCGCTCGAGAGTGCGTCTACTGCTCTCTCAGTATTCTGTGAATCGAACAACTACCGAAGTATGGATTAGAGGAAAGACACAAAAAAGTAAGAGAAACCGATTAAATCAAACTCGTAAATGCTCAAGAGAGAGCTCCAACCAAGACTTGACGAGGGTTTTCCTGTTGACTTCTGAACCTCGTATCTTATCAGTAGAAAAGTCAGCACTACAAAAAACATTAAAGTAAATGAAGAAGTTCAGAAGTATCTCAAACCAGTCGAAACGTCTTCATCGTAGTATAAGGTAGGGTAGTATCTATATAGATCTAGGAACAAGTCGCGATGAAGATTCTTTCGACTCAGATTAGTTTGAGAAGGTTTTTATTTTTTTTTAAAGAAATGTACGCTAAATGAGACCAGGGATCAACTACTTAGGGATCCAGACCTACAAAGACCAGGGATCAACATAGAATCGATGTTTTTGTTATTGACAGCAACTTTCACGAAATTTGTTACTGAAATTAACACGACCGCGTTTGAATAATGCATACCAGCTATTAATGGTAATATTGCTTAGTGCCTCATCGCCGAAAACATTTTGCAGCCGTGTGAGGCTCTGCTGAGCTGTCAAATTACACTTTAAATTGTAGAAATAATACAACGATTTTTTTTTCGAGTTAATCTATCTTAGTAATGCAGATACGCCGATACGATGGATTTAAAATGATACCACATTGAAGGTTGTAAATTACAACGAGCAAACCCGTCACCCCAGCAAGCTATAATGACATCGTGTGATTCTGTCTCCCATGGAGTGAAAGCAAAATCTTAATGAACATCACATTCCACAGTTAAAATATGCTAACAGCCCGCAAGGTTCCAACGCACTTCAAGACACTAGGAAGTGCACCCAGGTTCAAGCCTTGCACCCTTAATACCAGATTTGGACGAATTTCTATATCCTTCAGTCTAGTCACGGGTTCGAGGACGTTGTCTTTACTTGGCGATACCGGTAATTCAAAGTCGAATCAATTACGGACCGAGGCGCCCTTTGCCCGTCAATGTCACACGGGATCGGGTGGCCAACGAATAGTTTCTAAGGATAAATGATGTCAGGTCGACGAGTACTCCCTGCTTCTTAGAAAACGTACGTTTCCAGACTTTCCTCTTAATTCGCCGGAGTGCACATTCGATTGGCTAACGCCGCACGGTACGCAAACCGCACAGTTCCAGCCGAAGCGACCCCCCAGATTGGAGCCTTCGATCCCAATTTTGTACGAATATAGGTTACAGCCGCAGGCAGAGTTCACGGTGGCCCTTTCATTGGTCCCTCTTCGAGGGGGCTACCGGATGGGAGCTGAACCGTAAGTTGAACCGACCTAAGAAAACACAGGCAGTTTAAAGGATCAAACTGCACGGACCCATTAAGAATCAAAACAAATGATAAATAGAGTTGTCAACTACAGGGGGCGAACCCGTCACCTCAGGAAGTTTAAGCGATTGCCGTGAAGTGAACGCAGAAGACTTGGACAAAACAGTCTACCGTCAAGCTCTGCCACATGCCCGTAAGAGGCCAACGCCTTATCCGCGGGATAACCAGGTATGTTACCCAGCGGACTTAGACTTACGCCCGTACTTCCAATTGCAACCAGATTACTCCGGTCTCTCGACTGGTCACGAGTTCAAAGTCGCTTGCACGGTCCTCTCCCTTACGAAGCGGTGAACTGGTGTAAACCGAATCTATCGCGGACCACGGCGTCCTTTGCCCGGCTGTTCACCCAAGATCGGGTAGCCGATGGTCGTTTAAAGAGCAGTCGCCGTAAGGTCCGCAACCACCCCCGCTCTATAGGAAGCAGTACAGCTTTCAGACTCCCCCGACTGTTTGTCAGAATGCACAATCGATTGGCTTACGCCGCACGGTGTGCAGACCGTCCAGGAGCGCCAGAAGGTTGACTCCTAGGGGAAACTAGCCCTAAGACCAGAGTCCTGCCCGGGCTCGCACTTCATGCGTGGAGGCCGCCGGATGGGTGTTGACCCGTGAGTGTGACCAACTCTGAACAGAATGGGTCTTCGTGGCCAACTCAGCAAGGGCCCATTAGCTCCCAAAACAAATGACAGTTAGATGAAACGAGCTTATTATACAGCCAGTGAGTTCCATTTACAAATGTTGTAATTATTTTGAACAAAAATGTTTATATAAGCGGCTATTTCCGGAAACTTTCAGTGTCACTTATGTACAGAATTATATTACTTGCTCGGTAAATTTATGAGAAACGTTGTACCTTCTCGCGTATGTGTGTATATGTAAAGCAGACCTTCATTTCTCCCGTGTTTGCGATCGCCGTAATATGACGCTAAAGACAAACTGACTTTATTACAACGTCTGCGGCGACCTCATATTACTTTTCCTATTATAATAAAATAAGCGACGTTTTCTTTATAACGCAATATTCTATGTTTAAACCAATCTCCCCCTACATCTGAGAGCATGACATGTGATTCAATCTCCCCCACACTAATAGCTAATTAGTGATACGTCGCAGAACTAAATTAGGCACGTAAAAATATTATTATGAATTTACTTAACCAACATTGATCTTCTTGTAGACTCAAGAGTGTTCTTTACATATTAAGCTAAGCTTCTTATGTTGGGTGAAATCTGTTTCTTTATACTCGTGAAATATTGTGCTCGTGTTGATCTAATAATATAAAATTAAATGTCCTATTTGTGAGACAAGGTGACTGACTACCTGATCATCGCATGGTATGCAATGTATATTTTTTCGGAACGGTTGAGATTTTATACCGTCGAATACCTATCTCAAAAAATCTATTTGAAATCTTGGTGATAACTAAAAACATACATTTTTAAGGGCTATTCAAATTTTTTAGACTTTATATTTATATATTTACTTTATTCCAGATAAACTCGAACTCTTACAAAATCTCTGCACTAGATACATGTTTAACCTACACAAGTTCGATCACATTACAAAATACAGTAAAAACTGTTATAGCTGAGGATTCGTCAATGTAGTAATTTACTTATACGAGTATTATCTTTCTTCTATAGCATCCTTTATCATCCCAGCTAGCTCTAAGGAAATAAGGAAAAAAATATTCGATGGATTTTGAAAATGCTACTTTTTATTATCCGTTAGTAAAATACGGAAATTCGAATGAAATGATTGAAAATAAAATTAAAATTGCGTGTTCGATTTTTAGCCTTTATTCAACCACTAACGTGTGAAACGGGGATTGAAGTTTTAATCAATTAAACCACTGAACACGATGTAATATACCTTAGGATTCAGATTATTATTTCTTCTGAGAAAGCGAAGAAACTCGTATCCGATATCATTGCCTAATTCCACCCCTAAAACAGTGAAAACGTTAGTCCGTCCAACGCGTATCTCCGAAAATTTTGAAAATGGGAATATGCAACTTAGGACAATAATAGCCGTATTTAAAAGATGCTATCTTTTTGGAGCTAATTTAAATATGAACTCCGTGTAAAGAATTTAAAACTTTGTGCCGTTAGGAGATACAATAGCGACTTACAAAAGTGTAATACTTATAAGTATGTTTTTAAATTTTAATTTTAATAGGCCTATGTGTTTTAAGGCAAAATAGCTCTAAACGTGCGATTTCACATTACGTATTTATTACAAATCATAACTTTTTATACTCCTATGTAACGACTGTCGTTTATAACGTCCGAATTCACCTAATTCAACGTTATTCAGTGTTTACTGTGCCTGTATTTGGAAAAGAAATATTTTAACATAACAATACTTTTGTATGGAAGATACTATTATTGGTACGGATTCAAATACTAAATTTATGCTGGTTTTAAACTATGTTGGTAAAATGTTTTTCTTTAAACTTCCTTTGAGCTATTTTGTTCTTATATAAATTTATGTTTCGACTGGCTTTAAGGTCGCTGCTTAATTTATTAAATATTATTGGAGCGATATGGATTGGTTTAGATTAGATTTATTGTATGATAACATCGTGAAAATATCTGGAATAATCTACCCAATTGGGTTTACAATTTAATGTCCATCTATGAATCTACAGATCTAGTCGTAACTTAAAAGCAATTCACCACTAATTTGAATATTTACTTATCTATCTATTAATTTGAAGAGTTTTAATAATGTATTGTTACATCGATTCTCTTAACCGCATTCCCAGATACTTCCCTGTGAATATTTCCCTTGTGTATATCTGGAAGGAGGGCTGTGCATCAGAGACTTTCAGGGAATGTATACTGCTTAGAGACCTAATCGACCTCCAGCATTTAATCTGAAGCTTTCTCGACTATTGAGCAAGGTTTTGTAGTGAAATGTTTGTGCATCCCGCACAAACTGTATTGGGGGTTTGAAGGGTACTGTCAAACCCTTGTAGGCACGAACCACTGACACCAACGCGAATAACAGCAAGGTATTTGTCGTGGCGGTAAGTGTACCGTCCTTGATCTAATACCACCTTGCAGCCAGCTAGAATATGTCTAGCTGTGCAAGGGGTATTGCTACAAAGAGGACATGAACTATCCTCGGCATAGCTCCAACGAGCGAGGTGACTTGGGTCTGGAAGTGTATGCTGAATAGAATTTAAATAAAATTTCAACATCTCTGGCGTCCAGTCACAAATTCCATTGCATTTGAGGAGAAATGCAAAGTCTCCAACTGTTGCCAAATCATTCTGGCATTGAAGGCCAATAGCGTGAACCATACTATTGCTGTCGTCATCTCCCCGCAAGAGAGACTTCTTCAAGTTCACATCGCTCATGGTTGTACTGCCATACCCCAGACCATTGCCGTTCTGGCTGGTTCCAGCAAGGAACTTTTTGTGGACGTTTACGCGGGCTTGTAGATCATTTGACTCACTATGGCCACTAATTACGTGCTTCGATATTTCCGGATCCTTGGAATTTCCTAGAATCTAATTTTTGGTTATTCTGGATTATGTTTAGAGTAACAAGTAAAGCGTCGTATTAATATAGGAACAAACATTCTCCTGCAACAATGTTTATATGTGATGCCACTTATCCCAATGAATTCCCCCAATGAATATCCCAATTTTTGGAAATTTGTTCCGCAACAAGTTCGAGGCAACGCAACCAACTCAATACGTTAATTTATAATGTAGCTAGGTTTAAAATAATTACATCCTATATGCCATAGTAAATGTAAATAAGTAGGGCAGGGGCTTTTGTTCAATTTTGCACTGGGCCACTTTTTTTTCGTAACGCCACTGCTTCACACCTCCTCCTCTAGCGGGAGGAAGAGTGGCAGTTCTGCTTTTAATCATAATCAATGTGCCAACTCTATCTAAATTTTATCTATTGGATATAGTTAAGGATTTCCCCGTAGTGGTCCTTAGGTACATAAAAATCATTCTGTATAGGGCGCCAGTTTCAGTGCGTCATATTCCGTCGCTAATCGTATAATATATTTTCCATGTGACCGTCACTGAATTGAAAATAGGATCACTTGGAGTCCTCTGACGTCACGCGGCACGAAAATATCCGAGACGCCACGCTTCCCTGTATGTTGCCGTTAGCCCATGACAACACATCCGGCCACGGCGACGCGACGCGCCGCGCCGTTTCGAAACCGCTGACCTGGTTTCGCAGTCGATTCATAACAACATCAACTCGATGCTATCCTGCCTTATTAAAGAAAATTAATGAAATTACCCAAAAACTGCCTCCTGGAGCGATGATCACCTAATATTGACTGTTTATTATACGACTGACCAACAAAAAAGGAGTATTATGTGTTCAGGGTTTAACAACGTATATTTTCCGTTTCTTTATTCCGCCATAACTTCTAAACGCTCAAAATAATTTAAAATTATGCGGTATGTTTAGAATCGTTTTATCATTCCGAGTGTCATAACCTTAACTTTCCAAATATCAAGTAAATAGTTGTCTAAATATCCAAATCTGCAAATGAAAGGCCTGATTGAATACATTCCGAAAATATATATATGTATCTATATGGATAATTACATAAACCAGAAATATTTCATAAAAAATAAGTAATAAAAATAATTATATATACAGTAGTTCACTTTTTTAACGGCAGACGTGTTTCTATTCATTTTAATATATTTACTTGTATATCGTTGGGTTAAAACCTGTGGTCCTACGGCACAGCAGTGTGTGGTAGTTGCGTCATGCAACTACTCCAGCTTTTTATTAAATCGCAGAGCTGAAACTGAATGTCATTAAAAAAGAAAACCCTCCATACCCCCAGGAAAGTTTTATACAGTATATAGAGTACTTTATGAGCGGCAGTTATACAGAATATAATCAGGAACCTACCAAGCAAGAAATCAGCAAAATATAAACACAAGGCACACTACTGGTTAAAATTACAATATTCCGTATGTAAAGACTAAATTTGCCTAATAGTATTTTTATTTTCTTGCACCGCGGCTATGTAACGATCTTAAAGCCAGTTAGATTGTTATATAGTCTACCATTTCTTTCCTTAGAAAATAAAGACGTTCTTTTTTAAATTGACGCATTTGATTGAAATTTGGGCGAATAACTCTCTATAAATGTACAATTCGTCAATGATAATAGCGATAACATGTTGTGTGACTGCTAAAGGGTTGAAATGTTGATAGTAATTTTAAAATTTGGACTCGTAAACTCCCGCTTTTAACAAAATACGAGCAACACCTCAGTATTCTGCTAGTTCTTTATAGCGATTTAAAATCGTGTATGCATATTTTAGAACCGAGATATGCCTAAGAAAAATATTACAACATTGCCTTACAGTGAGATTTAACATAGTATTTATTTAACACGCAATAAATTTCATGTAAAATAAATTTAATTGTAGACATTTCAAATTTAGGTAAATGTGAAAGTGTAAACGGACAATAAGGCTGTAAAATATATTCAAGTGTCCTCTTACCTCTGTGGTATGACTATTTTTCAACATAACAATTGGACCGCTGGATAAATCTGTGCCTGATAGAAATAATTAAATAGAGAGAGAGAAATGTCTGATATTGAACGGGAGCTGGTTCCATAGTCTAGCTGCATGAACGGTAAAGAACTATATAAAAGAAGAAGAATCATGGGTAGGAATCGCAATATTACTATCCTAACTGCAGCGGAGTGTGATGCAATGACTTCCTAAGTGAGTGAATTTTTCGGTTAGGTAAGAGGGAGCGGTAGTATTGTTAAGGATGTTATAAAGAAGGGAAAGAATATGCAGGTTTCTACGTTTATGTATTCGAAGCCAGTGGAGTCTGCTTCTATACTAAGAGACGTCATTAAAAAAAATCGCATTGCCTAATGCACACATTTTGCAATCGCTACAATTTGTCGGGAATGGCTTCAGTGGCATCAAGGTAGCAAATATCGACATAATCTCTAATAGGCAATAACAGTTTTTGATCGATGGTCTCCTTAACCTCCACTGGTAAAAATCTTTGCGATTGCAAAAGGCCAGGGAAACCAGCAAAGATGAGTTTGTACTAACTTCATTGATCTGCGACTGCCAAGAGGGATATTGATCAATATTGATACCCAATTTTTTCGCCGTTTTTGAAAATGATATAGTATTTGTATCGATACGTAGGTATTGGTGGGGCAGATGCACGATTGAAGCAGATAACAATCTCTGGCTGCCAATTATAATATATTGGGATTTAGACGGGTTAATTTTAATACCATTTTCTTTAGCCCGGCGTAAAATATGGTCTACATTTTTATTCGTAATATAGGGAGTCAAACTAACCTCTTGGCTGCTCTCACTATATATTACAAGGTCTTATTCCATTCATTGGCCCAACATGCCTCGATGTAGTGTTTGACTCCATCCGTATGTTGTATTCCCCCAGGCCCACCGCAACGTTCTGCGTTGAACATTGGCGCGCTATTTGTACTTCCCTCAATGCGACACATATCGATACTGATATTTGTTGTTGGTTTTGTGTATCGTTGCTCGAATGTGATGGCTAGCAAATGAGAAAGGAGACTGGCCATTTTCGTACGAAAGGTATACTTAGAGTGTAGCAACTAGGGGCTTATAACGCGCTTATTGCGCTTATGTGAAGAAGTAATAATATCAAATTTCAACTCATTAATCCAAGTCGATTGGAATAAACATCAGAAGTTTTGGATATCTGGATGATTTTGTGAAATAAACTAGTTATAAAATCTTGTTAGATAGAGTTTAATATGTACAACAAGTTATACCTTTGAAACCTTTTAAGCGTATACATTCTCTTGTAGGCTTATGGTGGCATAACTATAACATGGCTTTCTTTAATAAAAAACTAGTGTTTCTTTAAATAACTATATTTTGTGTATATTTTTTAATCATACATTCAGTCGTCTACAAATATTTCATCTAGGAAGTCTGCAGGTCCTTCTAAGTGTAGATACTGCCTTACCTGGCCAAAATATTACGAACGCGATCATGTATTAAAGCACAACAACATGTAATACAATGCAAGTGGTCCATTTAGACAAGACAAGAAAAGACTTAGACAAAAAATATTATGACACATATTCTATATGAAAATTTCTCTCGCTTTGTATGGTATAGTTAGTGCAGCCCTAGCTTTCACCAATCAATTGATCCGAGATATTGTTTGTCCTTATATTTTACCTAAGATTGTTCTATGTGAGTGAAAATCTGATTTTTTCGACAAAACCCAGTTTTGCCAGGTTTTACTCCCATTCATAAGGACTACATAGTACTGTTAATGTATTATTTAAATCCACATTTTTATAAACCTACTTATTCCCATAAAACTCTACTCTCCCCTGGGGATCTAACCAAGAAAACGACCTACAAAAACTTCTTTATAACGCCGAGTATTGCCTAGTAAATGTTTCGTGACAATATAGGGGAACAGTTTTCTCAGAAGAGGATAAGAATTAATCCCATTTATTTTGTGTCAGTTAGATTCTTACTTTTAAATCCTCTTGCGCGAAGGAAAAAGGGGGAGAAAACCAAATTATCTTTTACGCCTCGTCTTTCGTTCTCTCTCCTCACTCCCTTCTCTAAAATATTGATATTATATTACTTTTAAGGATATTTTTATTTTAGTCCTTGATATTATTTCATGACATAAAAGTCGGCTTACTGTTCATATATTATGATATATATATATAATATATAATAATATATATATATATATATATATATATATATATATATATATATATATATATATATATATATATATATATATATATATATATATATATATATATATATATATATATATATATATATATATATATATATATATATATATATATATATATATATATATATATATATATATATATATATATATATATATATATATATATATATATATATATATATATATATATATATATATATATATATATATATATATATATATATATATATATATATATATATATATATATATATATATATATATATATATATATATATATATATATATATATATATATATATATATATATATATATATATATATATATATATATATATATATATATATATATATATATATATATATATATATATATATATATATATATATATATATATATATATATATATATATATATATATATATATATATATATATATATATATATATATATATATATATATATATATATATATATATATATATATATATATATATATATATATATATATATATATATATATATATATATATATATATATATATATATATATATATATCTATATATATATATATATATATATATATCTATATATATATATATATATATCTATATATATATATATATATATATATATATATATATATAGATATATAGATATATATACCAATCAGGAACAGTATCTACACTTTGATAGCTGTTATCCATTTCATACTAAAAGATCCATTCCCTA